>OX392450.1:37188876-37642847 GCA_947623535.1 Coelioxys conoideus | reverse complement strand
GGTTACAAATTTCCTTTACCGACGGGAACACGTAATTGTTACGCTTTACCGTAGTCGCGGGTGTGTACGAAATTAAAGGAATTCGATTCGTCCGTAACGGAATCCACGATGGAACTGGATGGAAGCGGTACGTTGTCCCGTCGAGGATCATAAACAACCGTATACTTTGATTATCAACGGCGACCAATCGAAACCGAGACCGATAAGACGGTTTAGGTTGTAATAATTTTTCCAGAGCGCTAGTAGTTATTTATTCCTGTGCTGAATGTGCCCTTATCAGCTCGGAGATGATATCATCATCCGTCTGCCTCGCTCACACGGTGGTACAGATACCACACACGTGTATCGTTGTTTTTTGATACAAAGCAAAGAAACGCGAGCTGATTTACGACATACCAAAATTACAACGAAGTTACTCGGCTCGAATCAATAGCTCCGATAGACACGGCCAAGCCGGTTCTAAGAATTCGTCGTTTTATATAATAATTCGGATAATTATATGCCGAAGCAGCGTCGCGGATCATCAAAGGGAACCGAGGATGACTCAAGGAAGAAAGAGTGAAGTCGACCGGCTCCGAAATGAGTCTGCCGTTATAAATACGCGTCCACGCGAAAACAACTCTTCGTTAGCTTTGACTCGTTTAAATTAGATTTCAGTACGCCGTTGGACGCGTTACGCAACCGGTTCACTCTCAACAATCTATACATTATGAACGCATGAAACCGCAGCAAAACAAAATAGTGAGCGCTTTTAATCTCTACCGAGTAGCCTCTCGTTTATGCGTTCGGGAAGTTTTAATATTCCTTTCCCTCCTGAAGCGTTCTAAACTTTTACGATCGAGACGACGTCGCGCCGAGAGATGGCGAAGAAAAAAAAAAAAGAAAGAAATCGTCTCTTAAGAACCGATACACTCGATGGCGAGTATGTATGTCGACGTTCGCCATGGAAATGACGTTTCCAGAAGGACTCGTCCGTTTTATGGTTAATATAGGTGATTTAACCGACGCCGAGTATCCCGTTCTTTAAACGCGACGACGATGAACTTACGTCGTTTCATCGAATGGGCGAAGTTGGATGGGATGATTATCGCGCGGAATATCGGCGGGGGAAGAAAAAAAAAAGAAAGGAAAGATGCAATCGGTATACGACGATAAAGAAGCATTCGCGTGGAAACGATTAGACCCTACGTCGGAGTGCAAGGCCCGGATGACGTTTGCGTACGCATCAACAATGCAGGTGAACAACCACCGATACCAGCGCGTGTACGAGACCGTATCACACGCATATACAGTTCGTACGGTTGTTTGCGTATCCCTCTTTATGTCCCTCGTCCTTCACGCGCGAGCTTTCGTCGCGATCCCCGTTGTGTACGAATCAGCGCGATAATTGATTCATGATAGAACCGCGAATTCAAACAAGACCGATCTACATTTTGATATGCCGTCGCTCGCAGTTCACTACGGATTGCGAATGTCGCTCTATTATGTCACTCCGGCGTTGTTGCGACGAGATACATCGTAACCGAGCCTCCATGGTCTGGTCACGATCGACTCTTTCCACTAACGCGACAGGCTGACCAACTTTTCACGCCGACAACGCGCGCAGTTTTCAGCGTACATCTCCCGTCTCCGTTTTCTTTTACACGAAGTTCCTTTCTCGATATTCGATCTTTTCGAACGCGCCGCGATCTTCTGTATTTTCGCTTCGGTTCTCGCACTTTAATCGGCGCTTCGAAAGTTATCGCGGCTCGCCACCGCACCCCGTGTTTTAATTTCATTACGATGCAGTTGCATGAAACGCTTGGCAGTCGACGGGAACGTTTTTCGTTTCCATGCCGTCGGCACCGGCACACGCGACCAGTTCGTCTCGCCGTGCCTCGATAAGTTATATCAGGAAACGCGTCGTTCCGTTATACACCAAACGGATTACCATCTCCTATTTCGACGTGGAACGATGGTAAACTGTTCTCGTCGATCGCGATTTGCTCTATGAAATATTTCCCTTATCGTTATTTATCTCTCATCTCTTAGATGAAGATTTTCTGTCGATCGATACAAACATCCTCTACCTCAAAAATAAGTTTCCTCTAAAAATCGATAATTACACATCTAAATTTGAAAACCGGTCGGCATCTTCGACCATTAAATTTTCAATGTTCGCTGCAATTTTTATTGCAGCGGTTCGTTTCGTCGATAAATAATTCAACGGAGAAAAAACAATGCGAACGTCACGAATTCAGTTTGGAAACCGATACACCGCGTACAGACCCTGAAGGTTTTATTATGTAGACAAATTGTCAACAGACGAAGCACGATTCAAATTACAAGACACTGCGTGCAGACGATTATTGCGGTTTATATCTGGCCGACGCATAGGCCGTGCGCCCCCCTTTGTGTACAAATCCGTGTAATAATTGATACGCGATGGGATCACCAGCTCAAACACGAACGCTTTTAATACGACGGCTCGCTCTCGATGTCCAGCATCGCGTAGAATCTCTATTATGGTGGAGGAGGACGCGGCAAACGAGGTTGCATCGGGTAACGCGACCAATGCGCAACGAGTGGATAATGATCGGCTTTTTTTTCAAACCCATTCCCGTGAATCGCTACTCGGTGTCCCATAGGGAACGTGAAACGCCCTTTGTACGCCACGATTCCGGTACTTTTCTCTTGCTTCCGCACAATGACGTCGACGAGGAAACCCCTCTATTTTTAGGAAAAGAAACTATGAGATCGGCCGCGATGTTCGCGAAAAAGTGTCGAATCGATATCGGTACGAAAAGACATCGGGACTGAACGGATGCAAATACCTTAAATTTATTCCGTACGAGCGTTTCGACAAAAATTAGACAATCATATTTTGCGAATAATAGATCGGAATACGTCGTGATCGATAGTAGAATGAATTTTAAATTATCGTCGTCTCGGTGATGGTCCATGGATCGGAGGATGAACGTGTCTCTTCGAAAGGGAGAAAATGTTTGTCGGAGGAACAGAGAGAATGGATGGAAAATGTTAACGGCAAGCAAGTTCTATCGGCGTGTTCCACGAAACGTCACAATTCGACCGAAATTCCTAATCGACGTCGAAACGATCCGCTTTCGAATTGATAGCCTTACGCTGCCGAATTATTCATGATGCACCGGGGATATCTGGGAAATTGTCGTCGAGGCGACGCCATGATCTTGTTATAACGAGTTCGTCGTGCAAACCGTTCGGTACATCGCAATCGCTGGATGATAATTTAATGTAACGACGAGATCGCGTTAGTGCGCCGATCGCAAATGAACGGCCGCCGGCGTTCCCGTGTTAACGCGGCTACGAGAACAACCGTGGGGTATATTTGACACGGAGCAGTCATGGATCGGCAAATCATCGAATCATCGGCGGTACTCGACAACGTAACAAGTCAACAGGCGGTCGTTATGTATATTGACGTATACTTGCCGCAGTTGCGGCGTCGATGCCTGTTTCTATTGACAAATACCCGTCGCGCGGGCGATGATGTATTGCCGTACACGCGCCGTCGGAATGACATGGAATGCGTATTATCGCGACAAAATGAACCAACCTCTACGAAATTCGAGTGCCAACCATCGATATCGGCCGTGTCGATACCACACAGCTTTCCGCGCGATTCCATAATTCGCGACACAATTTCACCTTCGCCAGGACTCGTAATTCTATTCGAAGCGCGACCAGACATCGTAGCTGATAAAAGTGGGCATACTAAACGGACTCGTGGTACGCGGTGGTGTCGCCGTTTGTGTAATCGCGACGACAAGCTTCGAGCATCGTTAACGCGTTAAATTCGTGTCCCTAATATCTCGACGATCCTCCCGACGAGTCGCGTTCAAGATAAATCGAAAAGCAAACAATAAAAGCGAAAAAAAAAGAGAAACGAACGATCGCGACGAATTGAAGAATCGACGAGGACAATGCGAAGTGGCATTGAAGTGGTTGTGACGGATGATAGGCGGCACGAGGATCGGTAGATCGCGAAAGTGGCAGAGAAGCAGTCACGATACACAACGCGTAACAATGGAGCCAATATCTGTAGAAAGGTGGTGCTCGTAACGTGCACACTCGACTCCGGGTTGAAAACAAATGTCGTACCTATGCGTGACAACCCTTATTGCGGCTACGGTGGTGGGAGGCGGTGTATTTGTGAGCTGCGTGTTTATTGCTCGACCTGGCAATAATAACTGGTTATTATTCATTACTCTGGCACACCGTGTTCGGAACGCACGAACGTCGCAGTCACCTACACGGTGGCGAGAATCGCTCGCCTCTTTTTTTTCCCCGCCGACTTTTTTTTCGACTACTCTCGAGCCGTCGAGGACACGACGATTCGTGAAATATCGCGCTACGACTCCCCTTCGGGAGTGCCAGGGGAAAAAGCGACGCGTTATAAACTAGCTGGGAATTTACGCTATACGACACGCCGTGGACCGTCCGTAACTTTTTGGAAACATTATCGAACGCATCACTGATTCGACCGTTCATAAAAGTTGATGCGACCAGGACAATACGGGCAACTGATTGTGTGCCCGACATTATGAATCCGGAATGGATACTTCCGTCGGGGATGCGTGTCAGATTGTTGGAACGTGAACCGGTTTAGTTTTAGGAAAATCACTGCCGAATCACTCAGGAAATAGTATTTATTTTCGGTTTAAGAGATCCGAGGGGGATCCGGTTGGCAACGCGAGTAACAAGCATGATCGCGATTCTGTCCGAATCGGAGCCAGAACAGTTTCGTTCGCGACTAAATATATTTGATCGAAAACCGTGATCGGTCGAATCGATGACGCGAACCCAGCCTGATCCTGCAGCTTCGGTACCAGCCGTATAGTTCGCGCGTGAAGAATGCGTCACGGACCTGCATCCGCCGATCGAGCGACGACGAAACGAAAAAAAATATACATGTACGAAGGCTCGAACCTAGGGCATGAATAAGCCACCGGGCAAAGGTGTGGTTCCCAGGCGTCCACGGTAGGAAATCGCTCACCGGGGAAGAAAGATGGAGAACAGAAGCCAGGAGCGAACCAAGACGTGATTAATATAAAAGTGGGCGGAGCCTGGTCTGGCCGGAAGTAGCCGAAGAGGGATGCTGTGCCGTGCCAAGCAAGCGCGAAAACGGGGGTTATAGTGGCACAACTGTGTTGGTACACTGTACCGTATGTATCTTCATCCTATGCGGCTGCATACACACACCCGCCGCCGTTGCTCCTGCCACGTATGCGTGGAACGTGTGTGCACGTACACTCGAAAGACCCGCGCGTGTCTGAGGCGGCAGAATAGGCGAGAAGATGGGCGAGCACAGAGCGTGGCGGGGATGACGCGAAATATACACCACGATTGACAAGCAACACCCTTTGGCCCGATCTGGACCTTCGACGACGCAACGAGGAAGGCGTGACGGTGGTTCGAATCGTTTGCCAGGTAATGCCCGGCTCTGTCATCGGCGATGGACCGGCGGTATCGCGCACCAGACACCACGAAGTAACACGTCGAATTGATTGGAACCATGGTACCCGATTATCCCGTGTGCTCGGAACGAAAAACACGTGTCAGATTTTCCACCACTTTCCCCGTGCGTCTGTCACGAGGGTCGTCCACCTCGTGGCGGTCGTCGCTTCCTCCAAGGCTGTCAGGGAACAGCCACCTTTGAATTTTCACGAAATCTTTGGTCAAGCAAAGAAGGGACCCCGGAAGCAGATGGCTGCACCGGCAACCTTGGAGAAACACTCGAAGACGAGAAAAGGAGGAAAGGATAGGGCAGAGCAGGGTGGGTCGGTTGATTGGCGAATATGGGATCGAAGGGAACCAGGCGATCCACAGGGGTTTCGGTGATGCGGGGGGTGCAAGGGTTGACGCGCGGGGGTGGCCAACCCCACCTACTTCTTTAACGCCCCCAAGTAGGGTAGGACCGCCTCCGTCTCTGCGTTGTTCCACCTACTCTATACCCCGGGACTTCTGCAGTCTCGTACCTACCACCCCCCTCTGGTACACCATCATCCTCCCATAGCTTCGTCTACTCCCATCGACTATATCCTTCCGAGAAAAATCGCCTCTATTCCCAGGTAACGCGAGCCGTTCTTCGATTGAGGCGTAACTGCCATTACCGAATGAATATAGCGAGCTTAGATGCCACCCAGGATGTTTCGTCTGGTACCCTTGGATAAATAGTAGAACCGGTGCGTTACCGCTAATGAATCTTCCGGTTGCAATTTCAAGGAGTTGCTAGAACTACCAAACAGTCAAAATGACTGGTTTCGGGTTTGGCATTTTTTATTACAAAATTTAATTGCCGTCCTTTTGTCAAAATGTCTGTCACGTTTTATTGAGCTAATGAATGGTTGTATATGTTAGGTGATGCTGCAATATTTATTTATTTATTTTTCTACTTTATTTTCAGTTTTGAAGTAAGCATGCATTTAATTCCGGTACATCTAGTGTTAAAGGCAATCGACTTTCGACCGTACAATACTCGTCCGACGCGTTCACTGGCCGTATAATTTATTTACTACGAACAAATTACGAACAAATTATTTAATTCCCGTTACTGGAAGCATCGCGAGAGACTTTATACGAAATCATCGTTCGAGAAAAATTCGTTTAATTTTGTTACGAATATCTTAATCGTGTTTCTCCGAGATTCTCGTTGCACGCTATTCTTAACTGTCGCGTGTTTCTTATGTTAGAGATCGTTCGATTGTTTCACGGGACACTGTAGGCTGGAACGGCGTTAAACATCCTGTAAAATAATTGAGCTAATAATGGAACGATTTTCCAGATGACGTTACGTCGTTCGAATCTCCAGGCAACGTCGAAGCAACCCGTTACTGCCAAGATTATTTTTAGGAAAAATCTGTTTTGTCGGAAAGATTTCTGTACTTAATATAGGTACGCATTTAGTTACTCGAACGTAGTTAATCTTGGAACCGTGTAGCGAGATTTATTTGACCCACCATTCTGCTTGTCCGATGCACCTATTTGTCTTGTCAGGATCGTTAAAGTGTCATTTCCACGAATATCACTCGGTCCGCTCGACGTAAGATCAATCAGAAAATCCCGAAGCAAAGGGCCATTTATTCATATTATAACGAGACACCTCCTAACGTCGCTTAATGACGAAATACGACAAATCCGAGCTCGATTTTATCGAAACTTCAGACTTCCGCGACTCGGTATCCCCCTAACGAATCCATTCGTAGAATAATCGATCGCTTTCGAGAATCGATCCTTCGTGCAAATAATTTAATATTCACTCTCGTTCATTCTATTCCCGTAACGACCTCGTTCGTTAATCGAAACCCGCGTTTCTCGTCGTTACAAATATGGCGGTACCAGATATTAATTTTATCTCCGATCACTTATTTATGCGGCCAAATAAATATTGCTCGAAATCGATGACGAGACAATGTATCGTGACTGCGGGTCTACGGGCGCATCTTGAGACCCGTCGTACTTTCTACACTACTTCTACGATTACGCTACGAAACGTTAAATTCTCCATGGCAAAAAAAGAGAAAGAATTAGAGAGAAAAACGAAACAATTCGAAGCATGAAACAAATAGAGGGAAAGGGTGGAACAAAAGCAGCACGCACACCAGCGAGAAGGAAGCGATAGATGCAAATGATTGGAAAAAAAACTGAACAACGGTCTCTCTCTCTCCCTCTCTCTCTCTCTCTGGTAACGACAGCGCGCAAAGGGACTCGTCGATGGCACGTGGCGATCATCATTGAGTAAGAGCAATGCAAAGAACGGTGAATGAAGCAAGCGGCAGAGAATGATGAGACAAAAGAGACAAACGAACGGAGGAACAGAGAGAGAAAGAGGGCGAGAAAGAGAGTGCACGAGGCAGATGCAACCATACGATTGTGTTTGATCATTGATAGGCAGGCAGGTAGTCAGGCAGGCAGTCATTCAATCAGACATCGTATGTCATAAGCAGTGCAGCGAAGACGCGGAAGAAGTGTTGCAGGATGAGTAAGTCTCTACCTGGACGGGTCTCCAGCGTGGTTCCAGCATGTCCCGCTTCCTCCTCGTCGTCTCGCTCGTGGCTGTCGCTTGTTCCTCCGTCCTTCTCTTCGTAAGAGTATTTTCCGAAGAAACGAAACGAAGACACAAGAAGACCCTTTACCCGTTTCTTCTCTATCTTCCACGGCCTTCGTCCTCGTAATTCCTACTTTTCTTCCCTGTCCGTCCGTCTTCTTCACCCACCCGCCCCCTCTCGTTCTCTGTCCCTCTGCCACCTCCTCTACCTTTCTCCTCTGCCTTACCCCTTCTTCCTTCCTTCGTCCCTCTCCTTCTCGCCCTCCCCTCTTGCGTTCCTTTCTCTCTTTCTCCTATCACACTGGACTTTGCCGCCAGATATTATCTATTTATCCGTTTCTCGTCCGAATATCTGTTCGTTCGTCCTAGTCGTTTCCGTTCGGGGGATTGTCCGCGTGCGCCGCGCCACGTGTCTCTCGACGGGGAGAACAACGGTACCGATCTTTCGAGCGGAAACGCGCGACCGTCTGACGACGACGACGACGACGACGACGACGACGACGACGACGAAGACGACGACGACGACGAAGACGACGACGACGACGCGGTCTATCGTGGGCCAATGAAAGGACGATGGGTGTCAGCGCGGGCGATACTCCTCGAAAAAGGTGCTGCGCGATACTTTTTTTTTTTCGAAGAAGGGTTTGAAGGGTTGGTGGTAGTAGTGGTGGTTGTGGTGGTGATATACAGTGACGGTGTCTTAGTTAGTAGTGGTGGTGGTGGTGGTTGGTGGTGGTGGTAACGACGGAAGGCGCCCTCTCTCGATATCTCAACTGACCAGCGTCCTGCTCGTCCGCGTCCTCGTCTTTATCCTCGTGGTGGTCGTGGTTGTTGTCGACGCAGGAAACGTGCGCTGAACCGTGTACGGAATTGAGAGTGTGGTTTAAAGAAAAAGGGGTACCGCGCGCCGGTGGCTGCCGTCGCGACTGTGCGACGCTCGGCACCGCTTGGCCGCGAAACCCTACGGCCGCACCGAACACGCGGCTACTGAGTCGGCGCACTCACACTCGCTCCCTCTGTCTCGATCCCTCCCTTGTCGTTTCTATGCCTCTCTCTTCCGCCCACCGTCTAAACGTACATTCGTTCCTCGTTATACCACCGTTCCTCGTTTCTCTCGGACACGCTTCGCCCGCGAACGCTCGCCGCTTCCACCTAACTCCTTCTGTGTCTCGATGTCTGTCGTTCTTTTCTCTGTCAGCGTCCCTCTTCCTCGTTGTCACCCGCGTAACTCTCCGATATTCCGACAACCGGTTACCCTCGCGAATGCATTTTTGATTAGAACAATCCTCGACCGGCATCTCGTGTCGCGACTTGTTCCAATATTCCCTGTCCGGTACGCGATTCTCTTTAACACCCCTCGGTGGACGACGATCGTGCTAATGTTTCCGCTATCTTTTGCGCCTTCTTGTCGATGTCGAATATAAAGATTCGGAAAGCTAACTTACCCCGGTACTTTGTCGACCGAGTAAGGGTCGAAGGTATCGACCTCGATCTTGGCGAGTGTACGTTGCCTCTATTCCGTTATTGCTATCGATTCGACTTAGTTCTAAGGCATACTAAAGCCGACGATCTACTCCGATGCATTCATCGTATCGGTCGCAATTCGTCATTGTTGTCCGTTGACTGTCCCAGATAGTCATCAATTCGTAATACCCTTCATTCACGATGCATACAATGGCGCATCGGGCTACGGGAATCGCATGAACGTCTTCTTTCGCGTTCTTAAAGAACGTTGGTACGCGAAACGATTTCATACAGACAGATGTTGTTGGAGTTAGAGCGAAAGTTGTGCCAGACACTGACGCAAATCGAAGAAAGGAACGTATGGTACACAAGATTGAAACTGTCATGGTTATAATCGGAGCGATAGCGGATGATGGGAGGGTGAGGACAATGTGGGGAAAGCAGGTCGCGGAAAGCAAGGACGGAGAGGGTGAGAACGCGAGACTTCGCATCGGCTAGTTTGTTGTTGTTTGTTGTTGTTCGTCTTGTTTCTACGACACGGGACCAAACAGTTGCACAATGCTGAGAGCATAGCTGCGGTATTGATAACAACCTTCAATGGCGAGCAGGGAGAAAGAGGGATGCCGAGAGAGAACAGATAAAGAGGAAACGTAGGTAACAAGAAGCGGCCAATAAATAGACACGGGATATAATTACCATTTCTATAAAATAGTGCGCGAGAAGCATGTCGGTTATTTCTCGATTAAACATCGAAATAACCGCTCGATATCGAGTATTTTTTCGGAAATTATCGCCGGTATTTAAACAGAGTATCTATAATTGAGAACTACCGTTGTGGAATTTAATATAGAATCGAATTCTATTCCTTCGGTGTCAATAATAATTATAATGTCGTCGCAATGCGGAAGACCGATCGAATGCGTAACGTATAAAGGAAACGATCGATCGTTAATCAGCGAGAAATTAAGTAATTTCTGGGCAATGCGGAAAAACAGAAGCGTCTACAAAGGAGCATAGTCACCGTTTTGTAACTTCGATATTCGGCGAAATATCGCACAAACACCGTCATTCTGATGAAAAGATTATCAATAACCTCTAACACCTGTTGCACAGTTTAGCGATGGATTTTATTCTCACGCGTGGGTTATATTCATTTATTGGCTGGCGGATTTCACGGGTCACACATCGTTCGCGTCAATGCACGACCGGCATAAACGCTTAATGTGGTTCATTCGCGCGGTAATAAAACTACGCTCGCTGAAAATTTCTGATAAAATTACATCGTGTCGCAATAAATGCCCGTGGAATCACCGCCGACTAATTGCTATTAATTCATTAATCGATAAAAATCGTATTATTAATCATCTGTCGGCTCGAATATTTCATACGTCGAAATGAAGCCACGATTGGCAAGAAGCGGAGGAAAATACCGCGGGAATACGTTAACATTTTTTCCCCCCTGCTTGTCACGAAATACAGTCACGTGCTAAAAAGATTACGATCTGCGTTTAACCCGGCAATTGCATAATTTTCTAGAGACCGGTCGGAAAAAAAGAATGTTTCCAACCGCACCGGTGCAAAGATTGCACCGAACAACCCCTCGATCTATCCAGGTTGCGTGGGAGGTGCATTTCGTAGTGTTGTTGATTTTTGCATAATTTATCAAGGTTGTTTGGTTAAGCGAGCCGTTAGGGTGAGTCGCAGGGGTTGTCGAGCTTGGGGATTGCGCGATGGGGCGACAATTTCAGACACCCTTCGCCAAGATGATTAGCATCCGCTCGCAGGGACGTACTTATTTTCGGTCTTACCGCTAATTCTTCGAAAACCTCGATTATACATTCACAAAAAAAAAAGGATAACGAGTCACCTTTATCTTCACTGTATGTGAATTGTCCGAATTGTGTGATAACGCAACTTGTCTAATCGCGATTTTGACGAAAAGTTTCGAGCTGTATTGCGAGAATAAACTGTCAAGGGCACTCGACGCGTTTCGAAAAATCATTGATCCGGTTATTTAAAAGAAAACCGCGCCATTTTGTAAGGATTAGTTCATACCTCTATTCTCCACGCGTGGTCCGTCCGCCAACGTCTGGATCTACTTAACCAGACCTCAGCGCGAGGCCGCGGTTATATCCACTTACCGTCGTCCAATGTGTATACTTTCGTCGCGAGATAAAACGAAAAACACCGCGAAGAATAATTTCGATGGGTAATTAGAAACGGAATCTTGTATCCTATTTTAATAATCGACAGAGAAAGATCAGAATTTGTAAAAGTGGCACAAGTTGATGGCTCTCTCAGCTCGCGAGGGGTGGTTTCCTTGTTTACCGTAGCAGTCTTCGAAAGATTCTTGGTTTAGGACGGCCCTGGTCGGCACGTAAGCAGGCATATCGCGAGTACACGACGGAGTTGTTGAGGATGGGAATGGGTGGACGCGGGGCTGCCAGAGAGAACGAAAGGGGTTGCGAGGAGCAAAGGGGTGTCCAGCGGTACCATGGAATGGGACAGCGAGGAAGCAGCGGGGGGTCGAAGGGGACAAAACCCGTCCTATACTATACTACTCTACAATAGTTGTTTACCAGAGTCATACTGATCGATACTCAGTGTTTGCTATCAGAGGGAACCATGCATGCCGGGCGCTACTTGCCCAACACCAAAAGTAAACACCCACCCCCGTCCGCTATCACCCCAACAACACTCCCACCGACTGGTTAGCAGCGAATTCTCACTCGCACGTGCCTTCCACCCCCATCCCCCGTCTCTCTCTCACTCTTCCAATCTCTCTTAGTGTCCCGGCCGATCTTCGTGGAATGCGCAGACATTCGATCGCCGCGTTGAGAACGACCGTACGTGTGCGAGAGATCATAAGTGCAAATGTACATTTCGTAAATCGATAACGGAAGATCTCGGCAGCAAATCCTGTTTCCGACCGGTACGTAGATGTTGTACTACCGTGGACGATTATCGTTGGTAGCTCGCTGTTATCGTGGATTTGGGTACGAATTAAATGAATCAGGATCTTCGACGAGAGCCCGGTTTAATTGGGAGGACACGATTGTCGAAACGACTCGATTTCTTAAAAAAAAAAAAAAATGAAGAAACGCGCGGTGTTTCTCCGTGTCAACCCTCCGTGTTCGAGCACCCCGTTCACGGTATAAACTGCACCCACAGGAGAGGAGGAAAGGGGTTGTCTCTGAACGATCTAGGTCCAGGCCGTTTCACCTGGCGCATTTGCATAATAGGGCCTCCGTTACTCGTGTCCGGGAACACCGACACCGGGGGAAATAAGGGCGTCGAAGGGTGTAGCGTGGAAAGAATTGTACGAGCCGCAAGATTTTTCGGCGAACGCAGAGATTTTGACGCGACAGCGAACAACGTCGTTGGCTCGACGGTAACGATGTACATAATTTTGCACGGACCGCGCCGCCGGAATTTGCATAATAGGCCCGATAAAAAGGGGATACAACTTGGTCACGTACATACTCGCGGTATTATCCGGGTCGATGAAGCAATTATCGGCTAAGAATATATTCGTCTCGTCGCCGAGCGATCGATCCTCGTTGAAGGATCGAGCTTGCCGATGTTACGACAACGAGTTCGACGGTAAACGTCGTTCGAAGCAACGATTTTAATAGGAAGTCCCTTGCAAAATAGAAAGGGAAGAGGGGACTGAGACCCGGTAAAAGCCGGAAAGTCGCCGCAAATCCTGCGCAAAAGGGAAGAGAATAGGGAGACCGGTAAACAAACAGTGAAAATAATATAATTTACAGAGGATTAGGAATGGTCGGAACGGTGCACGAGGAAGGGTAGGAAAAGGGGCGGAAAAGGGTTTCGGTGCACAGAATAACTGTTTCTGGTTATAATTGATATCCTGGCAAAGCTCTATAATCCCTCCCAGTCGAGCCGCGCCACCCTCTTGAAAGTCGAAACCGACTACGGCAAAAGGCGGAGACCCCGAAAACCGCAGCACGTTTGGTCATGCTTCTATTTACGGAACATTTTCATAATGGTTTATTTCCGCTAATGTCAGCCGGCCAACGGAAAAGACCATATTTTCTCGATGAAATTTCGCGAACGACCAGCGGCCGTACATTCATTTCCGATTTCCTCGCGGCGAAGACGAAACCGGCGAACCGCGATTATTCCATCGTTCTAGCGGTCAACGCGGTGGCTCGTCCGTTTCTCGAATTCCGATATTTTTATAGAGCGAAACGCTCGAATTTGCGCGTTACCCGAATATATGTATGCGTCGGGTATCTATGAACAGGGCGCCTCGTGTTTCGCGTTGCGTCGTACAGAGGCGGCTGCTGATCGAATGGACAAAAAACGTGAAAAGCCTCGAAAGAAAACGCCGGCTGTAAAAATGAGCAGTAACAAAGCGTGGAGGGAAAAGGGACGCAGAGAGTAACGGGAACGCGATGAAAGGAAAAGAGAAATGTAATATCTAACAGGCGCGTAATTATGATTCCATTGAAAAGTTACTCGTACCGGCCCTTCGTGGACGCATTAATGCGACTGACCGTCTCTCTCCAATTATAAAAGTCTTCGAACAATGGGGAACCGCGAGTGCTGACATCGGGACGAACGTATGCACGGCCGGGTAAATAATACTCGCATCTGTCCAGCTCCATTTTTCAACGTTTGTTCTTCCGGTCCGCTATCCGGATGTCACTTCTGTCTCGGCATTTTGCTCGAATACCGACGGAATCTCCCGTGTCTCTGCTATCATTCCGGTTCTTTCTCTTTTACGTTTTTTAAGTGCGTAACAAGACGAGGTCCAGCTGTTAGAACAATCGGGCCCGGCACACCTAATTAACGTGTACGAAATAATTTCGACCCTCCGCCGGCAACAGCGTATGATTTCGTGGATACACCGTGACGAGGGATACAGCGGAAGTGGCACGATGAAAGGCGTGGCATCAGTTTCGCTCTCATTGTGTCCCGTTTGACAAAGCGAAACGAAAATGTTCTTATCGACGGGAAGTAGCGAACGGTCGCGAGAGAAACACGCGATGGATCTACCGGATGACAAATTAACGGGAGCCACGGTTTTCTACGGGATCCCCGAACCGTTTGACAAGGTGCTAAATCCTCTCCAGCCTTCTACGACCACCTAATCCTCGACAAAACTTTAACGAAGCCTTTAAAAGAGATTGATCGTCGCCTCGACGCTTGTCCTCGATTCAGTTTCTCTCGCTGTGACACAATGGATCCCACGAAACGCAGAAACGACCAACGAAATCTTGTGCTCAACCGTAAATACCTGCTCCCGGTATTGAGACATTAGTCACGTACTTAAATGTAGCTCGATATCGAGGTTCTTTAACGCGTCGCTGACAAGAACAGGACGATTTTCCTCCTCCACGATCTGTCGGATTTTCTGGGATTTCGACGCGAAACACGGGATCGAAGCACACAAAGAACGTTTTACTTTCGTTACGAACAACGACCGCGGTCGCTCGAAATCGTACGAGAAACGCGAGAAATAATTATTATTAGTATTATGTGCGACGGTAAGGTCCAGCAACGATTTGTACCCGTGTATCTGCATCGTGACAAAGATAATCGTATGCAAATTGTAGTTTGCAGGACCACCGTTCCTGGGAATACTAAAAAGCCGAAAATTTCGCGCGAATATCAGTTCAAGAATGAATTGCGGCTATGAAAGTTGGGAAGGGGGTGTCATTAGAGATCCGGAGGGGTTGCCAACCACCTCTCGAAGTCTCTACCCTCGCTGTCCCCTTATCCAGAGGGGAATTTCTAACTGATTTACGAGAAAACAAGACTGTTTAATATTTCTCTTAGTCCCCTGGCGCCACGGTTAGACCGTTACCTCGACGCGTGACTTTTCCCGACACGTCGGGAGTCTTGTAACTTGACTAAATCAACGCGTTCTGCCGTGATTAACTTTGCACGATGTACAATGGACAAAGTGTGTTCGCTTCGTTCTGGAATCGACCGAGTACGAAATGATTTGTATCATCTTATAATGGATTACGCCGTGAACAACGTAGGAGGACGATTAAAAGTTTTGAGGAAACGTTTTAAAGCTTGTTAGATACAAGTCCGATTTACGTTACGATAGTGAAACTCGTATCGCTCGCTTGTATAAATCTTCCACTCGAAATCTACTTAGAGATCCCCAACCCCCGTAGCTTGAACCCTCGGTAACGTTCTCGCGACCAAACAAGTCGCTTTTGCTTCCAACCCCATAGCTTGACTCCTAACTCCGTTTTAAGTGGAGTATTTCCTAAAAACGTGAACGTTACTTCTGTCTCGATGAGACATAATAATTATGTTCATTCGACTATACTCGAAAATTTGCTTAATCGATACTGTAAAGAGGGTGAAAAACTACGTATCGTGCAACAACAATAATTCTTTATAAATAAATGAATACGAAACAGAGATATCGCTCAAGAAACATACACAAGAATTATCATCTGCAATTAATATAAGTTTGATCGCGTATTTTTTGAAGACGCGATGACGTTTTGTAAGTATGCATCACGAGCGACTCGGTGGACAAACCTGTTGGTTAAATCGTATATGGTAAAATGGTTTTAGAATTTCGAGAAAATGCCAATTACGAGCATTTCAAGAAGTTACATCACGTACAGGGGAAAATGTATTCGATTACTTGCGAGATAATCGGGACAACGGAGCTTCGAATCATTAATAAGGCTTCTGGCTAGGAGCTGCTAATTCCGAAGGAACAATTACAGAAGAAGATCGCAAGGAGGATGGCGAAAGGGGCTGCGAAAGGGTAGCAAAGCGGTTCAAGGAACAAGAAGCGAAAATACGTTCCAAGGAACTCCTCCCATCCGACACTGATGACAATTACAACTTTCGAACATCATCATGGGATTATAAAATAATAAATTCAAAAATAAGATATATTTATAATAAAAAATAATGAATAGTATAATAAATTCAGAGGTATAAATTCTCGAAATTAAGGTCTATCGTGGAAATAAAACAAAGTTTATCGAATATTTTCGCGGTGTAAACGCTCGAATCCAGCTGGTCAACGGGGCTTTCAATAATTCCGAAGCATCGTTGGAGAAGTTGATAATCCCACGATGAACCCTCCTAATATTTTATTATTTTTTCCCGTCCGTATTTCCAGCATCCGCAGCGAAAAGAAAAATGGGGAAAAAGGGTAGCGGCAGTAGCATAAACACCCGCGATAGCGAGTTCTCGTTATCTCGAATAAATCAAATGACTGGTGGATATAAGCGGACAAAGGCAAAGCCGCAGCATATTTTCGAGTAAACTTTCGCGAGGAGGTGTGAGTCGGTGATAATAAATGCATGTACACGATACGAAGCAGCCAAAGTATAACAGCGGCGAAATTTATATAGACTTTCACACCGCTCCGGGGATACTTCTCGTTTTTATTGTGCTCTTCTGGCAGCTAGCCGCGGTAAATAGCCGGATTATAAATAACGCCGTGGCAATATTATACCGGTAACTACGGAGTCCACTCGAAACACCATCGATGCACCGGCAACTGAAACGATGCAACCGCGACCGATAAGAACCTCTGCCAAACGAGAGGTCTATCCGTCTCGTTCCTCTTAACGAATCCGTCGACCCTCGAATTCGACTTCGTTCACGCATACCGACGCACTGCTCGCGGTCTCCAGAGTTTTTTCCCTTTAACGAACGACCGTTATAAATAATTTCGATGCTTTGTCGTATTGCGTCGAGCGAGCGTGCCGCGAAACCGAGTATGGGGTAGTCCGATCCCCTTCCATCTCGCCCTCTTTCTATCCTCCTTTTTTTCGGCGTTCAGCGCGCCAAAGAGGGTGGAGAGTTCTCAAGGCTCGCTCATTTATTCCTTTATCTCGTTATGAAAGAAAGATATCCCGCGAAGAAAGGATTAATTAATTAATACGGAGGACTTGATAATATATTTATCGTATCGAGGCGTCCGCTAGAAAACGTCCCGTAGCGTTTCATGGAAATTGTTTGATCTCGCTCGGTCGGTACGCCGGACAGGGATTTATGATGGCGAGCGAACAGTTTATTGAAAATTATGTAGATTTCAGTTCCGCGGGTGGGAAAAGTAAAAAAGAAAAAAAAACGAGAATACAGATAGCCATTCTAATGATCGTGTGTGGCCACGGACCGCGCGTGTGCGCTCTATACCTTTGTAATTCATACGAGCGAAAGCTCGGCTCAAAGTACAATGCGTATACTTTGCCGCGCGATAAATAACCGTTGGCCCTATGAATCATCGCAATTTATATTTTCGCGCGGCTACTTTTATCGTTCGGTATATTATTTTCGCGCGTGAACGTAAACCCCATAAATCTTCTCTAATTAAAGGATTGAACGTGTCCAGGAAGGGAAAAAAGCAACGCCATCACGCGAGCAATCCGATGGACGGTTATCTGGACACGGAAAAATAAGTGGCCGAAACGATCGAATCAAGACAACGAAGAAGAGAAGAAGAGACAGAGGCACAAAGATAGAAGCGAAATTAGCCCAGAGGGACTTCTTAACAACTGGAAGAGAATAGCAGAGAGTGGGTGGCTTTTACACGCCGCTCTAACCACCCTTACGAGATACAATCCGCCCCCTTATGCCTCGCTAACTCTGTCGAATTTGTAGTTAAGGTTGTAAACGTAAACCTGGGAATTCACCCCCACCAAACTTCCCTCAAAATTCTCCCACGTTGCGACTCCTCTCCTTTCTCGTTCGAGCCCTTTTCTATCCTTCGTCGCGCTCGCCGAGCGTATGTACGCGTACACGCGACACTGCTACGCAAATGTTGGTCTATGTTTGCAAACCCTCTCGTCGTACGTAACACGCGTCTCGTCCTTCTACAACCCCGAGTGTATGTACCGCCTACATCTTACAACCACCCTTCTTGGATAACGAGCACGATGTAGAGCATCTTCCTACGACGTTACTCCCATCGGTAACTTTTCGAGGAAGGATCAACCAGACACGTTGCTTCTCTCGAAAACACGTGTTCCCGATAACTAGCCACAAGCGATATAGTTATCGTATTAATCGGAATGTTTCTGTTGATAACACGGTCGTTTACATCCGCTCGGAAACGAATCCGGTCGGTTCAAACTTGTCGTAATCACGCACAGAAGAGAGTTACGATTCTTTATGAACCAGAATTCATCTTTTATAAGTTCCACAATTTTTGTTATATTTTAATGTTATACGTCGTTGAATCGGGGCTCGTGAGATTGTGGTGTAGAAATCATCGGGCTGGAGAATTTTCGCGAACGGAAAGAACACTTGCCGCCTCGGGATACGCGAGCGTAAACTGCCAGCAAGAGCATAGAGACAGTAGTAGATGGCTTATACTTGCTATCGCGAAGTATATCGAATCCGCAGTGGAAACGTGCTCGGGAAATGGTTGCGGATATTGGCCATAGATATATTTCTGAGGGAGCAAAAGGGAGCGCGTTGGAACATAAAAAGATCGCCTCGCCTTATAGCAAACGGTAACCACCCCTTCGTCCCCTCGTCCACAAGCACCCTCCGATTTATGGAGCATTCTGTACATTCGATATTTTCTATTGTCGATCGCCCCTATTTGTCTTATTTATGTTTCTTTTAGGGACCACCCTGTGACCACCCTCTTTCCCGTTTCTGCCTTGGCTCGGTCGCCGTCCACCCCCTTCGGCCGCGTCCACTCTCGTGCGAAATTCACCCCCTCTCTCTTATGAGATAGAGACCGGTCGACCGACCACTGGATATTCCGAAGGATTTGCTCGCGATGCAAACACGCCGCTATATTAAAACGATATATTTCGACCGAGCGAAGGAAATTAAATGCGGGGGATGCCACCGTTACCACTTAGCGTCAACGTTAAATTATTCCTCTCCTAAACATCTATTGTATAGAAAATCGATGGAGAAACGCTCGACTATGAAAATTCGACGCGTCACGTTCCACGACAACGTCATCCGGCTACGATGACAATGCGCCTCTTCAAGTTATTTTCTGCATAAACGAGCAAATCATTTTCGGCGTATTCGCGCGAGAGAAAATTGAAAATACCTACGTAGGAGACGCGAGAAATACCGTAACAGAAAGGTGTATCGTCTTGGTAGATGTTTCCCTTAATTCTGTAACGACAAAACGATTTGGAGGGGGATGAAAACGGACGAGCACCTTAGCGCTGAAAATCCCGCTCAGCCGATAGTGTCTTCTTCCTGTACGGTGTACACGATTTGTCTTCGGCTAGTTTAGACTCGGTGTTAATACGAGAATAAACAGCGAGGTAAGATCCCTCTTGGCTTAACGCGTCTCTACTTGAGTAAGCCCGGTTAAGTCTAGAGGGAGGTTCGAGATTTCGAGGTTCCAGGTTTCGGGTCTGGACGGCCTCGAGTCTGGAATGAGCAAGGGCTTTCTAATTAAGATCGTTAAACTGCCATGAAATTCAAATTACGTTTACTGCTGTCCTTACTTCCCTTCGCGGACCCTTTTGCGGACGATGGCGAGGCGCCATTTCGCCGATGTCTTCGGTCAGAAATTAACTATACTTTTTCGAAAGTTTCTTTCGCGCAATAGCGACACGGCCCTCTCGTTTACTTTGATCAGAAAAGAAGATCTCACAGCGAATTGTATATTATAAGCAACGGTCGAGATATCGGTGTCCGTTCGAATTCACTGAACCCGATCGATCGCTTTATTCCGGGATAAGATATTAATCGATATTGAAATTTCAATAATACTACAATCTGTGAGCACTTCCCAGACTAATCTGACGATATTAGCATAGATTCTCGGACGGTAGATAACTTGGAATCTTGAAGGGTCGCGAGAGGAAAGGGACGAGGGACGTCTGATAACCGCCCCTTGTAAGTTAGCGTATCAGCCAGTGAGAAAGGGTAAGGAAAGGGGTGGTTTAGGGCAGCACGCGTCCCTTCTATTAAATTAACGTAAGGTAAAGGGGTGGAAACCACCTCTTTCCCCGGAGATACTGGGTCAACCGATTCAACCTCTCGGAATCTCGACTGGCTCGTAAGCCTGTTCCCAATTTTTCTAATCGACGATCGAGAAACACCTTCCTAAAGAAGCGACGAACAACGTGCGACGTACCAGCGAAGCGGACAAGAATAGATGTACCTTGTTCTTGACAAACATCAAATTTCCATGAGGTTTAGGGTCCGACTACGCCCGCAGACCTTATGCCAAAATCGGGGCAACTGATTAAACTGTCAACGGTTATCCAACCTACCCACATAGACATAAATGTCTAGCTGAACTACGTCGTTTGTGCATCGCGGATCACCAAACGGAAACTTACTAAACTAAATAGGATATTAATAACGAATCTTGAAGATAATACATCGCTAGCTCGGTGAACCAGGGTTCGAAGCGAAAAGAATGCCCGGGCTACGCCGATAGAAATTGAGGCACGATGACGTCATCATGTTAAATATTTTCTCTGGAGAATGTATGGATCGAGCAAACACGGAGGATGTTTTTGAGATAAGCAAGAAGTACATCCCGGGTAGTTCAGACCCGTACGAGTTCGAACGAAGAAAGGGTGTGTCGGACGACCGTGTCCTGTCATGTTCGATAGCGATATACCTTGGACCCTGGCTCCCTTAGAATTTCCTGGTTCCCGTTTCTCTAATTGCATAATAGAATGCCCGCATGTAGGGAAAAGATGGGTGGTTAGTATAGACGTCCAAGTATAAGGGCAGCGATAGAAATGCGGATCAGAACGCTGACCATTATATCGCGAAATCTTTCGGGCGTAGAATCGTTCGTTGTGCCGTACGATTCCGGTGTTAGAATCGCGATCAAATACTTCTTCTATCCTTCATACAAAATTGTAGATCGAGTAATTTTGTTAACGTTCGATATGAAACTCCGGCAAATTTCTAATCCCAGATTTCGAGAGAAAAATGAACATAATAAAATTTTGAATTCGGATCGATGCCATAAATTGTAAAGAATGTTTCTTGAACATCTTGTGATAGGTATAAAATTACCGAAGCACGGACTGGAAAAATATGTTTGGAAAAACACGCAGGGTGGCCACATTCTTCCATTAACCGCGGTAAGAACGAACAACAGGAGGGAGCGGAATAGTGATAAAGCTCTTGTACGGTAAAAGAGAAAGGTTTGTTTACGCAACGCTTTATCGTTAGAGGGTTCGTCGGATTTTCCTGTTGATCCACCCCGTTCTTCTAATAGCGATTTCGGTTTATTTTGGCCAACAAATTAAAATACCCTGTACCCCTATTTTCCAGAAAAAAAAATCGCTCCGTTTTTGTTTCCACGTGACTGGATAAATATTTAGGATATTTTTACGGGGCAACCATTTCTTTGTCTGTGGACATTCCAATTTTTTAGGGTAAGGGACAGCACCGTAGACGAGATAAGATTATCGTCTTTCACGAACGTTCGCCTCGGGAACGAAACCGTGTCTGTTTGTCTGTTTGTCGAAGCAATTAACATCGTCGCCTAGTAGATTGGACGGATCACGTCGTTGCTCCGTTCGACGTCACGATCCGCCACAAGCGGCGAATTACAATTATCTAAAATACACAACTAACAAACGTAGCGAAGCAACAATAAGTCTCGCTTATCTCGCCGGTTCCCGAATGCGTATTATAAAAACGATACACGCGCGCGTGTTGTACTTCTAAATCCGAACATTCCTGAATTTCTAAAATTGTCTTTTGATAAAAATGAACCAGAAATCCGGATAACGGACACGAGTAAGCATCGACGAACTGCGACTGCGATATTCGCGGAAAAAAAGCCTCGCTCCGTAACAGAAACGTTAGGGGATGAAAAATACGGTCTATCAATTTTAAGCATCTCTGTAGGTGAAACCAGCCAAGTGGTTGAAGAACGTTACGAATAAATTGATGGGACACCAGCAGCCTCGTAATAAGATGACTACGTTATAACGATCGAGCACTCGTTGCGTTATTAATTGACACTTCACGAAAAAGTCCTACCGTGCTGTTCTGCTTCGATATATTCCGAATAACCAAGCTCCCTCGACGGGCGTTCGACCAATCGATATTTCAATTTTTCTACGAATGATGCAGGACCTTCGTCGCGTCGAAAAAACAAAATCTGATCCTTTTATCGACCCGAGTGTTAACGATTTTATTCGGCGTACCGAAATCGTCGTTCGGTGTGTGCTTTTTTTTTCGAAGTTTTTTTTTTATTTTTCTTGGCAAGGAAACGATCACGATCGGGTAACGAGTGAAGTTTTTCATCGTTACTCCCATGGAAAAAGATTTGGCCGGGAAATAAATACAAATTGTCGGATTACCGAGACTTTTCACGCTGATATGGGACCCCATGCTCTTCACGCGACAACGTTCTCCATTTTCCGAATACTCCGCATAACTTACGACAAGCCACTTCATGAAACCCAAATGTGCCGTGGAATGCTCCCTTGTATAATAATAACAAAAAAAATGTGTGCGCCCGGAACTTCCATCAACGATATCAACATTAATTTTCTGTAGTAAAATTCGTGCTGTACTAATCGACTTTATCAAACGGTTAAACGTACAATCAGCCTTTTTCGCAGTTAAAACTTTCGGCAATATTACGACGGTTTGTTTGAAAAAAATGGTACTCGCTTCTAACTTATGTAACGACGATAAAAAAGGCAAGAAACGCGGTTCGATTTGCATATTCCTCCATGGAACTGTTGTTACATCCTTTCATTCTCAAAGTTTTCACGAAATTCGCGTAAAACTTTGATTTTATGGCACTTTGACCGGCAACTTTTGTAAACACGTTTATCTTTCCGCTAGTCAAAGGCATCTATTCTTAATCGTTGCAGAATAAATTCCTAAACTTCTATCCTGTCGTTATCAATTAATCCAATATTACACAAAATTATTCAAATATCCGTTCGAATCTTCGAATTTAGGATAATTCGATTTCGCGAACATATACGTTCGTGAAAGATTGATCGCAGCCTCGGACGTAAAATGAATGCTTCATCGATTATTCTTAGTTTTGTCGTGTCACGTATCAATCATGGTGAAATTTGTCAGAGTGCTATGTTAAATATCTCACCTCTGCTTATTTATTACGTATCCTAATGATATCCCGAGGATCGGAGGTGTTTGATTAACACGAACCGATTAAAAGGCAATGATCGGTTGATGGAATTAGATCTTCGATTAACTACCGTGTTAATTACACGTTTTGTCGTGTGTGCTTTTAAGAATTGAACGTGCAAAGCGGCGGATAAAGTTAAAGGTCAAATGACAGAGCCATCTCTAAATTTATTCGTCACCCAAAGTGTCAAATTGTTGAAAGCACAACGATGCAAAAAGTTCGGCGAGCAAGGGGCGTGTTAATTAAATAGCCGGGAAGAGTTTACCAATAACATGCGGCTTCGGTCGAGAGAGAAAAAAAGTCACCACGGTTGTTCGATGTTCGGAAATGTGCGGCTCTCGCTATGGACTTTCGATTTTTACTTTAATTAAATATTTTCCGCGTGTCAGACGGTCGCTACAGTTTCGAACGGTCCGTGACAAGACGAGCCGCAACATCGCCACAAACCTTGACGGTATTTTTTTATCTGAACTTTTTAATCAACGCGAAAATTCGCGCACCTTCTTCCCGTTATATTTTAACTTCGTCGAAAATTAATACGTCGACGTCGCGTGTATCTTCGTTCAAATAAATTTAGTAATTCGCGTTAAGAGGACTGCTTAATTAATACCACGATGAAAGAGCACAAACGAGGATCGAAATATTATAGTTAGGAATATTTGCACGTTTGTGCTAAATTTTAAACATCGAATCGATATACCACATTTTCTGAACGAAGCAACTGAAGCTTTAAGGAAGCGTAAAAAAGAGGGTGACGAGCCAGTCGGTGTAACTATGCTGCTAAAAATGTACATCTTAATAGATTAATTAATATAATCTCCGAGGGCTAACCGCTGACTGACGAACAACTTGGTTCCAAGTGTGGAAAATGAATATTATTAAGGTTAATTATAATCGGGTAAAACGTCGAGCAAATATTTCAAACGGCGAGGTAAGGATCGAGAGAGCGAAGGAAGAGGAGCTGGCCAGACGACAGGAAGCGCTAGTTTTCTTTGTTTGAAAAGCAGGGATTTTTCGTGCGCGAGCTCTCCGAGCCCGCCCTGTACGTAACCTTTGTTCGCTTTAATAAAACATATTAGAAACATTATTTTTCGCGGATATTATGCGAGAGCATTTAAAAACGCTCGTGTCCGCTGGCTAATACGATTTCACGGACATAATTAAAACAATTTCGCCGTTTCGTTGACTCTATTGTGTTTCCATTAATTTGAGCTTGGCGCGCATACTTCATTATGCGCAGAAGGAATTTCAGATTATTACATCAAAGTAAACGAACCGGTGGACGGGTGGGGGGAGTGGCAGAGGATTTTCTGAAAACTTTGACCAAACTCCGGTGTCGCCTTCTTCTCAAACTTCGGCGCCACAATGTCCCGATATTAAATGTGGATGAATATTTATGAACAATAATTGTATTTATACAATGTGTCGACGCGCGCCGGGCCGCGCCTCTAATTAAATTCATGCTAATAAGTGTACCACGGTAAAAAACAAAAGAAGTATAACTTTCGGTGGCGGAGGTCTGTTAAGAGAACGATTCTTTCGGTGTATAATAACAACTCTTGTTTGATTTATTCGAGGGAAGAAGAGGGAAGAAATTATGGCCGTACAAACACGAGGCCCGAGACTCGGATCCAAGACAATGCGTAAGTTATTTATACAACCACGAAAGGCCACCCTCATTTATAGCGGTTAATTATACGTCTCCGAGGACATAATCAAGCACTCTTCTCGAAACTTGTATCAGTCGTTTCGTGCTACGAATCGATATTAACGAGTTGCAATAGAAGAAACTTGATCGCTCGACGCCGAAATCGTGCCTAACGATCTCTCGAACTCGCACAGTTTTGACGACATCGATTCGCGGTGGATCTGATTGTTACAACGTCAAACGTTCAAGGAAAACAGCCGAATTTTCGGACGAACGCAGAGAACCAAGGCGAACGACAGAGACGCCAGAGAAGGCGGACAAACCCTGTTTCCGTATGCACAAAGGACTCGAGTGGGTAAAGGTTTTGCCGGCCATACGTGCGACAACCACCCCTCATTCGCTTCACCCCCTTCTAAGTTTCATTATCTCCACTGTCTGAGGAGTTTCTTCTATTACGTTTTACCCCGCTAATAATTACGCTCTGTCCCCTAAATACCTCGTGAGGACAAAAAAAGCAATTAACAACCTCCTGTGTTTGCCGTCCTCATTGTCTATTCCGCAAAAAAAGAAACGGTAATAAAGAAACGATATATCCTTCCGACGAAAGAATTTGGAAAATAGCTAGTGCCTCGTCCGTGATCGTGAGTCGAACGATACGACCGGAGTTTCGCGACAAATCGATCACCAGCAAGTTTCATCAACAAAGATTCCAATCAACGGAGACAAATGTTGGAGTGGGCGAGGCAAAAATTAAAAAGGATAAGGAGGAAGAACGGTGAAAAGTTCGGCAGGTACTCGAGGCCAAATTGACACCTACGATCCGACAGAAGAGGGGAAAGTGCCGTTGAGGTAAATTGAGGGCTCGATAGAAGGGCGTCAAGGGGCCGGGCGGGGTTTGGGGCGGGGGGGTACCAACGGCCTTCTTCGAGGGGTTGGCGAGGGTTCGTAAGCAGAAAGAAGGAAGAAAACGAGGGAGAAAGGAGGAGGAACAGAGGCCCATTACCGGTGAGCGTGTGTCTCGAAAACCGCCTAAAGCGGATCTAAAAGAGGGTAAAAAAGAAGCGACGCTCGCATGTCTCATTGCAATCTGCAAATATTGAGAATGTTTTCCGGCATTGCGGGAATCCCGGGGTGCACGAGTTCGCCGGTAGGTGCGCGCGCGCGCACTCTCAACCAATTGCGATTATCTGACAAAGATACCACCGGGTGGATCCATCGTTTCGCTCGTATAATCCGACTTCTCCGCTACTTCTCCACGTAGAGCCCGCGCGGAATTAGGTGTTCTCGTGTCCCGTGATACACGGAACAAAAAAAGATTAGCTAATGGCGTTTCTATCGGCCGACTATTTCCCCGGTACCGATCTGAACCCCCCTCGTTCGCGCTTTCGATCCGTATCGAGCACCGTGACTGACTATCCGAAAGTCTTTCGCCGTCGTAAAAGTACAAATTATAACGATATCGAGCGAGACAGGCACGCTGTCAGCAATTAAGGTCGTAAAACGATAAGTTCGCCATGCAAAACGACAAAAGGCGCGTAATGAAACAAACGTCGTCCCCGGACTTTTTTTTTTTTTACTACCCCTCGGTGACCCGTTACACCGTCATTACGATATCGGTCGTGGCCGCCCGGTAAAGAAGAACAATTAAAATATGACAATCGTTAGATTTAATTATCGGGACAAAGGGCAGCGGGGAACCCTCCGGTCGTCGGGCGAGAATGCTTCGCGCAGCTGAAAACTTGAAAGACGTTTTAAAAGCGCGAGCCAAAGGGACGGAAAAGGGTGAGCCGCCTTCTCACGCCTGATTTCTCTGCCATCCGACTCGGGCTTGATCTCCGACGAGGTATTATTAAGTACAGGGCATAACAATCAAAGAATCTTCCAACTCATTTATAACAGGCGTTATGGTAATAACAATTATCGCGATGGCCCTCGTTCTCTCGCAGATCCACCAACCTCTCGAAAACACGATACAGGAGAGGAGAAAGAATCTGATATTTATGATGTCGCACCGTTATATCTTCGTGTCTTCGTCTTTATTTTCTTCTTATCCAGACTAATCAGATCACGGATAGAAATAAGTTGTTCCGTTTTCGCGGTATAATTGTTTTAATTGCAACCAGCTGCGTCAATCCTCGAAAGGACGAATATGATAGCCACGATTGAAAATGCAATGCCTGTAATTATTGCGCTATACGACTGCGTGACGCGTCTATGAGAGGAACATTCGGAAATATTAATCGGCGGTGTGTATTATTAGTAGGCAGCACGCAAGGGGTGTGATTCAACGACGTTCAATAAATGACAACTCAATTTGAATATTTCACATTCTCGCGATTAACGTTACACGCTGCGCTAGTATTTTCTTCTCCGTTCGATACTCGACCGCGAGATTCGTAATTGCGAAGGGGTTTCAAAAATTAATACATTTTATTTTGAGGTTCGAGGAGGATAATCATTTAATCGAAACCGAATGCAATTTTTCGTAAATTTGAGAAATTTGGTCTGTTCCCGATAAATATTCTAGCTAAGCCAGTGGACGGGTCGCTTGTTTATAATTATTCTGTAGAATGAAAATATTGAACGGGAAATAGGAGAAGTTCGGCATGCAAAACTAGTTTACCGAAAGCCGAGCGAAATTACACGGTTTAAGCTCGTCGTAGTCGTGGAGCGACGAGGAAGACGGAAACACAGTCTTCGGGCAATGGGAACAAGACGTCGCCAATGTTATTTTCCAGCGTCACACCAGGTTAATCATCCCCGAAAGTTACGGAAACGACATGACTGACGGGGCAAACAGGAGCAACGAAGAGGGGATGTTCTTACGCGCCGGTTTCCCTCGCGATGCAGTACTAAAGCACGACAAAACGTGCTTAAAAACTTTTTAAATTTAACCCCATCCTTGACGGAAGTTTTTCCGGCGACAAAAAAGAATATGCGGATGCAGTATACAGGAGGTGACGAGCACGGCGGAAGACTTGTCGTAAAATTTGCCCTACAGGAAGCGGACAAAACTTCAACGACTTTCTTACACCTCCTCGTTTATTTCTTATTCAGATCAATTCTATATTTCCTTCGCTGTACAACCGCGAGATACGTTGTGCGAGATACTTTCAAAAATTGCTGTTCTTTTCTGTGTGAAAGACGCAAGGTCGCGATAAAAGATACGCGCAAGATTCCAAATGATAGAAAAGACGTAAATGAGTGAAATGTTAGGTTCACGAAGCGACGCGGAGGTGACGAGGACCGTCGCGAGAAAAGGGGTTGCAGATTCGGTGGTTCGACTCGATTTGTATCGAAAAGGGAGACGGCGACGCGAAGTTTTCCAATTAAACGCGGATTATATCGCTTTGTCTCGGTATTGAAAATACATCGATATCACGGTGTATAGATGTCCAAACCCCAGCAACCGATCTCGCACATAATCGTCCAGGGTGCAGGGTCGAATCTTTCGCTCCGACCAGAATCATCGAAACTTCGGTCAACAACGACTCGACGATATCTCGATGTATCACGAAGCAGACGAGAAGCGGGATTACCCGTGTCCTTTCCCTCTCGCCCTCCATATTTTTTCTTTTTTTTTTTTGTTCCTTCCACCTCGTTTTCCCTTCGGCGAATTGTTTAAACCGTCTGCTGGCTGTCGCCTAGCCCGGCCAGATTCCACGTGGAACGATTGTACGCGAAAGAGAACGTGAAAATTTCAAGCAGGCTTGCACTCTTGTACACACCATCCGCGATGTTTGCTGAAGTTCAACCAAAACGGCCTACGCTATGTCAACCGAATCTGATTAAACACTGTCCCGTCCCCTATCCAAGATATTTTCAATCTTTCTTTGTGATTTTCACAACTGGCTCTCGTCCGTGAGCAAATATATACGATTAAATTATTCGTTCGACGTTCGTCGTGTCTATGTTCATTTAGGTGTCGGAGCATTTACCGATATTATGAGGCATCGTTCGGAAAGCGTTTTTAGAAAATCTCGCGTATTTCGTCAGCAAATACTTTGATAAAATTATAACACTTAAGTATTATACGTATAAAATTATAACACTTAACCTCTCCACGCCCTTGGCCACATATATGGACAGTTAGTTTATAACCTATATAAATATATATTATTTTCCGAAGCCATTAAAAAAACAAATTTGTAATCTTTTCTAAATTTTCTAACCAGAAAATAAATCCTAATTGCCATAAGAGATGTAAAAGCAATTTTAAAAGAAATAAAAGCAATTTTCTTTGTCGTACGAGAAATTAAAAATTCGTCACCGAAGAGGTTAAGTATTATACGTATAAAATTGTTATACTTAGGTCATTAAGTGTTTTCCATTTATTAAGTATTTTTCAAAGATAACTTATCGACCTGTACGATTAGAACGCTGGAACGGAACATTGGTTCACTTGCGAGCTACATGTTTTCGGTATAGAACAGAAATTTTTTGCCGAGATACCGTATCTTTCGCAGTAATGGAAAACAGCCGAGAAATTGTGCAATTTGAATTCGATATAGGAATACAAGCTCCCTATGGTTCGGCTAGTGATCTGTAAATACATCGACCGGATTGGATTGGCCCCTATCTCGACCTAACTCCCTGTCTACCAGGAAGTTTCGTACTTTTCCAAACTCTCTCCCTTGGAAAACGGCTCTCTTGTAATTGTCCAACCGTATGCGATACGTTTTCGCAACGAACACTTCGTTTCCATTTATGATGTTACTCTTCGAAATCGATATTAATTACAAACACTCGTTCGATTTTTACAAACACGCCCATGGAACAGTGAATATTATCGATCGTGTGAATTTTATGATCAAAGGACGAAGAACCTTTTTAAAGTGATCGTTCGAAGGTGAAAACAGAAGGGTAATGCAAGCACGCGTATGAACACTATCGATTCCTGAAATTATGGCAGTGGGTCAAAGAGGGGTGAACCGGTGCCGGGAGCAGGACGAGGAGCAACATCATCGAGCATACTCAGACAGGGAAGGGTAGGGTGAACTTTTTGTTCTGGAAAGGCTGAAATCATCCTCTTTAAGTTTCAATCCCCGAGCGTATAATAAACCTCTTCCACGATGATTAACGCGTTCACCGACATGGGGTTATGGTTTACCGACGCTTCAAATATCAAGCGATCGATTAAATAAAAAATGTTCGTTTTTAAAGGATCAGACGCGTTCGATTCGTCCGCAAAACGATCAAAACAAACGCGGCTGGTGACGAAAAACTGTCGACGTTCGGCGTTTTCGATTTTTCCGCCTGCACGGAAAGTGCCTCCGGGTGGCAAGCAGGCAGGCAAAAGATATTAAAACAATCGGGCGTTGTAGGTCCACCCCCTTCTCTTTAAAATTTGCAAATACACGAGTGAAGTGCGAATTTATTCGTCGGTCTCTAACCGCGCGGCTCCTCTTCACGGCTCAGACTCGGTTCAACGCCGTGAGCCGTTTGCGGCAGCCGTGAAATGGAAAAACGGGTTTTCCTTCTCTCCCGGAGAGGAGAGAAACGGCTGCGTGCCGCGAGTGGGATTAGCATAGCCCCCTCATTAAAATACAAACACAATTCCATCGGCCCGTACAGCCACCTACCCCTCTCGCAGCCGCCAATCTCAAATACCAACCTGTTTCTACTCTATGGTTCAACGTTTCTTTCTCTCTCCCTCGTTATCTTTTCTTCTCCTCTCTCGCTCTATTGCCGCCAACAATTTTTAATCCATATTCGTTCCCTCGGTCAACATCGACATCTTCTTATTATTTTTTGACCGTCGAGATATAAACAGTCGGTAAGAAAATAACGGGAGAGGATCTACGTGTGCTTTTTGACCGTGGATATTGAATCGCGAACGGGCGCAGAGAGAGCAAGGATCGAATAAAAAAAAGAAGTCCCTTTAAGAGCAAAGGACGATGAAAACAACGTTTCTTCCGCCTCGTCGATCGGCACATGCAAATGCTCTCTGCTGTCGCGTTACCCTTAAACCCAATGCGGTATTTCCCGTCCATTCAATCCCATTGTTTTTACTTTTGCGACGTTTCCCCGTCTGATTTTTTACCAGAGATAAATTGACGGTGACTTTGTTGACGGAAATTCTCTGGGCGGTCAGAAACTTAATACGGTAATATTCTGTGTTGGCTATTGCAGAAATCAAAACGTTGAACGCGGTCACCATACCATGTAACAAAATTAGAACAAGGAAACACGCGACTGACAAAATGGAAATTTTACCTTAATTTCGATCAATTTGTATATTAACTTAACATGTACGATACATACCTGGGGGAGCATCGAATGACAGAGCAAACAGTTTCTAAGTTCTCGTACGGGACGTAGAGAATCTTTATACCTATACCGTAGATTGTTTATACCTATAGGGGTACATGCAAGCATGGAGGAGTATCAAATGACAGAGCGAATAATCTCCGAGTCTTCGTGGCAAACAGAGGGTGGAAAGTATAAGTCACTTAAGGAACGAAGTGTCGAAAGTCTAAGCACCGTTAACCGATACAGTGTTAAAGGAGATGCTACTGCATTCCGATACAATATTAACACCCCGATAGCTGTATATTTGATGAAGCCAATGGCTATTGAAATTTTATACTTCTGCTTATATCGAAAACGAGAAGTTTTCATAATTCATGGGATGATATGATCAGTTTTCGAAATAAATATAATCCATGCAGATAAATGAAAATAGATTAACGGATACCGGTATAAAAATACGCGAGAATAAAAGTATTACCATAAAACATTAACGTATTTCGCGAAATAAATGTAACTTGAGTATTTACGTAGAAACGTGGTTATACGTTCGACAAACACGACAAAAGTAGTTGTTGCAACGTCAGCAATTAAGAGAACTGCATGGACAGATCGGCAGTCTCTGGGGGTAGTTAAACCTTATTGACCAGAAAAAGAAAAGTAGCCGTAAACAACCCTCCTAAATACCCCCCTAGCCTCTTATTGGCCTATAGTCATCAGTTTAACCATTGCTGTAACGACCCTCGCTTGTTTACTGATCGGGGATGCCCTTACGTGATTGAAGCTTCTACTGGGCGCTGAACGAACGAATCCTCCGCTCGCCAACTACCCTCACTGATTTACGTCGAAACACCTAAACTTTCTTTGCTCTTTTATATTGATAAGAAGAAACATCAAAGTTCGTACATAAATAGACGAGGTCCACGATTGTTCCACCCAACGAAATAAATTCGGGGAACAATCGTGTAAAGCGTTCTTCTCGCGAAAACAAAATTTCATATTTATCACGAATACAAATTTTGCTTCGACTTTGCCCTGTTTTCGGTGATTCGATCACGTTGAACTTTAATCCTCGGTGTTCTACATCAACCGTGACAGTCGACGCGTTAGAAATTGCGCTTCAACGGAAACTCGACTGTCCGTGACCGCGTCGAGACGCGAATAAAAGGGGTTGAAAAGAAGTCTTGAAAAACGTCGAAAAACATCGAAAAACGAGTGCGGTGTGAAACGGTTGTATAGTTGCGAAATATTTGTAAATATTTCCCTTCGCAGGACAAAGATTGGAAGGGATTGAAGAGGCTCCTCTAGGCGGCAGGATGAGCCGCGAGGGTAGAAAGGATAAAAGCTTTCTGCTCTGTACGTTTGACGGTCAAACGGATTCTGTATTTGGCAAGGCCTACACTCGTCCAACGACTCTTCAAAGAAGTGCCACGTGCTTGGCATAAGCTTCTTCTACGATTAGCACCGGCAACCGGTTGTTTGCGTTGAAAATATTTCCAACCTCTGACGAAAGGGTTGTAGCTTTTTACAATGTATAGGATGAATCTACAAAATTATCTACAAGAATCAACGCGTCTACCAAATACGAGCGAATTCACGATTACATCTGTCATATATTTATTTGTAATTATAAATAATGACATTCGTAAATAAATTATTCGTATTCGTGATAATTGCAATTTTTACGTGTCTTACTGCATATGTACTTCGTTCGAAAAACGAACGAAGAGCAAACTGTTTGCTGGGACAAATATTTTTTACGTATTTAAAGAAGTATCGACATCGAAATATTATATTTGTATCGTAATCATTTGTAAAGAGAAGGGGAGAGGCCTAGCCTAATTTTATTCCTTATCTATCTTTACGGAGAATTCACCACGTTGATACATATGCAGAGTCGATATCTTCGGTAGTTATTCTTTCCTGGCTTACCAGAAAGAAAGATAAGGAAAAACCCGCCAGTAATTTGAACTTAAAGGAAGACACCGATAGAACCTTCGATTTTTCACGACTTCGTTAAATGTCGAACTCTCTATACATCCTTGGCTTCGTAAACATTAAATGTGCATGGTAGGATAATTTTGTGACGCGTTTCTGGAACAGAGCATTTATTCCTAGACACTGAGTGCACACGATTGGCAAATTTTTTTCGTGTTAACTCGAAACCTCAATTAGAACAAGAGATCGAAAGGACAGAGGGATGACGTGAACTCGCCCTTAAAGGCCGGCAGAATGTAGCTAACGGCCGAGTAAATGAAGGGTCGCATTACGAGTTAATGTTCCGCTGTTACGTTTGTGTGATTCACCTAATTGTTCGACCCGGGAGAATCCGAAGCAAATCTTTGTTTCGTGCGTGTTACGTGCGAACGTATAAGCTTCCTTAAGTAACATGCACCGAAACACAAAATTTTGTTTTAACGGGGTGAACGATGTATACTTGAGGATTTTCAAACGTTAAATTTTGTATAATCACCTAAATCTCTGGAACAAAGATACAAGAAAAACAAAGTTTACGTATAATTTGCGGTACGATGATTCGAAGGTGCGTCGTTGACTTCGATTATAATCGTGCACGAAAACTAGTTAAAGTGTTTCGTGCGCTAACGGAGACTTACGAACGGTGCTTGGCGGCACACAGTTTGTACGTCGAAATAACCGGACGCAAATGGCATTCGCTTTGTGTATTGTCCCGAACGTGAAAGAACACGCGGTCCATGAAATTAGTTCAAATCGGTTTACGGTTCTTTGAAAATATTTCGTTGGACGGAACAGGGCGGTTAACAGGAGCTTCGGGGCAATAAGCGACTCTACAAGCTTTGGGAGGCGACGAGAGATGACCGCACAGGAAAAGCCGCACTGGTCAGCAGAAACAGCTCGCAAAAACACGGTCGGCCTGCCTCTTCTCTGCCCCACAGCAGCAGCAACAACCCCAGGGAAAGCTCCACCGACCACCACCCCATACCAAAACCCTATACTCCCACCACGGTCTCCCTTGCTAGTGGTTCGAACAGCCCTCTCTCCTCTCTGCTTCGTTCTTCGTCGTTTCCTCGCTCCTTTCCGCGCCAGCTACCGCCACACGTTTAAGGGTTGCTTAGGTAGTTGGTACCGGGGTTAGGGGTAGAGAAGAGAACGAGCCGGAGGAGGTTGGAGGGGTTTGCTCGGTGGCAAGATTACGGCGAAGTTGCGCTCATTTAAATAATGCGCACAATAAAGTATGCAATGGCTAAGAGTAAGGGGAGGATGTGGGGGGTGGTTGGCCTGGGTTCCGTTAGCGCTCGATGTTCCTGTTTCAGGGTAGAAGGGATGGCGCTCCCGGGTGCAGTCACGTTCCCTTGAAGAAGGAACAACCCAGAGAATCCAGACATACGTACGTACACGCACAAATATTTGAACACGAAAGTTTACTTATACACGGTTAGATTTCGAGCTAGACACAGAACGCTTTCGAGATAAACTTCGCCAATTATCTGTTAAACGGTCTCGTTGTAAAAATAAATCGTACAGATCCCATTTTACTTCATTGTTGCTAACCTCGATTTTTCTATTTAGAATTTTTATCAGAAAATTAAATCGTACAGATTCGATTTTATCTTATTACCGTTGTTGTTACGCTCCGTTTTTCGATTAACAATTTTTAACCCGAATATATGATCTTGTAAATATTCGGAGTGTTCGATTTTCGTAATTTTCTGTACGGTTAACATTAACTGAAATCGCAGAAAAGATTGTTTTTACGTTGCCAAATTTCCGTTCCTATTGGAGGGGCAAGTTCAAACGTTCCACCCCAATGGTTTCGTCGATCGATTGCGATTCCCAAGGTCATCTAAGTTTTCCGACCATGGACATTGCGTGGAATGACCTGCTTCGATAGGTTACAGGGAATCCAGAATAAATCCCTTCGAAGTCGAAGCAAAAAGTTTTTTCGACGGTAATCTTGCATCTCCGACACCCTAAATTCGCTTTCTTTTTTCTTCCCTGACTGCCTCGTATCCCGAGATACGATCGTTCGTCAGGACGAAATCGAGTATGTTGAAAATGATTCTGCTCGAAAATTTGATTTCTCCTTATACTCTGAATAGCATAACAAATAGAATACGAAGATGATTATTGTGAACCGACAACGATCTTTGAGACGCAACGAAAAAGCGGGAAAATACGTCAAGAAGATTAAGAATGTCGAAAAATATATCCAAAGTAACGAAGTTACTATTTTTTTCATCAAGTATATTCAACTCGACGATGTGTCTTATGTACCTTAAGAGAATAAAGAGGGAGGCGCGAAAATGAATGTAATGAAAAACTGGGGCTGCTTAAATAAAATAAAGCTTGTCGGCATATTATTGGCGGGAGGGTTGCACTTTATCTTCTTTCCTCTCGATGTTTCGCTGCTCCCTAACCCGTACTTCATTTTTTCCGTTTATTCTTCGTCGAAGAAGTCTTTCATTTGCTCGATAAAGTTGTATGTATATATACAGTGGCGGATTTTTAACGATGCAAATACTACGATGGTGTTTTATAAACGTCACATTTTTATTCTAACCGCTCAATTATGTAACAAGAAGAAATGTACACTGGAGGATTGCCAACTAAGCGTTCACGATTCACTCGGTTGCTACTACGTTAAACGATAACTATAACGAAGGTAGACGTTTCAACTTTAAGAGCGACGCACCGGAACGCGAATATCATTAGAGTTGTTTAATTTTTTATAAACTTCGCGACGAAAGTTAGAAACCTCGAGTTCCAGAGTGTAGAGTGATTAACTGCCAGTTTTTCGGAGTGACTGATTGCTTGGCAAAAATGATAAACTGCACGCGAAAGTAGGCACCTAATCTGCATATCCACTAATCTCCTCCTCTCTTCGTGTCTCCGACTCTAATTCCATTCTAATTCGTCGCCCTTGCAATGAAATTGTTCGAATACCCCAACCGCCTTGTTCACCGTTCGACTAACATTACGACGCAACATTTACTCTCTTAACCCTTTCGCTTCTCGAAAACAGATAAGAGAGAAATTCAATCCCATTAATATAACCCTTTCAATTAAATCTTATAGTCACGGTGTAATTACGATCTTGAGGTTCGTACGTGTGAACGGGAATCGCAACTTTATGATATATGTATGCATCGTGTAACGTCGTTGGATAAACGTGATCGTTTCTTTCGACTGTAATTAACGATATTAATCTAAATCGGGCATCAATTAAACTTGAATCTGTGTGTCGTTTCATCTGTACTTTATCCTAATGAAGGACGTAACAGCACCGCCCCATAAACATCTCGAAATTGTGCAGGTGCTGTTCTTGATTTATGACAGGCAATTAGAATCCGACTACCTTATTTGCCGTTGCCACTAAGAAATGCCGCCAGCATGTGAACACGACGCATCCTAATCTATGCTCGAAACCCTAATTTCGAACGCACGCCAGATGTTGTGCGAACAATGAAAGTAAAATACAAATATGCAATTAATTCGAGGCTTTAACGCGTTGACTGTTACGGGAATCGCCGGAAGATGCTTTAAATTTCAAATTTCAATTTCAATTACGCTAATAACGTACGATTAAGAGCTTAATTCTGAAAAATGGGATGATCGTGCCTTTGATAATTATTATTAATAACGAACGTTCGTGCAAACAACGCGTTGGCGGAAACACGGGGTGAACGATTAATGAGATTTTTTAATGGTTGCTGCAAACGTAGATCCATAAACAGTAGCATAGTTAGGTACGAGTTAAGATAGGACCGCTCACTTTCCATAAAGTAACGGCAGATCCTCTCAACGCGAAAATCATAGTTTCGCCAATACCAATAAATAAATCCCAGCTTTCGACTGTAAATAATGAAAGCAAGTTATCCGTGAAATTAACGACTTAAATTGCGTAATGAAACTATGCCGTAAGCCGATTATAGAATCCGAGAACGAAGTCTACGTCGGAAGGAGACAAATGAAGAGAGATGGTTTGCGGAAACTGGAAATGCAATATTCCCCGGAACCCGTCACCAAAGGGATCACGGAATAAATAGATATAGCTGATTAGAGGTATTCAGCAAATTCGAGTGTTCCATCATCGTTAATTAAGAATACTTCCCTGTTAAACAAATCACGAACAAAAATGTTCCGCCGAATGGATTCGAGAAAATGAAAGGCGGCCCGCTCCGATAAGTTAATATCTACGGAACAAGTGATTGTTTTCCCAATGAGGCTGATAAGACCAGAGGCGGAAATGAATAAAAGGGGGAATAACCCAACGGAAAGCATCGTGAACGGTGGAAGAAGCAAGAGAAGGAGGCGAATACGACAAAATACAGGACCTGGGGTGGAGATGGTCCGGCGTTCATCGGACATTTATCCAATTAACCGATTCGAGTTGACTAACCGGGGGTCAGAAGATCGTTCGAATACCTATATAGAAGGCTAACACGGTTCGTTGCACGAGTATACCGGTTTACGGGTAGCCGTTCCTACGCAAGACGAGGAAACTCGGTTACGTAATGTCAACTGCTGATCTGTTGTGTTTAATTACGGGAGGCGATATTGACGGGTCGGTATGCGCTCGATAGAAGAGGAAAAATCATTGAATCGATAAGGACAGAGGATGAGATCGGTCCTAGTTGCTTGTTCGTGAAGTCACCCCTTTGGTTGCGTGGGGTTAGCTTCGGAAAGGGGTTCGGAAACGGAGGAGAGCTACTGAGGCGTTTGGGCACTGTCGAAACGAAATGGCCAGCAATATTGTCGTCGTGGTTCGGGGATTTGCGTGGGGCAGATCGACGACGAGCAGGAACCGGGGGATGGGTGACATGGGAAATTAATTATACGCTCCTGAATGTCCTGACCTCCGCTCGAATACCCCGAAACAGATCATTGTCTGTCTCTTTGCATCTTTTGATTTGCTTTTTCTAGAATAGCCGTTCGTTCCTTGATGTCGTCTTCTACCGTTGAAGCAATTTTTATAACGTCAATTTTGAACGTAATTACAGGGGTATCTCGAACTTCGTCTACCACGGCAGAAGACGAAAACGGACAAATGTATCGGGTATCGTGAGAGATAGAAATAAAGACTGATTCAAACTCACGGAACAGTCGCTTCGAGAGTACATCCGGGGATCCATTATCCAGATCTTGGAATTCAACTGTCCGAAACGACCGCAAGATTTGTGTTTTCAGTTTCGCGTAGAAGTGCTCAACCTCTGAACGTTTCGTTTATCTTCTTTTGAATAAAAAAAGAGAGAACGTCGATAAAAACGTAAATGAACATTTATATGTTTTTACAGTTAAAATGTTACACGATAGAACAAGGGCGATACAATTCGACGTGCCTTGGTGCGTTTTCGCCTGTGACCCGTCGACTTCGAGTTTATCGCTCGTTTCACGTACAAAATCTACAGAAAGAAAAAACGATTTATTCAGAAATATGTCCTCTTTTATATATCGTTATGGAACATACACGTGGGGAACGACGTCGTAGCCTCCAACTTCCACCCAGTTTCTATCTCCCTTCTCATACTTTACCGCCCTACCTAGCACACATACACTCAGAATATTTATTTTTATTACAATCCGTATACTCCTGAGTCAACAGTTCTTCTCAAAAGCACATAAATTTCAGCGCGACCGTAAATGCAACTGGTGCACGTTAACATAATTTTTACGCACGAATGTTGCTAATTTTACAAACGCTCGTTCCCGGCTAAAGATTGAAAAGAACTTCTCTCTGTGCTTTGAACTTGAAGAATTTTTCGCTTTCATATTATATCACCTTAATGTTTTTTGAGAAGACACCCCTGCAAAGTTAGCGGCTACTAGCGGGTCCAGTAAATCTTGTACCCTGTACCACCCCCGTCCCGAACCATCTCTAGAACCACCCTCGACTGCCTAGCCATTCTTATTCCCTCGTTACTCGCAGCTTCGCTCGAGGCAGCTCTCTCCTTATTATATCGTCTTTCCACGCCATAAAATCGGAAAAGAATTTTGCTCCCCAAGACAATAGAAACTAATAAATTTGATTACTGATTGCACTTACGAGCTTCGCAGATTATAAAGTCGTCGCGTTTCTGTGCGATGGAAATTCTATATTCGACAAAGAAAGTTAACATTACAAATCCGCTAAATGCGTATTGTCCTTTAAAAATTATAATAAATTCTGCTTGTGAAGGTATCAACAAAGAATTACGATGATTATTTATCGTAAGAATTGTTGATTGTTCGGAGTCTATGCAGAGCGCATTTCCGTCCTAAATTAAACTAAACTCTTATAAATGGACTGATTCTTTGATAACAGCGCGATTACAGAGATCAAGTTATACTAGTAAATAAATAATTAATTCAATATGTTGAGAACGCTGTAAAATCCTTGTCTTAAAATAATACCGACAACACCATCTGTCAGTAAGCGGTGAAACTAACCAAATAGAAATCACTTTTTCGTAAAATAAGCGATTTCGCGACAGACGATGACACAAAATGCGTCACAATAATAAAATTAATAGAATTAGACATTACTCGTGTCAGAAACTTATTTTAGCACATTTTGAAAACGATACTATTAGCGTCAATAGGCGGCAGGAAACTGAACTTCGATTATGATCAACATTTCAACGATGATGGTAGTACAGTTTCTCAACAGTCTGTTTAAAAAGCAACATTGAAATGTAATTAAAATTTTGATTGCAATTTATATTGTGATCGTCGAAAGACTTAATTGTCCGCATACAGTGTAGAAATAATTTATTTTGCAAAAATAGAAATTTTTTTATTTGTCATTTGCTTTCGTCGCTAGATGGAGGCAGATGGATAGACTTCATAACGCGCGTTGATATAAAATTAAAAAATAAACCTCCCACGATGTTCTCATTATCGGATCATAAAATTAATTACTCTACATTAATATAATATTCTCGGTGACTACTATTCGCATAAAATATGGTACCTTTACGCACTGTTTGTCGATAATTAACTTTGGTTTTATTCCCGAATACGTACTACGATTTTGTTATCAAATGAATGTTCCATTTCATGGTCAGTTATTCGTAAATTCAATGTATGTTGTAGTATTATTTATAATCTCATTTAGGAATGTAGTAAGATAACAAGAATTGCCGTCATATAACTATAATTTTTAATAATTTCATTACAAGGCATACGTGCTATGTTCAACAGAACCGAAGGTGGTGATGAATATACATACATGTATGTATACGTAAAGTTCGAGAATATTAAGGCTGTTTTCATGACACATTTTAGATAATATATTCACACCGATAATTCAATTATCATTACAAAGTTATTGAATGCATGTAATTTATTTGTGTTTTTGCATCACTTCATATCTGTTGTTTCTATATAAATTTCATATCAATAGATTGTATACATTTGTAATCAAAATAACTTACTTTATAATATTTATTACATCATTTTCAAGAATAATTTCATTATTACAAATAAACATTACAATATTCACGATTGTATAAATATTTTCCTCGACAGTTAACGTTGTTTCTATGCGCAAAACGAAATGTTTATACGTAATGTTGCAAGAGCAGTACCGCATTTTGGTATATGTTTCTTTTCAAGAAAAATATCTGCTTTTAATAAATTGCTTTTCAATATTTATTTTCCGCATCAGACATTCCTACAGATGTATTTCATTATATCCACAATTTGCCTTGCCAATGTTCGTATATTTCAGTGAATTTTATCTTCTTAAGCAGGGGGAATCTTGTTTATCCTACATTCTTCGCCTGTGCTTCTTTAATCGCATAGAGTAAAGATACATAAGCTTGTGTTAAAGTAGCGTATCAACTCAGCTAAATGATGCGTACGACTTATCTTGCAATTTACTGTTTTGTTTTCAGATATAGTCAATAGCGGTATGTAGATACTGCCAATTACAATGAACATTCTATGTTTAAGTCAAACCAGCCGCGTTTAACTTTCGTATGTCGAGTGTTTATGGTGTATGTAGGGTTTCTTATTTTTGAGTAAACAATTTTTTGAAATAAAGATACGTACTGTTAAGCTAACTGTCAAAAGTTTTAATCAACATTTATCGTGTAATGAAAGTCTCATAGTGAACAATCGATGACATACGAGTTTGTTCGGTGTTCGTAATGTATTTTCGTTGGTGGGATATTAAGAACTAATTAGTTAGATGGAGAAACAGCTCGTTAGTAATATTATTATGTTCGAAAGGAAATTGATACTTCAAAAACACTTCAATTAGTATTAAATATATTCCACTCATTTAATGGTTAGTGACATAATTGTCATGCTATATTTTAAAAAAACTTGTATATAAATAACAAAATATCATCAGGGTATGAAGTAGTGTAAGTAAAGTTTTGAAGTAGTGTGGATTTTAAAGTAAAGGAGGAAAGATGTTAAACAAATTACCACAAGAATTTAGAAGATATCAGCGCAATAGAAATCAACTACAGCATATTCTTCAGGAAACTCAGCGAGCATTAGAAGTGATTAACCTTGAAAACATCTTTCCTGGACGTAAGCACATAAAAATTAAAAATTTTATATTTTTGTAAACAGTGACTAAAGATTCAAACGTCTTTTTCTTCTTACAGAAAATATTGCAGAAGAATTGTTACCTCAATTATCATTAGAAAGAATTACACATATTTTAAAAAATTCACCAGCTATTGTAATTCTTGGACAAGATAGTAAGGCCAAAGCAGCATTAGTTAATAGTTTAACCTCCAGTGACATTTTACCATTATGTAGCGGTTTATGGCGATGGATCAGACTTAGTTATGGTTCCACAAATTACTTCAGTGTTACCTTAGGTCTTGAATACGAAGTTGTCGATAGTTTTCAAACAAGTGAAAAACATTGGAGCACCCTTCCAATTGAGGATTTAACAAAATCTTGTAATGAAGACACAACTTATCCAACGGTACTTGAGGTTAAACTCGATCAACCTATATTCAAAGACGGTGTACAAATATTTGTTGCTCCAAATAATGGGGCAATAAAGATCCTTGCCAAAGGATTGTTGCCTGTCTTGCCAATTTTTCTATATGCTCTTGGTGAACAACCATTAACGGAGCAAAATTTGGAAGAGTTAAGGGATTTAAAAGAAACGTATCCATTTACTCCTGTACTTTTTATATCATCATTAGGAAACATTTCACTGAACAGCGTTGATGCAGACTTGACAGAGTCAGAACAACATAGACTTCAAAATCGATTGAATTCCAATGATTCTGCATTAAATAAAGATGATACTGATGATGACCTTGATTTTGACAAAATGAATTCACTTGGCTTAACATGGCTAGATCAGCTGACAAATTTAAGTTTCCTTGGCATGGAAGAATCTGTTGAGGTTGATCAACTATCTTGGTTAAGTGGTGGTGGACAATACATTACCTCTAGTGAATTATTAGACTCCTGTAAAAAGAAAGATCGAATTTTATATTTTATTCGCGGATGTTTACAATCTTACCTCATCAATGCTAGCACTGATTTAAACGAGGTACACACGACTAGTTTACGAAAATTTATATTAAGTGCCTTTGATATGGCACGTAAAATTCAGATAACTCCAAAAAGAATACAGTATGCCCAGCAGAAAGAAAATGAGTTATATGCTAGTTTGATGAAAGTCGTTAATGAAAAGCAGGAGGAATTAACAGAATTAATACAAAATATCATCCAAGAGATGAAAAATGATGTAATGCAATCGAACAACGATATGTATTCGTATCATAGCATTATTCTCGACAATACCGAACGAACAGAATGGTCGGCAACTGTTAGAGCTGCAACTAGTGAAGTTCAAAGAATGGTATTAGGTCGTTTGAGCGAGAAAGTGGCGAAACAACTTGTAAATTCTGTAAATTGTTTGCGAGATACGTTCGTAGGTACATTACAGCGTTGCCTGATAAGTCTAGAAAAATCTTACGAGCGCGATACTTGTCTATTAGCAAGCGATGCTTTGAAACAAATACTTTCGGCTGCCTATAACGTTGAGTTACATAATTCTTCACCATCTTTGATACATTCTTTCTTAGAAAGGATGAGGCAACTTTTTAAATCACTGCCTCTGCCATGGTCACCAACGCCTACTTTAGATATAACTTGGAAAAAAAGTGTTACTATTGATGTACTAAATTCCTTATCAGCAGCAAGACTGGCTAGAACAATATCAATGCAGTTTAGAGATAAATTAAAATCATCACATGATTCATTTCAAGCAGCTCTTAGATCTTTAGAAAATTATTATTCCGGAAAATTAGAGAGAACGGAAGAACAAAGAATAGCTATTAGAAAGTATCATGCTCCTAGGTTGGCTAAATTAGCATTGGAATCAACGTCAATGATTGATGTTGTTCGCTACGGTATTCCTCATTGTGGCAAAGAAATTGGTCGTGGTCAATATGGAGTCGTGTTTGCTTGCGAGGGTTGGGGCGGCGCACCGGGTCCATGTGCAGTCAAGTCAGTTGTTCCGCCAGATGAAAAACATTGGACCGATCTTGCTATGGAATTTTATTACACCAGATCTATTCCAGATCACAAAAGAATAGTAAAACTTCGAGGGTCGGTGATCGATCAATCTTATGGCGGAGGTTTTGGTTTTGGGTCCGCGGTTCTGTTAATATCCGATCGTTTAAGTCGCGATCTGCACTGTGGAATTCGCGCTGGTTTATCGTGGTTGGAACGTATACAGATAGCAATTGATGTTTTGGAAGGAATACGTTATCTTCATTCGCAAGGACTCGTCCATCGAGATATAAAATTGAAGAATGTCCTTCTTGATACAGAGAATAGAGCTAAATTAACAGATCTTGGATTCTGTATCACGGAAGCGATGATGTCGGGAAGCATTGTGGGAACACCTGTCCACATGGCACCAGAACTTTTGTCTGGCCATTACGATAGTAGTGTTGATGTATATGCATTTGGAATTTTATTTTGGTACATATGCGCGGGACACGTGAGATTACCGTACGCCTTTGAACAATTTCATAACAAAGAACAATTGTGGACCAGCGTGAAGAAAGGTATGTTTAATTGGTGTTAAAGTTTTGAGATATTTATCTGATCCTTCATATTACTTTAATCATTATTTATGTCATTTAGGCATTCGACCTGAGCGACTGGCTATTTTTGATGATGAGTGTTGGAAATTAATGGAACAATGCTGGTCTGGGGAACCGTCCAAGCGTCCTCTACTCGGAGCGATATTACCGGTCTTAGAATCTATTCAACGAAAAGCAGAAAGAGGCAAGTCCTTACAACAGCTCTCTGCACTGAAGCTACAAGAAAGTTCGACATCAGATATAAAAAATCCTGTATTAGCATTGGCAGAACCTAATAATCAAAGAGGCACTATAATCAGCCCACCTCCTGCAAAACGTAAAATAATTAGACATATAAAACATCCTGTTTTTCATATGACTAATTTATTTCAAACAAGTGTGTGTTCTAACCTATATGTTCAAATGCGAGAATTTTGAAAGAATTTTATATTCTCTCTTTTGGCTTTAGAATTTAAAAATGATCTGACTATTTTTAACATATGTTTATAAAACAATTTATCATTCTTTACAATGCAGCTAACATTTCATAGAATGGTATTTCATATTCAGTATTAGTTTGACGATCTTGTTATTGCTGTTATAGTCCGAAATAATTTTTATTTTTTAATTCGTTTAGTTAATAAAAATCAACAAAATTATTATATCTTGTAAATAGAATGTACGACTATAATTATTGTGTAAATTTCTTTTTATATTGACTACATAAATGGTTGTGATATTTGATACTGTTTTACATACATATGTGATTAGCGAGATTGCTAAAAATTTTAAGAGAACAAAACGAAATACCTCAATTGTGAATAAAAAGAGTTGTTAATACGAAAACAAAAAAAATTTTAAATTGTATAACCAATGTTGAAGAATAAATAAAGTTTCCAAGTTTTCTACTTTACATTTTAATGTTATTGCAATGTTTCTTTTCAAATATCCAGTCATTAAGTTTTTAAATTTTCATAGAAATATAATAAGTGGCTCAGTGATTGATCTAATACACTATTTATGGAAATTTATGTTATTTTCAGATGAAAGATTCTACGAAATAAAGTCTAAATGAATCTCCAACTGGAATTTAATTAAAGTGATTAAAAACTTTTATCACTTGACAACAAATAACGTTTTTATTGTTCAGCTGGTTGCAATATAGATACATTGTTGATTACCAGCAGACATCAAAAACTCAAGCTTGTGTATATTTGTATTAGTGGAGTCATGATCTTTAAAGGTACGATATTTATTACATTGTATAAAACAAAATTGTAATTTTCGTAACAGAGTATATTTAAAATAACTAAGTTAAATACAATTTTATATTTAAATCACCACTTTTGTATACTAAAATCCGTAATTTTGTATAATATAGTTGCATTAGACTGATAAGTACATGTTAATTGTGATATAGTATATTATTTAATATATTGATATAATTATATAACTGAAGTTTTATTTTTACATACATGTATCAAAATATGTACATTAATTTACAAGTAAGTGCTTAAATAGTAATATACAGTTAAAGTAGCAAATCAAGATTGTTATTTACCTTTTCTAAATCATGCAAGAACTTGTAAAATTCACTTATAGTCATTTCTATAAAAATATTATTAATTTTATTACTTTCTTCCAAACATAACTTAAGTTGAAAAAACGATTTTCCCACGTTATCAGATTCATTACTAGCTGCTGTTACTGCAATAATGAAACTAGGATATAAAATATGTTGTTTGGTTTGTTTTTATAAAATGTAAATATATGTTATGAATTTATATTAAAACTATATTCCATTTTTTCGCATTGTATCTTAACACTGTTATAATTTAAAATAAAATGTTTGAAGGTTACAAATAATTTTATATTAAATATTTGAAATACTAAAAACTTTAAGATTACGATTCATATTTTAAGGTTAGATTCTTACCCCCGAATCTCCAAGAAACATCAACTATTTTACTTGTACTTTTTACCATTTTAAAAGAAATGCTATTGTTTCTTATATCCAATCAGTTGCCCGTATCTTTAATCTATCATTAACCGATAGATATTGTACGATTACAATGTCAAACTGTTGTCAACTTAAAAGAAGACAACAAATATTCATATAAATCCTGTGTTCAATATGAATATTACGACGTTTTTAATAACAGCATCAATCTCAATATAACATTCAAACTTTATTATAAAGGAATTAACGTTCGATATTATTAAACTAGACCTTTTATTTTATGTACTTCCACGGAGAGAGTATAATAAACACTGCGGAATGATACCTGCGGCGCCATCTATTGTTAACATACCGAATTAAAATACAATCAATTGTTTGCGCTACCTATCGGCCACAATCTAAAGTGCGAATCGGTCACCTGCCGCTAGATGGCGCTGATATATTTTTTAATTTATACAAAATATAATTTGAATGTCAAATTAATATTAGCAACCTTTTTGTAAAAGTTAAAATATATTCAATATAGTTAACAAAGTAATTAATTCATTCATATTTTCGCAATTCAAATTTTTAAAGGTTGCAGCTAAAATTTATGCTGATACTGTAATTATATCCTCTGCTTCATCGGCGGTTCATTCTGATCCTTAATGGAAAACCGCTACTTTGATTTAATTGACTAATTAATTGAGTTAATCATATGTATTCTATCGCACCTTGATAGGTCGCCTTTAATCGTGACCTACGCAAAATAATTACAATCTCGTGTATCAGAAAGAGAGATAAAGTACTTCAAACCCTTATCTTCGTTGAGCCATGCTAGGCGGTTGGTTACAGAAAAGAAAAAATGGATTTGTCATCGTAGTTACAGCACTGTAACCAAAGAGCTGGCAGCCAAGCCAACTTCGATAAATCCTCCATGGATCCTGTGTGTTTGCTCGAAAATAGAATTACCGAGTTTTGATAAGTATGATAACAAAATATCCAATGGTCGTAACAAACGATCATATCGATACAAATGTCGATACGTTAATCTTTATTACAGCGGATTAAACACACAATCATATTTGATCACCCGGTGATTTACGCTCGTTGAACTTTTAATTACGCGGGTCTTCTCGTCTTCCCGATGAAATATCGATTTTATTCGTTTTGCCCATAGCGGAAAGATTTCCTTTCGTTCGTTAACGCCTTTGATACAATCAACGAGAAGATTTGATTTGTTATGTTCTTCGGAAGAGTAACCGATAACAAATGAAAATTTCCAAGAAAATTCCAGCACCCCATTTAATTTCTGCATTATACTATAACCGCGAAAGACGCGTCACGAAGATTTTGTAAAGAACCGGTATTACCTTCTCTCGGCTAGATCTTCGCGAACATAATAAATACAAATGCGTTGTGCGTAACCAACCGCAAAACGAAAAGTATACCTTCAGACGCGATAGCGACGCTCCGGACAGCTTGCTATTACTTCGGAACACTTTTTATGCCGGATAAAAAGTGACAAGAAATATTTTGTGACGTTTAAAAAGACGTCGCGCGATTAGATCTCCCAGAAGCAAATTGGTTATGTCTTGTTCGAGCATTCGCGTCGATTAAGAACGAAAGAGAAAGAGAAGAACACGATACGCGTGTCGTGGTGTTTAAATTTAGATGCAAATTTTCTCTATACATCGGGCCATTGTTTTCCCGGCATTCATAAATAAGAGACGGGTGGATAACAGATGGAATCTCTTAAACGAAAGCGAGCAAGAACTTGCGGTTCACTTTCGTGGAACTTTTGAAATGTGCCATATTTGTTGCCGAAGCTTGTTAGAATTTCTAATTAAGTCACACGCCGATATGATAAATCTGTTTTAAGCCGCTGCAACTTTGCCGGAATCATAATTATGCCGATGCGATCGCGTTATCGCGATTCCCGAATCGTTTGCTAGATGGAAGAAAAAAAATAAAATATTTCCAAGGTAACGTTAGAGTACGCGCACTTGTTTCCGCTTTACAGGCGAAGTACTTCCTAAGTTGTAAAGGATCAACCCCGTTGTTCCGAGCGGAGCATCCCATTTCCTGCGTCTTAATTGGAAAGAATATGGAATTCTTAACTACGATAAAACGTTAACCATCGTTGGTTTAAGTTTTAATTAAGGAATGGAAAGGGTAAACACCGAGTGCGTAGAAAGAAACATCCTATTAGATGGTGTCTTATATCGTAGAAAGTATTTTAAGCGGTTCGTTTGCATTCCACTTTCGAAACTGTCCGACAATTAAAACGTTCAAACGCCAGGCCACGTTTCCGCGTGTCGTTTCGTGTGCACACCCACACTATGGACAGTTCGTTTGCATAGTATCTTCAAGCTGTTCCGTTTCTCTCCGAATTTAACGAGATCACACCGCAGCCGGTGCTTTTTGCTAATCGAGCCGCGTCCGTTCTCCCGGTTGACAACGGGCGATCGTTCGATGGAAGAAAATAGATGCTGGAAGGGGGCAAATAACGCAACAAGGGAATAGGTAAAATGGCCGTAAAATCGAGATGGGGGAACGAGACGTTTAAACGCAGCCCACTTGTGCCAATTCAAGGAGAAAATTCGTACAAGCGGCAACGCTTTCAAACATCATCCCTACCCTCGTGTTTCCCTTCTTCTTGCGTTGCTTACGTTCAACGTTTTTTTTCCGTTTCCTCGTTCATCCGATTCGTGATTAATGGATAAGCACTCGGTGCTCCAGAATCGCGGAATTATCTTCATATTTATTTGGCTACGGCAAGGTAACGCAACAAGGGCAAACGCTGTCCCGAGTTGCTGACTATGCGGGTGTTCTCACAATAGCCTCTTCGCATCTCTCGAGGCTCTCTTGAAATTGAATACTGTCACCGTATACTAGTAACAGTCGGCCCACTCGTCGACTTCTACTACTGGACTCTATGCTGCGCTTCAGAGCACCACTACATCTTTACTCTAGCTCCGTCGACCGTCACAATGGTACTACCTACGTCCGGCACGGTTGCGCTATAACATGAATTCTTAAATATACTCGAATGATATTTGCGGTACTCGAAAATGACTCCACGATAAAAGGACTCGGAAGTCCTGAGCAACGTTGCCCACTCGACGGGGGATTCTGCCATAAATCGGGACTAAATCCGACAATGAACCGAGGCACATTGTCGACGGCATAATCCCTCTCGCCGAAGCAATAGCATCGAACGATACCATCAAACGAATCGTGTTGCACCATCGAATTCGAATTCGGCACGGATATATCTCGCGTCCACGTCCGTACGCTAAGTAGGCGACGCTTTACAGCGAGTAACGACCTTATCATCTGCATATAACGCTATAACGGGGTTAATAAAATTCGACCGGCATTCTTATGACCACGTGCACCCCAGCACACGCACGGGAAGATCGGATTCGCGTTCCTCGCGAGTAAACTCGTGGATCCTTGCTCGGTGTTGGTGAGGATTCCTGCAACTGGGTGGGGCGGCGCGGAGGCGCCTGCGTCGCACGAGATATCCAGGAGCGTGTCTCCTGGGTTATCCTTAAAATATCCGGGCTATCCTATTACCACGAAATTCGAATCGCGGCGGCTTATCATTAATCACAGCCTCCCTTCGGCGACGCGAGTCGTTGGGGCGCAGCTCCGTGTCCTTCTCCACTCCGCTCTATATTCGCTCGTGTACGCTTTAGAACGCGTTGCGTGTTCGTCCTCTTACACACACACACTCTCTCTCACTCTCTCTTAACTCGTCTCTCTGTCTGTCGTTCGCGTTCTTCTTGTTCTCTTTCCGTTACTCGATTTCTAACGGCGTTAGTTAGAAGGCCCGATTCACGAAGGACCAGTGAAAGAGAACCAAGTCGGCAATAAATCTACGACCGATGAACGAAGCGGATGCCTGCTTGCTCCCGCGCTCACTCGATCGACTTTTATTTCAAAGGTGGCCTGGAAAGGGATAGACGAGAGCGCCTAAGGGAGATGTAAGGGTGCAGAGGGTGAGGGGAGGTAGGACGCTCGTGCACGAGACGCGAAACACGGCCTAGTAATTTGGAGAAAATTCAAACACACTCTGTAATTGCATAGGCATCTCTGTGCTCCGGCGTGTTGCTTTTTTGGAAGTTCGCTTTTTCATCGGCGGCCGGGAAAGCTGAAAGGGTTTCTAATTAAATGGCGCGGTCGCGCGTCGAAGAACGTACCAACTGTTTCTAAGAGAACATCGCGGAATATGTTTTCTTCTTTTGCCGCAAACACGCTTAACTCTTTTCCCGCTGGGAACCGACTACGACTACAGTCATTGTTCGCGGAATGTTCCGCCAGTTACGATGTCAACCACGGCTGTTAACGAAACGCAATTTACACGAATGACCCCTTACATAATAACTCGATCTTCGTACGATGGTCTATCGGAAAATGTTCTCGTTTTCTATGCACGAGAAGGGGTGAGAAATAAATCAATTTCGTTGTCCGGTTATTCAATTTCGCATCCTGCATATTTTTTTCGAAGATGTTCTCTGCGAGATATTTTTATGCGCGCAAAGTGTCGAATAACGTTCCCGGTAAAAGTAGGCGAGGATTAATATCATACGCGTATTAATCGCATCGAACTTATCGCGCCGAAGCCATTAATTTTCAGCTTGTTATTTATTCGTTTCATTTTCCTCTCTACTAGGTACAGATTTATTGCCACGCGCACCGTATACATGCATACTTCCTCCCGTTCCTTCCATCTCTTTCGCTAACCTGTTTCGCCTGTACTGCGCTTCAACCGCCATGGCTCTATCAACGGGCCCAGCATGGCAATGCGGTGACACTTTTCGACATGGATCGTGCTGCGTGGCACTCAAACGGTTAACCGCGAACTCGATGGAACTCTCGATGCCGCAAGAGGGACTGAACGTTATGGATGGAAAAGATGAGACGCTTCTACGGGTACAAATACGAAACGATCCTTTTCCTGCTGGTCCGTGGTCGACTTTGCTCCGAGCGTTACGAGAACTTATTACCATCCAGATCCGTAGTGGCTCCGCGTCAACGTGGGAAGAAAGAACGCCGAAGTCGATAAATCACGACCGGAAACTTGCAAAATACGGGACCGACGACTCGCCGTGTTCGCTCCTACGTTATCCGATATATAAACGACCGTTAACGGTACGCGTTTCGCGAAGAAACCGAGAGAGTATCAATTGGTACCGGAAAGAGAACGGAGCAAGTATGCAAAGAAACGGAAAATTATGGCGGAACGTTACGAAGGAACGAGCGTCTCGTTCATACGTTAGATTCGCGAATCCATCACGAAAAGGTAAGTGGAAAAATCCGTTTAGTGCACTCGTAAACGATCGTCGTTTATATACTTTCTCCTTTCTTCACCTTTTATATCCGGTACGTTTTACGAGCCACAATCACCGATCCGAGGAAAGTTAACAGTGGCCAACGTGGCTCGACTTTGACGACACAACAACAAACGTACACAGCTAACATCGTTGATTAACTAATTCATTTACAATACAAATACGCTCGGCTTTAAACGCGAGACAATCGGAGTGTGTTCAACGAAAAGCAGAACGGGTACTCGAGAGAGAATTCGCGAGAAAGTTAGTTGCGGATATCCCTCTGTTGGCGAATGCAAGAATCATCGTCGTTGAGTAAATTCAACTAATTCGATTTCGGTTTTGAAACGAAAACGAAAAAACGTCGCGAGAGACATAGTCATCGTTTTCCGCGTTATAATAAAATTCCGGTTCGGCTTTGCATTCTGCGAGCACCGAGCGAAACGCAGGAGCAAAACGTCGATGATGGAACCGCCTACGCGAGCATTCTCGAACACGCCGACCACTCGTAATTTCCAGCGTCGAATGTCTACGCGGACGCGTAATAAATGATAAAAAGGACTAACAAACGGGTAGGTGCAGCGGAAAAAAAGGAGGAAGAGGGTGCGCGCGCGACGCGCAAGAAGCGAGCGTTCGCGGTGAAGAGGCGAAGCATGGGGTAAACGAGAAGAAGAGCATGTAGAGACAGTCGTGTGTAGCAGTCCGTTCCGAGCGACACGATGTGTTTCCCCACGCTTTTTGTTTTAATTTCGTAGAGGCCACCGGCTCTCCTCGTCTTTTCCCTCTTACTCGCTCGTGGGAGAGCCGCGAAATGTACCGCGGTGGTTTTCAGCGCCGCGAATGCTGCTGGCTATACACGGTGTCACGAACCGGCGTAATCGAACCGACGGAAATACTTGTCAATTCAAAATAATTTTTGTTTCAAATGTAGAACGCGGGTTACTACGTCCCTGTGATCGTAAATGCAGGAAGCTTCATAAATTAGGAGCGTTTCCCTCGTAATTTTGATTTTTATCTTTCGCGAATATTGTCAGTGTAGCCGACAATGCATTTTTGATTCAGCAGTTTCGCGAAACGGTATTCACGTAGTCGGCATTCCGAAATCCTTTTGTCGCTGGAAAATGATCGAGACCTATTTTTCCTGTTAACGGCAGCGTAATAAAGTGCCATTGTGCACCGAACGAACGGAAACCGCTAATTTTTCATCGCGATGGTTAAACAAGTTGCGAACGGCCGGACGAATAAACTAGAAAACGTTGTGCCGCGGTCGCAAATTTTGTTTCGCTTAATTTCTTAACGAGGAATTTCAATTTTCCCGGTCGCGTAGCCGGTTACACGACACCCTGTATATTCTTGGCTCTCCTTCTCTCCCCGTTTTGATCCTGCATCGCTCTCGTCTCTTCCCTCTCGGCGGCATCGCTCGTTCCCTCTCCCTCTCTCTCTCTCTCTCGCCCCGTAGCGCTCCCCGTTTTCCTTCTTCCCTCCACCGTGTCATCCCTTCTCCTCGTTCGCTTTCGCCGCCACCCCTTCGAGTCGGTAAAGGGCTGAACCGGCCAGTGCAATTCACGACGAGCTCGAGGCTGAATCTGTACGCGTCTCTCGTCCCGTTTAGCGCGACTTTTTTCACGGGTTGCTCGCGCGGCAAACCGTGCTTTCCGCTCGACTCCTCCTCGCGACATCGAGCGTAACCGCGCGAACGGGGCTCGTCTTCGACTTGACGTCGTTCGTAATCGCGCGCTCTTCGCGACTCCTCGTTTCGTCGCGTCGTGCTCGTTTACTCGTTCTTTCTCTTCCCCCTTTCTCGCTCTCTGTCTCTTCCACTGTCTCCTACCGACCCCCCCCCCTTCTCAGGTCAATTAGCGTGCAGCCCAGTTTAATGATCTTTCGAACGTCATTAAACTGGCGCTCGGTCGGGGTGCACTCGAGGCGTGAACTTCGACGGGCAAGCTCGGCGTCAAGTAGCTGGAAAATGATACGTTCGGGACGACGGCGACAACGTAACTTCAATGGTCGTTAAAGCGCGACGAGAAGTTATCGGCGTGATGTCAACATCGCCGCGTCTGTCTCCCCTGTCCATGTCGACGATCTAGTAGCCTATCGACGACGCGGAATGTCGCGACGACAAGTAAGTTTGCGACATCGTTACACCGGGCTTTTTGATGTTTGTTTTACGCGCACGGTGCACAGGTACGCTCGCAATTAGACTCGTTGAAAGCGCGATTGTCACGGACGATGAAAGGGGTGGTTTTTGAACGAGTCGATAAAAAGTGGGAAACATGAAAGAACGTATAATTCGAGTCGGCTCATGATTCATCGAGTGTATTTTTCTTCCTTTTTCGCTTCTCTCCCTTTACGGTTGGCCAGCTTTTTCTTTTTTCTTTTTTTTTTTTTTTTTTATTACGGTCCAGGAACTCATCGAGTATTCATTCAATACACGCGTTTCTTTTTCCTTTTCTTCTGTGGCGTGTACCTCGGAACGTGCAAGCCTGTAACAACGTCCGTCTCTGCTGAAATTCCGCTCGAGTGTCAGACGTTTTTGCGTAAAAGCGGGTCAAAAGAACGGGCGGACTTTTTTGTCCGTAGCCACCGCGATATCCTGGCTACCCGTGCCGCATGCGAGCGTGCTCTCGTCGACGACAACAGGCGTAATTCCGTAAATTTCGTAGAATGACCCGTCGTAAACGCGTTACGCGCCATTCGTTCGCGTCGCTTCTTCTGGAACGGTGGCACCCGACGAAACCGCGTCTCCGACTTGGCTTTAATAAATTTTCACCGTTGCTCGGCCGCGATCTCGAGCGAGGAGTTAACGAAACAGTTAATTTTCTGTCGACGAATCGCTGGAACGAGACGAGCGAATAGAAATATATCGCGCACGAGTTTCGATCGCCGCAATCTGGCTCGTTGCGTCGGGACCATTTTGGATAACGGAGAAAGGGACAGAAACTCGGTAATTCGTGCGAGGCAACGGTTACGTCGAGTTTTTAACGCGGTCGGGGAAACAACTCAAAAACCGGTGACGGGTTTCTTCTCCCGCAAAAGACGCCGAGAAAAAGTCGACTCGACGGGCCGAAGGGGAAGGGGAGGAGGAGAAAAAAGAAAGCGGGACTCATTAATTCTGTTTTTTCGTGCACGATAATGGAAACTCGCCCCGAACTTTCTTATTCGTTCGTTAGTCACTTTCGGACGCCGTGAAAAGACAGCCTTATTTCGCGGTGGCGGCAGAAGAAGGGTCTCGTCATTCAACGAGGCAATTAAACGGAACGATAATTGCAGCGATTACGGGCCGATAAATCGTCGGTTGTTATCGGAGGCATCATTTGGCATATTAATTTGATCGGTGTCGATTCGATCCGCACGTAAACGATTACTTTAATTGGCTCGTCACCGATGCGTTTCGCGTGCCGCTTTCCGATAATTGTTCACACGAATAAAATCACGCGCAAGAGCATGTTCACGGTTGGATCATAGTCGAACGACTCGCGGCGCGACGTTTCGCGTAACGATCGAAATTTATTCCCGTCTCAAAGCGAGAAACATCGAGTTACAGGGTGAAACGAGACTTTCGCGGTGTGTCGGAATAACACGTCGTGAAAGGAACCCACGCGGTTCGAATTCGATCACGAAAAATTAGTTTGCGAACGCGTTAACTGGATCGCCGACAAATGGAACGGGCCGAACGTAATTTCGGCTAATTCCAAAGCCGCGGGGAAGGATTAGAAAACGAGATTTACGGGAACCGCTCGAAATCAGTTTACCGCGAAACAATGGCCGGTGTTCTTCGTCGACGTTCTTTCTCCTAATTCGTTCGAGTATTCTTCGCGGTACCGTGTACTTAACGTCGTTACTCGCTAACTACGCGTTCGCAAATATTCCACGGTGTCGTGCAACTGGTGGGTAGACAGGAAAGCGTGTCGATTCTATGCGAGAAAATACGTAACAAGTATGGAATAGTTTTTTTTTTTTCGTTCATTCAAGGCTTTTCTTTCGGCGAACTTTATTCTCAAAGTTTCCGCTGCGCGAGTTCGCCCGACTTCCGGTTAAGAAGCCGCGGAGTCTTCGGAATTTCACGATTTTCGGCATCCGACGATTTCTTGGAACAGAAAACGTTTTACTGCGCTTTATACGAGGGGTCGTGCCGTTCGTTAAGCGAAGATACGAAACGCTCGAACAAATTTGATTGCGAGTTTTCCGTCTCTACGGAATCGTGTTTCGACGCGCGCGATTGGTTACACACACACACGTACGACCGCTTTTTGCAAACAGGCCGGGCGGAGCGGTCGTAAGAGCATGGACTTTTTGTCGGACGTTTGTCGACTTTTGTGGACGAACATCGGAAAGGTTCGTTCGCGAAGGAATTCATCGGTGTTAACGTTCCACGTTGACGTGGACTGGTGTATGCTTTGTCAGTGAGACAGATCGAATGTCCCCGTTGATTGCTTTCTTCGGTTCCACGCTTTTCCGCGATGATCAATAACACTGTCAATAGTGATGAACGACTCGTAGAAAATATATATTTCCACCTGATCGCCTCGTACGCCCGGTAATCTGAGATCCGGTTCGTGGGAATCTCTCTAAGAGCAGCTCGCAATTTTCGGCCAGTAATTTCGGATCGGTTCGAATTCGAGCTAATTTCACGGGTTTCCAAATCGCTTCGGCTGAAAGGGGAAACGTTGACTCGTAACGGAAACCGTGACGCGATATCTTTCGATCGGGCCGCCCGTAACAAACAGGATGTTGCTTTGTATTTTACTGATCGTTTCAAAACGGCGCGATTTACCAGAAAATAATGGTAATCGGATGTATCGTCATCGCGATAATGCCATCGGTATTCGAATAAATTCGCCAGCGAATTTTATTGTTCCCGATATAAATCTAACGGCGCTTCGCGCGGATAAACGAAAATATATTAACAATTTACAATGATAGTCGCGCGTAAATTAAACGCGTCGAATGTGCGGTAATTGATTTCGTTCGGTGGCTCGATTTTAAACGTATGACTTTGGAACGTAGACAAAGTTTAACCCCTTGTGCTATAATGACGAGCCACACCAGTGACGCACTCGCAGTTCAAACACGGTAAATTCTGTTTGTATTGTTAATACGATCGAATGTTCAATTTCAGTCTTATTTGCATAGTCGAGGATCACTAAATGCAAAACAGTCTATCGACATTGTCCTTAGTCACCTTAACCAGTTACGTGTGTTTCACGGCTATATCCGTCACGGAGATGTTTCAGAATTTGTTCTCACGACGACTATACTCCTAAATCTCGGCTAACTGGTTCACCAAATAAGTCAATATTAGTAATAAAATTGTGTATTTCATAAAACCCATATTTTATAAGACCCATCTTTTTGGCCCAATATTTTAACACCGATACTTATTCTGTGATTTACGAATATACTTACAAAAGGGAGAGTCACATTAACTGGTTAATGATGTAGCAATTAATAGTTTGTCCGACGCACTTGCCGAATGAATCGCAGCACAAGGGGTTAACAAAAGTAATTACGTAAACATTCGTAATAGAAAGTGAACGGTCTTTCGTTGGAGGTACCATCGTTATCGTATTTGCTAGTGTTACGGTAAACGCGAAACGGTTCATTCGTTGTTGCCACAAGAACCATTCATTTTTTATTAGGAACATCCATGAAACGTTCAGGCAGCCACTTTCAATAAACTTTGAGCTTCAATTTGATACGTCGGAAGCGGTATTTCGCGTTACTTTTACGCGTCGCGGGATCGCGTTAGATTTTCCACGTCTCGAAAGTTATCATCCGATACGCATCGATCTGGTGTTCCGTAATAAAAATAAGGGCGCTCGCTTGTTTCGTATCGGGGAATATAAATTCGATTCATAAAACACAAAAGGCACGGAATTATCGAGCGATTTACCGAAGGAAAATTCTCGCTTCAGTCGTTTTAATAAAACGTCATTTTTCATTTTACGTACTTTTACCTTTCAGGGAATATCAAGCGTAAAATGTTTCTCCCTCCCGAAACGGTTTCTCGCAAAAATCTCGATCGGTGGCTGGCGCCTCGGCGTTGCTACATTTATGTTTCCTTCTTCTTTCCTTTTTCATCCACCCGTCCTCTCCCTTCCGCCGGTATCGCGGAAAGGTATTCCTTTTTATTCCGGCGGACAATTCGCCTCTTCGCGCTTAACATCATCGTGTAATATTCTTCACGGTGTAAGATCTTTAGAAATGTTTTTCCAAAGCTTTCGCGGCCCAGACAACCGCCGGGAAACAAAACGTTTCGCGGAACGGCGTTGCACAACTTTTCCCCTCGTTCGAGCGTGTTATTAACTCGCGCGAAATCCAGACCGTTTCCTCCATTTCCTTCTATTTCGTTCGTATTTTCGTTTGATTCTGGAACGTTCCCCGGACGAACCATCCGGCAGAAACTTTCGTTCGGTTGGATGCACGGATGTATACACAACGAATCTCGTTTCGGACCCATAAGTAATTCCGTAACACCGGCACGTACAAATAATGGATACGCGACCGGATAATGCATGCTCGCGAACAACGAACGAACAATCAAATATCGTGGATATTCTCGTTGCGTTAACGCCTTCGCAGGGATTTTCGCGCGGACCGTATCCGGCGACGTTGCTTCCGTAACAAACGGAAATCGTCGCAAAATCAACGTCGTACGTTCGAGCGTCGGATCCCTGCGCGTGGCACGGTTCACCTAGATACGTTATCGAAATTCCGAGGGTTTTCAGAGCCCCGATGCTTCGTCGTTCGATGCATCGAATCCGCTGTACACGGGGCATACATATTCTCGATGAATCGTCGCGTATTGGTCGCGTTTCGCTCGAAAGGGAACAGAGAAAATGGTGGAAGCGTCGCGTCGCCACGTTACGGGCTGCGGCGTCCCGACGGGAATAAAGGGCAACGATTTTCATTTAAATGTCTTCGGGTCAGTCAAGTGGCCAAATAGGACGTGGCGTTCGACGACGATTGACCCGATAATTGATACCGAGCCATAGGTTAAATCGATGCTCAGGATTATCGGCACTTTAATCGCCACGGCAATGGTGCAATTTCGTGTTTCACGAGAAACGCAGAGAGAATAGCGGCTACGGAGAGAGAGAGAGAGAGATAGACGGAGACAGAGAGAGAAAGAGAGAGGAGGCTTGTACATAGCGAGGCGAACTTAATTACCAAGTACGGATGCCAAATCCAGGCCAAACCGTTCCATCCCGTTCACGTACGAACGATACGTGTTTATGCGAAAACGTAGGCGGTTGAATCTACATTATTCAACGTTCGACTTTCTTCGATGCCTCTCTATATAACGCCGGTTCTGTCTCCGCGTATTAAACTATTCCGCCGTCTCTCCCGGTGCAACAGATCTACGGGACATGTTCGTTTTCAATGAACCACGTTGCGGAGTTCACGTTCGATAAACCCGATAAATTCAGCCGATAAATGCCCTTCCGGATACCAATTAGTATTCATAAAGTCGACCGCTCTTTATCCTCTGTTCGCGGTCCTGAAGCCGTATTCCGCCATATTTCCCCCTTGATACGTGACGTCTTGTGACTTTGCGACCGACGAATAATTTCGTGACTCGTGTTTGGAGTCCAATTAGCAGTTTCTCCGGTTTACCGTGTCGCAAAGTGGCGCGTGTAAAATTATTTACGACCCGGCAAGTATTAGGTAATTTCAAAGTCCTTTGGTTTATTTTGCCGAAATAACCCGCTGCCGTTATATTCGGTCGTGCGATGGGTGAATGTGCGATTATTTTGATCGCGAATAATTCGTTCGTTGTTCCAACTCGCGCTGGGAATTCGTTGATTACGGAGTCGCCTCTTTTGAAACGAAATAATAATATACATAACGCCGAATCGCGCTGCGGGGTTCGACTCTCGTCCGGTTTCGAGCGAGCAAAATTAAAAATCATGATCCCGTATGGGACATCGAAAGTGTCGCGCGTATAAAAGAAAATTGATCGCCTAATCTTTAGGGGGAGGGGGGTTGAGTTACATCGTAGTTATTCACTGTCAGTGGCTCAGGAGCGGATTTATTAAGAATCGGTTCATATTTTCTGGCAAGCTTATTATTCGCCCAACCATCCATCGTTTCACGGGGTATTCCAAAGATGGAAGTTTAAAAGCCCCCAGACCTTTTCACTTAGACGGGAACTTTTAAACGGGCAGACGAAAGATTCAGGAAACGCTTGTACCGGCGTTCGCGGGTCTGTCTCTGCTACGGCGAAAACCGAAATCTTCGAGCGAAAGAACCACCGTCTCGAACGAAACTTTCCGTGCAGGCGCGAAAGTATTTAATCTATGTTCGTCCATTTGCATAAACATCTCAGCCTCGTGTAACTAAGTTCTGAGTGGATAAATATAAAGCAAAAAAGCCGGGCGGCGCGAAAGTTGAACGTCGAAATCAGAAATTACGTCTGGCGGCGTGTTAAACAAAAGAAAGAAAAAAAAATTAAACTCTCGAGGTAGGTAGTTTATTTCGAAAAAGATCGGCTGTAAGAACTTCGCGGACGCATACACAACGTTTTTGTCCCTTAACTTCACAACGTTCTCCCCCGTTCGTTGTCTCGCGGACGATAAGATTTATCACGATACGTCGAAACATTTATCAACAATTTCGCGGCAGTCAGTTGGCGCTTTCCACGTGTCCCGCACACATATCAGACTTACTGTTAGCGGCTAGTTCGGTGTCGTTGTTGTTGCTTCCAAGCCGGTCGCATCGTTTATATCCCCGTTTGCCGCGGTCTCGTTTCTCCTCATCTTTTTTATTGCTCCGGCTTGGCCGCGACCTTAGTCGCTCGTTAAATTTCGCGGCGTCTTCCGAGGGCTTAACGCTCCGTGTGGTAAAGCTCGACGAAGGGCTCTCGTGGACGAGGAAAAGTCGCTTTCTACAAACGTATCGCCGAGAGGTTGGCCGGTGTCGGCGTTGTTGCCCTTCGCTGTTGCTCTTGCAGTTGCAATCGTTCGTTCGTTTCCCCGAGGATCCTCTAATAAGTGATGATCTTTTAATAAATGCCTTCTCTGTCGTTCCATTACGAAGGTACGTTCGAGTTGAAATTTCACCGTGCTATCCACTCGTACCGAAGAGTCTCGTGATGAATCGTTGAAAGCGTTTCTCGTATCTCGTTGGTAATTCCCACGAGCGGATGCCACGTTCCTCTACTGGAAACGAAAGCACGATACCTACAAGCGGATCAACGCGGATTTTTTTACCCGGCGCCAATCGTTTTACCGCCCTGTATCCTGAAACCTTATCGATGCTATCTACGGCTCCGTTCCGAGAAACGGATTCCGTTAATCCCTATGTAAATGAACGAAATATTTATCGTTGTATCATAATTTAAATAAACAAACTCTTACTATGTAATCAACGTATACGTCCCACTATAAAAACATTCCAATAGTTTCAACATATTAATGATCGTTCTAATGATCGACAAATTAACAATTCTTTTGGATATCATACGGACGTTGTGCGAGTAGTTATTTAAGTTTTCACTGAATTCATAATAAAATTAAAAAAAATGAACATTGCACAATAAATTTACTTAATGGCCTGAGCAGAAAGTTGAAGGTAGGAGACATACACTCCACCTTGCACGGAACGTGTTAAAAGATACAATCGAAAAATTAGTTGTTCAATAACGTGTATTAACGCTAAAACTATCAAAAGAGTCAAACGACCGTTTCACAAGTTTCTTGTTTCAGGTTGCGACAATTTTTATGACGGTTTCTTTGTAACCTGTGTTAATTTTCATCGAGAAAAGGAATTAATATGTGCAATAATTTATGTTTCATCGTTTGTCTATTTATTTGTCAACGTCGATTGTAATTTTAAAATAAGTATACGTTATACGCTGGTAGCTTTAGTGTTAATTTACCCTATTGGTGCGTCTGACCATATTCGTCCTTTTCTACTGCGGCTGTCGGAGCGATTTCTCGTTTAATCGTTCTCGAAAGTCGTCAGGGTTCACTTCCCATACGGTATAAGTATTATTTCGTCGGAACAATCTCGAATATTCTGACGATGCGAGTATAGAAATTTGTTCGAACCGTAATCGGTCGTGCAAAAATTAAGAACAGAGATTCTGAGTATCGACGAACCAATGGTGTACGCCATCGTCGACACGGGGACCGAATCGACTGTTTCGCGCGTCGCAGACGGTCGAAGATCGAGTCTAAGAACTTTCAACGTTTTCAATTACGGTAACGGTTCGAAACGCGGTCTATGCGAGCGTATTTCCGTGGAAACGACAAGGAATAGTCGTTGGTAGAGATAAGAGAACGGCCCCGATATTACGGATCTAATTCGAGCGGTCCGTTCCATCACTTCGTCGAACGAATTCGGGACGATTACGAGCGGATTTAAACAAAAAGGAGCTTACCTTCAAAATTTGACGACGGTCGATTGTATCGTGCGCGGTTATACGAGATTGCTAGGTAAACTGTATATCCACTTTGGTCGAATTTCAGGAGCGGCGGGAACGAGGCAGCCCTTAAAGGAACCGAATCATCCATAATCCGGCGAAACCGAGGGGCCACGTTCGGCACGGTCCTTCCTACCGGGATACTAACGGCACGGGACAGCTCAAATTCCTCAAAGGAGCTGGTTAACCATCCCCACGATCTTCCACGGACGCACACCGGTACACGGGGACGCGGTCTCGCGCGCTGTCCGTGTATAGGTGACACGCAGGTGGACGATCCAGGAAGGAAGTTGAAGCCGAGAGGTCGGTCGACCGGAAGCACGAAGCGTTAACTCGCTCGCCTAAGGACACGGTCGTCGAGGTTGCCGGGGTGGGCCGTGGTTGCCGCAAACCGGCATTCCGCAAACTTGCGCAATATCCACAAACCCGCGTAGCCGCGAAATTCTTTGGCAAATCTTGGTGTTTGCCCAGACGCGACGCGCCGCGAGCAGTTACGCGAGGCGAAACCGCGTCATCGAGGAGCAGCCGAGCGAGTAAAAACGCGGCGGCGAAAGAGCTTTTCGAGAAGAGGAGTTAGCGTCGCTGGGTTCCGTCGACGCTCGACGACGACGACGACGACGACGACGGCCTCGAACGGACGAGACGAGGGTGTCCCGCTTCAGCCCGGAATATTAGTCGCGTCGTTTAATGATCCTCGTGTTTCTCCAGCCACGAATCGGCCCCGGTAATATCCTGCGACGTTTTACACCGTCCGTGTAACGCAGCTACGGACCCTTCTCTATCACTCGTTGACGTTCCTTTTTTTCCAATTAAAAACAGCACAGAGAGAGAGAGGGAGAGAGACAGTGCGATCCGTTTGACGACGGTCGTGCTCGCAAGACACGAGAGCGCGATTCGTTATCTGCGTTGATGCGGACAGCTTGAGCGACGTTTTTGTTTAAAAAGGGGCCGCGCGCGAGGACGGAGCAACGGGAACGGCAATATTAATGTTATATATTAAGCGACCGGAATTCCCGCACGGCAAAGAAAGCGCGAAACTTCCGCGGGATCGCGTGAGCACCAAATGGGACCGGAGCAGGAAGAGCACGAGCAAAGTAGCGGAACGGTGGATGTCCCTCGAATGATATTTTTGCACGCTGTCGGCTAAAAAAAAAAGAAAAGAGAGAAGCCAGAGAGATTCCTGTGGAAGTGGCTATTCACCGTGTGCGGAACAGTAGCGGCTCTGAAAGCCACTCGAGAAAGAGCCGGAACGTTCGCTTCCATGGCCTACAGCGTCCTGGATTTCTGATAACGTACACAACTCGCGCAACGTCTCGCCAGGAACATCCGCGGATCGCGGATGAATAAGGCGGCGACGAGCAACAAAGTCCTTTCCCGCTGTTAACTTCACCGCCAAATGATATCGTCGAGCGGCTCGTCTGGCGAACTCCAACAATATCCCGAGCAGCGAACCTATTACGCGAAGCGATTTCGACGTGTGTATCTTCCCGGTTTGTTCCCGAGACGCGTCCGCGGCAACTCGAGACGCTCGCCGCGTCTCGAGATGCATAATCTATAGACAGACGGCCGAACAATAGAGGCTACGGCGACTCGAATGTGCAACTTGCCAGAATCCATCGAGCGAGACCCGCTCTCTCTCTCTGAACACCTTTCGGCATCCCGATAAAGGAAACCGGGTTTTCGTCGCGATCGTTCGACAGGCAGGAACGATCGACCGTAACTGCGCGCTCGCCGTTAACGACACGACGTATTTCGTGGCCAAACGATTCGACCCGGATGCGAGACATCGCTGTGAACTCGGCCAATGATCCGACGACCCGATTGATCTGATCGCGCGGACACTTCGCGGAACGATAGCGAAGTAGGTGCGTTTCCGTCGGCGTCCGAAACTTTTCGCTCGCCCTTCGGCGTTAATCAATTCAGCGAGCACTCGGTCGACAACAACGAGCACGCCGAAAGCTTCCGTCTGTCTTTCGGGAATATCGAGCATCAGCTAGCTCGTGCCAGGTGGATCGAGTTTCTTGCCGCGTCATCGACAAGTAGCGAATCTCTCTCTCTCTCTCGCTCTTCAGGGAAGCTTTCAATTTCTGGATTGAACCCGAAGCCCGGGTTCGAAGCGGTGCTCGTCGGGTTACGTTAAATCCGAGAACGTCGGTGAATGAGGCCAGGCGACGAGGTGGCAATTGGCGGCAAGCTGGGCGAGAAAAGGCGACGCGGAAAAATATGGTACACGGGACCGCGGGTCTGTGGCACGACGCGGGATTCAACGTATCGAGGTGGCTGATGGTCATAATACACGGATACCGGGCTACCACCCTTCTCTTATCCATCCTGCTTAACGTGCTTCTGCGAACCGGTAAGTTTTTTCTGCTTCTTCACTGCTTTTATGGCACAGGAAGAATTCTCGGCTGACAGTTATCGGTCTCTTTTTACCTGAACATTTATAGCCGATGTTGAAGGTTTTCGCACAATAACGGGGACACAATGCCTCGCGCTCTGTCCACCGGCCGTTTTAACCCCCTGCCGTATCATTTATTTGTCACACGCGTCTGTGGAAACTGATTACTCGTTGCTACAATATTGAAACTAACGAGGGAAACGAAAATGATGCGAGTATTTTATATTCAACGGTTCTTGGCTACACTGATGATAATTTTACATGAACTCGGAGTCGAAAAGTATTCAAACGTCGAGCAACATTTGTTACATTATCAGTAAGTGTGTCACGAGTTAAAGTAAGGCAAAGGGTTAAGAAAGCTACACGGCTTCGTTCTTGACTCGTACAGCGAATTAAAGAGTCCATTATCATTTGCAGACATAATGGACCGAAAACTGCGCAACCGATAATGGTTCATCCATTGTTACACCTTAACGAAGAATCACCTCTTCGGGTTATGAATATTGATGAACCGTTTACGCAGTCATTCTCATCGAACTTTGAGCGTTAAATTGATACCGCGTAACTGCCATTTTGTGATACCTTCCTGTCATCGCAACCATGCCGGGCTTAATATACCTCCAAATTGGTTATACGATAATTTACTGTAATTATTGTGCACGAAGAATCTAATAAGTCTTGCTAAAATTTTGAATAGGCTCATATGTGTGATACATATCTAATAATCCACATAATCACGGATCCACGAATATGAAAGTCACACAAGATTTTGACTGTCTCTGTACGTATATAGCTGTGGATAGTTAGTTCTGACTGACCGGGCAAATAAGTTTTATGACAAGGGATTAACCTTTAACACGCGTACATATATACATATACATATGTCGAGCGAGGCTAGATGTCCCATTTTCTTGGATCGTATAAACTGAGATAAATGGATTGATTGAATATATATTTTTTCACTTGTTTACAACTTGTTAAAAATTAAATTAAAAATACATTCGTTACGCACCCTGCGATATTGCAGTACATTCGAAATACAATTTTCTCATCTATTTTGTAAATGAATGAAGAAGCTGGTTGTTCATGCAGCGATCTTTGTTTTTATTACCTGATTTTTGAATACTTTCCTCGCTTTTACGGTACAGCAACAAACGGACGTTCTTTATGGAGTATGTACGGTTGACCCGGGACCAAGCACTAACGTTTTGGTTCGTGGTGCTGTTTCGTCCTTTCGCCCACGGCAAATCCATTTCATCGTGTAATCGACGCTTTGTCGGCTCGGTGTTCGTGTACGCAGGCACTTCACGCAACCGCTAAATCGTTAAGGATCGAATCTCCGTGAAAGTACACGCGATAGCTTTCCGAAAGATTCGCTCGTATAACGTAGAGCCGAGATCTATTTCGCGCGATAATAACGTCGTTTCGATTTCAATCAGCCATAAAGACTTTAACGCGTCGTCATTCGTCGAGGGATCTCGACGGAACGAATGTACTTTGCTTTTAACTAATTCTGACTGAGCTCTCCTGGGTGAATCGTTGCATGTGCAACCAGAGATGAGTTCAACGTTCAATCGATACAGGATGCTTCAAAACGGATAAACGGGCGTTTAGCAACGGGGCGATGTTGAATAAAATATGCAGCGAGACTTGCAGCTCCTATTCCGAACGTTAAATCGATACGATGTCGGTTTTGAACGTTAATAAAATTTTGAGATCGCCACTTTAGCGTCTTTCTATAGCGATATTCTCGAAATTCGATGCGACGGGACCCGAGTTTTCTTTTCCTCGTATGTCCCGGTGGGTCGTCACGGGTGATCGTGTTAAAAGCAACCTGTAATTCTACCACGATTCCCTTCATTCTCGTCAACGTTAATGGACGAACTAAAGGTTAGTCGGGTCGAAAGACCTTCCGCCAGATTGAAGTTACCATTATTCATTTCCGTATGAATATTAATTTTCCAATCGGTGGCAAATTACTGGAATAATAACCGAGAATACTTGTGAAAACTTTCTAGACTCGTATAATTAATTGACTTTTCATACGATATAATGTACCCTGTTGGTGATCTTTTAACCCCTTGTACTGTAACGACGAGCTGAATTCACGATGCACACGCAGCTGAAATATGGTAAATCTCTTTCATGTTTTTGAACGAATGTTTAATTCGAGTCTAATTGTAATTTGCAAGGTTGAGCAACTTTTTTACCCACCTTATCGTTGTAACAACGAACACTTTGTTATGCCCGACGCATTTGCCGAATAAATAGCGCAATAACCGACGAATGAATATGTGAGTAAGCATTCGTAAAAATTGTTGGTGACATCCACGTCTACCTGAGTGCCCAATACGCGCACTGTTGATCATTTATGAAGCCACTACAAGGATACGGTGAAATTTACCGGAAGCAATGGCAGCTCCGAACCCGTCTGAATTAACTATAAAGTTCTTAACGTACCCATTTAACGTGCTACCGCGGTTTGCTAAGTTTCGTTTCTGTTACTTGTTTTAAGTAGTTCTCAACCTTTCAGGTCTCTAATTCGTGCTCACACCTCTTTTCTACCGTTCCATTATCAGTGATGGTCTTTTTTTATCCGCTCTCGAGACCTATGATCCACCAATTTTCAGGCGTATTTTTTGAGACGATCTTCGACGGTCTTAAATGTAAAAATTTTAATGTATTTTTAATCATTTCGAATCTCTCCTGCGAGATATTTGATCTCGTAGCGTGGGCTAATGGTGGTCCTCGCGATAAATAAAGACCAGTTCAATGCCATCGAATCCACGGGCGGTTAAACCGTGTCGCGTAAATTACACGGAACAATTATAATATTTGCAATAAACGTCAAAATAGCTGGCACGATATTGATTAGTAACAGACTACTAACGCGAGACCATTATTGCTATCAAATTACCGTGTCGGCGAGCTAAAATTGAACGTGAAATTCCATAATTTCGAGAGGCACACTTTAACGAGAGCATTATGAATATCTGCAAAGACCTCGCGGATACGAGTGCTCGTTCCTTCCACTCGAACTCGTTACACTATGCTCTTGTTCACTTAATGAGCACTCAAATTTTTTTTTTACTTTGCGCTCACTCGTTGCTCCTCGATTTTATATCGACGATATCGGCGGATCGATCACGCCCGTCCGGGAACGCGATACGGCGCGAATTTCTCAAGGTGTACGTATAAATTATGGTTGTCGTTACGGCCGCGAACAGATGCACGGGATAAATATATCCGGGGTGGATTACCGCCGCGAATACTTTGTAACGATATACGGCGTATAAGTGTGATATAACATTTAAGCACCGTAACAAAGCACCAAGAGTATCCTCGTTTCGATGTACCATGAAATTTCCTGGCTCGACAGCTTCATCGTCGCAAAAACCCGGTTCTTTTTCCGTAGCTTCTGGTTTTTAATTTCTCGAAGGTAAAATCTAATCCGACGTTACGACGGCAACAGGATCATTCGTTCGATCCAAAGATTACTATTCCGAGTCTTTAATCATTTCTCTTGACGCTTCCAGGTCGCGATCGCTTATCTCTAGCTTCTCCTCTCGGGGAGTTAATTGCCGCAACGGAAACGGGCGTTCGTAGTCGGCCGCATTAAACTAGCAATTACCGATGATACGATCGATTAACGTTCAAGTTTTACTCTTCAACTCGATGGACCGTATTCAAATTTTTGTCCCGACGAATCGTCTAAATTTCGGTCGTCACTGTCACCGCGGGGAATTAGATAGCCGTGCAATTACTCGGACGACGGGTAAGAACAACCATGTTCGATTCAACAATGATTAATTACTATGAATCCAGCCGATATTTCCACGTTGGTCGCAATTTGATTTAATCGAATAACAATCGGAATTTCGGTCGGCGAGAAATCAGTAACGTCGGTGTTTTGCAGCGATTTACAGCTCACGGTGAACGCAGTAACTTAATTTAATCTATTTCTGCGTGAAGCGATACCAGCAGGGTTACTTGTTCAATTTGCCGGCATAGAGGGAGAGGAATCTATTACTCATGCAAATTTCAGACGTACGCTTAACCCCGCGCTAGCGTAACTTCCGTGGCTGGCAATTTACATAGAAAACAAGACCAACAAAACAAGCATCTCCAATTCAATAAACGAGAAGTCGTCGTTTATAATACGCGTATCTTCCCACGTCGGATGGGGGTCCGCTTTGTTGCGTTAGCCTCGTTTACCGGCCCTATGAGGTTTATTGCGCCATGGACCGACAAAAAATAAAAAATAGCGTGCTCAGAACCGCGAAAGAACGCGGTTAAAAAGCCGCTTTCAACGGTGCACCGGTGGCTAGACTGAAAAAAGGAAAAGTGTGCGATGCGAAGGGTGGTAAACCCGTGGCCCATGTGACGCGTGGTTCATCGGTCCATCCGCTAAATATACTCGAACGAGAGGAGACGTATCCGTGGCTTTTCATATTCTATATCCATAGCCATCTGCGAGCCCGCTTGGCGGGAACGATCGTTTTATTTGCCGTGGAAAAATAGTTTACGGGAAGGCGGTCGACCCCGGAGCCAAATACACACGGAATGCGAACGCGTTCGATAAATTTCGTGGCCGGTCGAACATCGAACTTACGTTTGCTGTTTCGAATTGTTCACCGTTTTCCAGCTACCGTTACCTGCGACGTCCGGGAACTTGCGAAGTATTCGCGGCGAAAGAGCTTCCTCCCGGAGAGGTTTTAAGTTTGTTTTTAAGCAACCTCGCCGCGACAGCTTTGTGCCGTTAGCATATTTTAAAGCGATAAAAGTACCGCGCGTTTTAACGCTTTAATGGCCTCGCGTCTACGCAATCGAACGCCGCCGGAGACCGGCAATATTTTCGACGAATTAATTTAAACGTTATGTAAATCGGGAAATAATTCAACGTGTACGAACATACGCATAAAACACGAAAGAAAACGACGACAATAACAACCCAGTTGGTACGACAAATTTAACAACAAATTTAATACTTTTCTTTTGTGTGAAAATTATTAAAGCAATCACCTGCACGTAACGGTACTTTGCAAGTATTAAACATAAAATATGCAGGTGTTATCATTTTATTAGCATAGCAAACACGACAGTCCCTTTGTATACCTTATTTTATTACCGATATCTAACTAATTGATGTTTTAACCTTCGGTGGTAGCAACCCACACGTGTTGTGCGAACATTAAAGCCATTAAAGTTTTGACGTTATAAAACTATTGAAAAATAGCGTACCGATTTGAAGCTGAAAATTTCGCTGCAGTTGCCGTATAAACGCTTCGTTATTTGTGTCTGTATCAACCGCATGATAGCCAATTGAATCGAGCAGCGTTCGATTTGGAAGTGCATATACATATAAAGACACGTTCGACGACAGGAAAGTATCGAAAAATGCTGATTATGATATATCAATGAAAAGTTCAAAGATCGATGAAAATCCTTCATGATATGAAATGATTAATTGCCAATTATAACCCAGCACGAATCAAAGTGAAATTCCTGTATTCTTTGCCAAATTTAAGTGGCCATTGATAAGCGTTTCGTTGAAAGCAAGGTTGATCGATGCACGATAGATCGTTAATAAATTTCGAATATATAGCTCTCGGTTTTGCTTCTGTATTTTTTGCCACGTACTTTCGGAACAATGGTTTAGCCTCATTTGTTATAGCGAGCAACGGCGTATCGAGAATGAAAAGCTCAACGTTGAAAATAATAATTATCGCACGTACGCCGTCGTGGTCAACGCAATTTTCCCTCTGTGACAGTTGACGCGCGATACCCGTCGGAAATTCGAACCGTTTTCAAAGAAAAATTTAAGTCCCGAATTGCTCGTTTCATCGTGTTGGCTTTCGATTTCGAGAACAACGAAGAGACGTTGCCGGTGGGCTTTATAACGCGAGACCGTTCGCCCACGAATCGGGAATAAATTTCGCAAGAAACTCAAGCAACAACGCGGACGCGGACGAAGTTACGGCGAAACAAACGAGCTCGACATCACGGTGTTTTATTTCCAGTTTAGCGGTGCATCGAGGCAAACTTGCTAGTTAAATTGCTCCGAAAGACGCTTAGCGCGCGAAGAATTTACGAATATTGCTGTTCCTTAAGACCCAGAAGTATCTCATTTTCCAAGTTTCCAGTAATAACGACACCTCGCAGTCGATTATTCCAGTTACGAGATTATGCTTTTCTTCGGTTTTTCTTTTTTTCCTCGCCCTCTCTCTCTTTTTTTTTTTTGGTTGGTCCGAAATCGAGGTCGAGTTTTCTTTCATATAATTTACACGACGCGACAAGGAACGCAAAATAACCGGGGCAACGTTTTCTCTCTATCCGTCGAGAGAAAAAAAGGAACTGTTCACGGAATGGAAGAAATACTTGAAGAAAACATTGACGCGGAAACAAAATTTCGCTTCGATGTGCCGTAGAATTCCTTACCTCCTCCTGCCACTTGGATTACTCTCGTAGCTTTCCGCGGCGAACGTGTTTCATAACAGCCCGGACTCGTTTAAGTTCTTATTATTTTAATAGAAATTCTTGGCACAGACTCGTTCGAAAATAATGAAACTTTTCCGGATAGTCCGCGGAAGTTTCCCTATTTGTTTTTTTTTTTATCGGTTACCCAATGTTCTTCCGTATGTACGCGTTGTATACCTAACGACGGCGGGGGTTGCAGAAGTTGTTCGTGGCGGTAGCGAGAAATTCCGCGATCATAAATTTCACGTTCTATCGAATAATGGGTTGTTTCTTTGCGGCGAACGAGGGGTAGGAGAAAAAAAGAAGAGAAACCGCGACTTTTCTTCGCTCTGTGCGTTCGTTAAACACTTTGTTACGAGTTTCCGTACGTTTCGTCGCTTTTATTTCCCGCGAATTTTCACGGAAAATCTGAGCTCTCTCTCCCTTCGCCGGAAAACAATTTGCCTCGCAGTTATAATGGCACCGAAACGGTCGGTGCATTAAGCATAACCAGCCGGCTGAAACGAAATAAGTGTACACGATCATTCGCATCGTTTGATTAAAGTTGCAGTTTTTAATTCGTTTTTCTCCACGACGAAAACTCGTCGGAAAATGCGTGTAAAGTTTATGAGCGCGTCCTCGAACGAAGCTGCGCTTTGAGACCCGCAATTAATATACACGCGAAACTTTTGTCGCGATCTCGTATTTTAATCTTTCCTGTTAATATACCGGCATGAAAATCGCCGATGACTTTCCGACGTTAACAAAAAAGAAAAGCATCTCGTCTCTGGCAATAGCTTCCTTCTTTTTCGAGAGGATGAAGTTTCCGAAACTTTTCCTCGCGCGACAGCAGCCAAGGTTCGCTTCGTGGAACTTTAAATTATCATCGAAGTGATTCGTGTTCCCTTTGAAAAAAGGAAAAAAGGGCGAAATAATAAGCGATCAACTTTCGACACGTCCGTCGAACGATGCTCTTTTCCGCTACAACGATTAACGCATCCATCATGCCTATCCCACGGCGTTATACATTTTTCCGCGACGGATCCTACTTTCGAATTCTTTCGTACTTATCGAGCTCGTTTATCAACATTTGCTTTTGATTCATGGCTCGGTCAGACGGCAGATAATAAGAGCCGCGTTCGTACAGAGACGAATCGATTGAAACAACACGGATGATCTAACGTCTAGATTTCAACGATGCGGTGATTAATCGAACAACAAAATTCGAAATATCGATTAGCTTGCCGACGATCGAACGGGAGTAACGTATTGACGATGATGTTAACGCGTTAGGCACGGTACACATTTGTATACGATGTTTCGGCTCACAGTCAGTGTCATGAACATTACCTGATAGTTTCAAACTACCGTAGTGTATCAGAACAATATACACGGTACATGTATGCCGTTCCTATACGACGTTATGTATTCAAGCTTAATTTGTACATCAGAGTTAATTAGTTTGGCTTGCTAGACGCGGTTGAATAGCCCCTACAATAATTTCTGCTCGTTACGCTTTTATAGAGAAAGTATCGAAAATTGTGGTGTAAGCTGAAAGAGGTGATTACTTGTTACGCTTTTATACTGAGTGTATTGAAAATCGTGCTAGAAGCCGAAAGGGGATGATTATTTGTTACGCTTTTATGCAGGATATTTCAGAAATTGCGGTGCAACGTGAAATGGTATCGTTACTCTGGAAAGGTAACATCGAGAACGTAGAACATTTTTTAATGCGGCTCATCGCTTTCGAAAAATTCGCTCGTAACACTTCATTGACGAGAAAAGGTTTTCTATTCGATACCTACCCTCAAACGACACATTCTGCAAGTTATCTTCACCGATAATTATAAGCTGTTATTTAATTTTTCGGCACGTAACTGTTGATTATCCGGGAGTCATTGATAACCGGTCGTTCGAATTTAATGGCGTAACAAATTACAAGCGATTGCAAACGGTGAGCTATAATTGAAAAATCGAACGATCCTGTTCTGTATAATTGCAATTACATCGTATCGCCAAAGCGTTGATTAAATAAATACATTATTGAAATTGAATGTAAATAGCGATACAACGTTGCTTACGAGCACGAACAAAGGGCTTCGAATTGGATTACTTTCGAAAACAAGTTATTCACCGAAAATCGTTCAACCTTTCCGACCAACGCGTTAACACCAGATTCACGGAACGAGTCAAAATGATTTATGACACATTTATTATTTTAAATCGCAAGAGCTGTCAAGAAGCTTTTACCAAAATGTATCTTAACTTTTTGTGATTTCAAATAATAAATTTGACGTCAGACATTTTGAAGAAGCTTCTATAAAAATGTATGTCAACTTTTGTCAAGATAAAGGATCATTCTATAAACCAGTTTTTTTGTCATATTCTATTTATTTTCTTTTCTACTTCCGTTTTAATTCAAAGATAAATAATCGCTACAAGATCGTGCAGCTAGTGTTAATCAGCTCGTCGTCGTGCATTTCGTTGTGTTTAAAACAAGAAGAATGGGTGCACCGATCGAAACAATTCCGATACAAGTGCGAATTTGGCTTTAGAGGGTTTCTCGAACGAGACGAGCATAAATATTCGAGAAACGGAGGGTGAAGTTCGAACGTGGTGGTGGAAAGGGGTTAAGTAAAGTCCAGAGGAAAGCCTCTTAACGAGGATCCTCCTGGCGACTCGAGCTTTGCGCCAAGCAACCGCTTAAACCTTGTTCGATCTCCTAACAACTCGGCCCGATTTAATGCCTGGCTTTTCTATTTTTTTTCCCCCAGACTATCCCACGGCGGTTACCGCGGAAATAGTGGCGGCGAACGAGAACTCCCTGGAAACGGGCATCACCGGCAAACCGTTGGACATCGATCTGCCACCCACGCTGCCGATGAGCTTCGGGACCGAAAACTCGACGGTGATCTCGGCCCAAACTGGATCCACGGCGTTGCTACCCTGTCTCGTCCATAATCTCGGGGACGGAATGGTGAGACTCGAGTCAAGGGATCATTCTTCGGAAAGTTTTCGAAAAAAGCATTACCCGAAGCCGGCTTTCGGCCGATCTCCGTTCCCGGGAGCATAGAAAAGTTATTATCATATCAACGTAAGAGCCGAAGGCGTGGCCTTTGGGAGATCGGGAAAAGGTACGTGGGAGTAGGAAAGGACGGTAGGAAGTTTTAAAAAGGATCGGTTCACAGCGACGAGAGGTTGGCCTCGTACAAATTAAACGTTTCTCGGGGACCGATTTTCAAGCCTACATCGACCCGTATTATTAGTCTCGCGGCGTATTTCGTTCGTGCCGCTATTACGATTATGACCGAGACCAATAAGAGCCGCAGAACGGAAGAAGGATTTAATTGGAACAAAGAGAACGAAGTGTATTGCTCGGGTGAATCCGTGATGGATAAAATGGAATTAAAATCTGGAGAGACAGCAGGGACACGGAATTTTCAACTTTTCAACCGTTTCACCCTCGACTTGGTGCATTGTTAACGATACAAATTTCATTCTCGTTTTTTTTTATTATCCCGTTCGTCGAGAATCTGTACGAGAGTGTACGGAAAATAAAGAACGGGTATCGTATCGTTGTGGTAATGAAATTCTTCGTCGAAGGAACATTGGGTGGGGGGAAACTAGTTCGGAGGAAACGAAAGAACAGAAAAAAAGAAGTCGATAGGAAATTTCATTCTCTTTCGTTTAATCCGGCAAAGTTTGCAAGACGCGAAATAAAATGTTTGCGTTTTCCTTCGTTAGACGAAGTCGCTTCTTCCGGTTGCTCTTTGTCTGTTTCTCGGTTCGCCGACAAACCGGGGTGACAATCGCGGTTTCGTGAAGTCGGAAAAATCAAAGGCCGCGTTACAATTTCGTGTGTCTCGTATTCTTCGTCGTACGGAAAGATTTCTCGCGAACGGACACGAATCGACGCCTTGTGTGCCGTATACGAGTGACAGTCATGAACTATATTATTAAAAAGTTGGTCGTTTTTACGAAATGAGAATACTCGCGTTAAATAGTCTCAACTGCCTGGAAAACATTTCTTGCAAAGTGGCGACGGTTCGGAGGAGTTGCATAAACGCGATTTACTCGTTAATTAATTTCTCTTCGAATTAACGCCTCGTAACGGCACTCCGTAACGCGTAAGCGGTCCTCACGGGGAAAAGTTGTCTCTCATTAACGACAGTCGTAATCAGAAGTTTCCGGTATCGGGGAGGAAAAGTGCAGTGTACCGTTTCATTAGGCAACGGTATCCGCGAGATTTCATTTCTGCCGGAGTTGCTCGTTCGCTCAGTGTATATATTTTGTTGGTAAACATTTCGCGTGCTGCGCGCAATTAGCTCGTCGGGGATAGATGAACGCGTCGGTGTTGATGCCCTTTGTTCGGCTTACACCGACATCAATCCAGAACGATAACAATTTACTAATCACGACTCAAATCTGGAATACGGGGAACGCGATCCGTCATTAACCCGTTCGAAAATTAGATCTTGCTCGGCCGACATTAATTACTATTCATTTCGAACCAATTGACCACTTTTATCGCGCGTCCATCTTCCGTCACTTTATGCCATTACGATTTTATCTCCCGACGTTTTCATCTCTCGTGGATATTAATTCGACGAGACTACCTCGTCATTTGATTTAACGCAATTTTAAATAAATAACTTTTAACCCCTTGTGCTACGCTTTACTCGGCAAATGCATCAGACATAACGAACTGTTAACTCCTTGCTGTACTTAGAGTCTGACTCGTGACGCACTCACAGCTCGAATGTAATAAACCTTACACATATTTTTTTATGACATTTTCATTTGAAGTTTAGGTTTAATTCTTGTAGCCAAGTATTGTTCAATATAAAATACTCGCAACATTTTAATTTCCTGTATTCGTTTTGATATTATAGCTATGAATAGTTAGTTTTGACTGATGTATCTGATAAATAAATAGCACGGCAAGGGATTAATTGTTACAACATTAAGGTGAGTAAAGAAAGTTCGAATGTTAAGACTGTCTTGCATTCAGTGATCCTCGAACGTGCAAATTACAATGAGACTAAAATTGAACATCTAACAGTGTTAAAAATATGTATAAACAAAATTTACAGTATTCGAACTGCGAGTCACGAGTCGTCATTATAACACAAGGGGTCGATCGAATTTATAGTATTTATTATTCACGTAACCTTTGAAAATAATAATTTTAAAAAAGTTGGTCAAACTTTTCAACTAAAAAGTTTTACAGTAGCTATTTGTGAAATATAAAAATGCTATCGAGTGCAAAGGGTTGATTCCCTCCGAGCATCGTGGTGAAACGTGCGTGGCCAAACAAGCCGAATTTTTCGTGTTACCATTGTCACGAATTATGTTTTCATACGTTGAATCGCCGCTCATTAGTATTATCACGCGTTGTACTTTCGTGCGTTGAATCATCGCGAGTTAGTACAGTTACGTGGTGAAAATCCCTACGTTACAGCATCTCCACTCGTCGAAGTTTCGCGCGTGGCAATACGGCGACAGTCTGCAGCAATTAATCTTCAAATTCGAGCTTCCGCTCGAGAGCATCGTAATTGTATCTATCCGAACTTTAATTTTCCCATTTCGCTGTTCAATTATCAAGTTCCATAAAACTCGAAGTGGTGATCCCCTCGTTCGTTGCTTCCGCGCATCAACGTGCGTTTCGCAAGATACTTGTGCGTTTACCAATCGTCAGGCATGCGCGCAGAAACAACGGTGTCTCGAGCGACGGCATCGTTTCGCTTGACGGACGACGTCGTCCCGACGGAGCAACGAAGCAAACGCGCTCGTGCACGCAGCCGATTTTTCACGACGCTCGCGAGATTGTTATCGCGATATTTGTCTTTCCCGCGCGTGCTGTAACCGTGTTAGGCAATAATTGATCGATCGAAGCCGAAGGATAGAAGAGACGCGGAGCACGGCGAAGATAGGGACGAGGAAAAGGGTGGAAGGGCCGGGAGCGAGGTCGAATTAAATCGACGCAGGTGGAAATCAATAGGATGGTCCCCGTCGAACAATTCGTACGCTGCTCCCATTGTCTCCGTGTACCTCGGCCGATCTCTCTCGTGCAAAATTTCGTTGCGTGCTCGAACGAAAAGAATAGAGCGAACGAGAGAGAGGGAGATAGAACGGAGGAAAAAGAAGAGGGTCGGAAGATAATGAAACCAACCTTTAACGTCGCTGTTGCGTCGTTGGATGGCACCCAAAGTCCTTTGCAATTTTCCTGGAGGCTACCCGCCTAATTGAATGCGACGTCTCCGAACCGAAAGAAGTCTATGTGCATTTCGACTTATCCCTCGAAGATTGCTGTCCTTTATATGAAATCCCCTTTATATCGGCGTCGTACAGAAGATGCCCGGGTACAAGGTGTATCGATGTCTGAAATACGTCCGTTACTTGCCGCTGTCTGCCTTCGTGCCGGTATTGCACGCTAAAACTCCACGGAATATCCGGTCCAAAGGGAATGGAGTATGTTACGCGGGATACGGGTGAAACGCGCTGAAACGGCGAAACGGTGACAAACGTTAAAGTATACCGTTTGTTTATCCACGCTCCGGATCGATCTTCCGTTCTCTTCTCTCATCGGCGCTGCTCCTATAGCCGCCGCTCGTAACCGCTCCGTACCTCGACTGACAGATTGCCGATGCAACCTTTTGTATTCCGTCGTCGTTAATGATACGTTTCGAATTTAATTCCGTGGCGGTCGCGACGTTAACGATCCTTTATCGCCGGTATCCGAACGATGTAATAATCGTAGAGACTGGAACGCCGATGACGATGGATCCTTTTCAACTTTTGACCTTTCACGGCGAGGTGACGTTGAAAAATATTTGAGAAGAGAAAAAAAAGGGAAGGACGCCGCGCGTTGTCGGTAATTTCGGTAAAGGGAATCGCTGTGGGTTTATCATTTTAACGCTGGTCACGCGCACGAAAGTATTTCACCCTATCAGCGGACAAGGGGTGGAACCACCACCGTCCGAATCCCAATTTTGGTTCGTCAGAAAAATCTCACGGTAACTCGTCCGGTTGTATGGCTTTCAATTAGTTAGCTAATTCCGGAAACGGAATTCCCTCTTTCCATTTCACCCCTATTATCAAGACTCTCATCAACGCTAAGTAATACGCACTAAACGGAGGGGGTGGGTACGGGTTTGTTCTCTTTTCTCTGGCCGTCTCTCTCGGCGCTGTTCCGCAATCAGGTGCTTTCTGTTCTTTCGAGTCGCCATTTCATGCAGCTAGTATTACGGTAATGGGTATTTTGGTTAAACGGGTAGCCAGATAATCCGAGTTCCAGTACGGCCACGTGACAGCACTTGCCGGTCTTTCAAGCTTTTATCCCGATTGCAACCAGTCCAAAGTTTCGCATCTATGAATGCGTGCCGTTGTGGTCTTACTCGTCTCCTTCCGTGTATTCTTTTTTTCTCCATAGTTCGCCGACAGTCGGGTTAACGTTCCGAAAAAGGGGTTAACCCTAGCTGGCTGGTTGGCTGGCGTGAATAGAATCAGGGGACTGAATCGGGTCGTGGCCGCTTTTCTCTTTTCCCACTCTTCCTTCGCCCCGTAATTTACAGTAATATTTGGATTCCGTTCAAACGAGTCGAACCCGACGTAAATCTAATTATATCGGAGCAGTTGGATTGCGGCTCACCGCTTCTTGTTTCTCTCGCTTTTCCATAGAATGTCGCAAAATTTTCGTCGATCGATAACGGTAACGAGATTCGTGTCGTCCGTCCACTTATTTTACCTAACCCCCCCACCCCCGTCGATGTAAACGAAGCCGAAAAACAACGGGACCGCGCGATTTACTTAGCGTCAGGTTGCAGTAGTATGAATCAACGCTCGCGACGACCGGCGTTGTTACAGACAATACGATAGTTCGTTCGGTTCATGAATAATAATGTCGAGCGCGATTTAAACGCAAGAAAATAGCAATTACTCGCGCGCACAGAGTCACGAACACGCGAATTTACGCGCAGCTGAAATTACGTCTACGCTCGAGCGTTATTTTGACGATTTCGGTATCCACGACGCGGAAACTTTTCAAACTTCTTGCCTGAACAGTTACGGTGCTCGTTGAAATGTAACCGGAGAGTTCATTAATATGAATCGAATCAGGGAATTTGACGGGACCAGAGAAAACTTGAGGTCTCGCTTATTGACTGACTCGTTTGCTTCGCGTTGAATAAGCAAAAGTTTCGAACCACGATCGATTTAGTTATTACGATCGTTATTACGATCGAACAGCGTAACACTCTTCCTTTCTGCAACGAGTTAAGCGTCCTTTAAAAATCTCTTTATTCGTCGTTCTTTCCTGAAGCCAGCAGTCGACTCTCGATTGTATACGTTTCTCGAGTACGCCGCTTCAAAATATTGGAATCTCGTCAGATTCCCCGAAACTCGTAATTTTAGAAATATTTACTTCGAACGACTCGTCGAATCGTTAACCGAACAAAACGTTCCGACGTGCGGCTACACTGCCGCTCAAAATATGTGGACACTCTATTCACTCTTACTACATGGAAAAGTTCCGATATCCTTGGCAAATTCGATTACCTTGAATTTATTTCAGTTCGTGCATGGTCGGTGAACATATTTTAATAACAATTCGTTAAATGTCTTACCGACAATGATAAAATATAATTATACCTTCTTTTCATCTACCTACCCGCCACGTGGTTTTATAACCCGTTATGAATCGTGATATCCCGGCTATGAACTGTTTCATTATTTCTATATGAATAAGCTTCCACTCTGATTCAAAGTTCTTCCAGAAATGTTCCTCGAATCTGGATCTGGAAATCAGGTGATTGGGCTTGTCATTATTTTCAATTTAGAGTCCTCTCGTAATTGCTGTTAATAATTTCCACATATGGCGGAGGTGTGCATAAATGTGAAGTTATTTGATTATTTAGTAGTATTGTTCGTTAATACGAATATACATTATATGTGACACATATAGCGAACATGGTGTAGGTGTCCACATAGTTTTGAGCGGCGGTGTACTTGTATTTTACGTTTCAGCAGGTATTGCCGGTCCGCAGACGATTTGTTGCCGACAGATCGGGGTGAAAGCGGTTTCCGTGCAAAGCAGGTCGAAAGGGAAGCGTTAAGGTCGAGTTTGCATTGTACAGGAAATCTCTTTGGAAATCGCTAACGATCTGTATCCAAGTAATTGGGTGGGCTCGCAATGCACGACCTCGATGGGAGCGGAGAGAACGTGAAAGCGATGTAAGGCATCGCGCAGGGAGCTTGTGTCTGCATTCATGTCGGGGAATTGCTCAATAAGCGTGAACCGTTAGAAGGGTGTCTTGAGACGGGCAAACATACAGGGTGATCCTTAGACCGACAGATAGACGGCCAAACTGTGCAACTATGTTTCACTCGGCTGCAGAACGAGAAACTCGACTTGGTACGCCCTCCCGGAAACCCTCCTCGACCATTTGTCAATGCTCTGGCAATTTTTTTCTCGCTTTCTTGCTTTTCTATTTCCTCTCGCAACCGAGAAATGCATTAGGTCACCGCAACAAATAGTTCCGTGTTTCTCGGTATTTTTCTCTCGCGATACGCGGGTAATTGAAAAGGACAAAACGATTTTGAGTATACAACGGACGCGGTTCATTTAATGCGGATTCTATGCGTGCGTACTTTAAAAAAAAAAAAAAACGTTTTTTCTCCGCGAGCGATCCAAAGTTTTATCTTAACTTTAATATTTTAAGCGTTTTAAGCGGTTTATTTCGTTTTATAGTTGACATGCTTTTTTCAAGCTTCGTGCACGCTATGAATGCATAAACGTCCGCGGTCTGGTAATAATGTTGCGAGTGTTCCCTAGGCTTTTTTTTTTCTTTTCCAGTTGTTTGTGGAAAGGATAATTAAATCGGAATTGCGGCATATTTTTTTAAAAGGGTATCTGGATACTTCGTATAGTATGTATTAAATTCGTCGAGGCTTTTGTGCGTTACGTTCCGTGCAAACGTAATAACGCGTAGCTTTGTAACCACGCGTATTATCATATTCATTGGATCTCCATCAAGAAACTGTGTATCTCAAAGAAATAACGAAAATTGAAATTTATGGATATTGCATCAACTTTCGTGCCTTACAAGCGCCCACTGTCGACACTCGACATTTTTAAAACACGATCTAAATTCGGAGTCGCGCTAATCAGATTCGTTATCAAACGTTCACGGTGTACGCGTTTCGCTGTTCATTAGCATTTCAATTAATCTTTCCGGCGAGTCGAAGATAAATTGCTATTTATTACACGATGCATTCGAGCGAATCGGGGCGGTTTCGAAGTCGTAAACGAAGAAATTAATAACCGGCAAGACACGTTTCCCAGAGGATACTCGCAGCGGGTATCCTCGAAAGCTACAGTATCTCGTATCTCGAGACACCGCTGCTGTTCCACTGTTTATAGCTCGGAAGGGAGCGTTTCCGTAGCCAGGGTCGAGCTGTAGGTGAACAGGATACGAAGTTTGGCTGGCTATTTGAGAAGCACTCCGTACACGAGCCTCGTCAACGGTTTCGTTCGAAAGGGTAACACGTGTTCGTTGCAATCTCCCGCGAACTTGCCGGAGTATGTTTGTGGACATTGCAAACATTAGGTTATTCCAAAACTCCCTGCCGCGTTGCACTTATATCCTTCAAGAGGTATTTCTATGAAACAAGAAGTTTACGCGTACGTAAGCCATGAGACACGGCAATCACTCGCGTAGGAAGGCCTTGCGTCGAAAGCATGGTTGATTAAACCTTTCACTACAAAAATCACATTTTTTTGCGAATTTCCGTGATTCTCCTAATACGAGGTAAATATGGCTAAATAATGATAATACAAACCTGATTTCTCATGGAAAATTTGTATTTGAAAAACTTTCATGTTTTCACCAAGTAAAATACGAATACCAAATACCATTTGGATTTGGGAAACAAATTATTGAATATTCGAAAATTGTATTAGGTAGTATTATCATTTTTAACAAATCTCGTAAAACATTTTCACATTCCTTTGTTATATTTGTTTTCCATAGTTTCAAACAACTGGTACGAGTACTTTCAGTTAGAAAAATGAACAAATTTTAAATAACGTAGCTGTTAAATCCTTGTAGAAATTCGATGTGACCCATATATGGGTTTTGTAGAAATCGACGAACGTATATTTACAAAAAAGTCAAAATTTATATGCATTGTCCTACACTATTTATATTACTGTCATTATCTATGTGATTTCTACGTGTCTCATTAGTCGAATAATATCACGTTTAGTACTACTGTTTTTCTCTGGATTTATTTTATCAACCATGTCTATAGAAACTTCTATTTACATCACGCCTTCATTGATACGAATATAATGAGTCTCGCCCTATCATAGTAGTTGTACCATATTTTGATTTCATTTCTTGTATCATTTAAACAGAAAACTTTAGGAAAACAAGCCTTTCTAAAAATTTAAACGAGGGTTTAAAGCGCTAAAGAATGAAATCGTTGGAATTGATAAGAGATATCGTCTCTAGATTTCCTATCGTATTACAGACATGCTACGCGAAGATAACGCGAGAAAAATGGCACGAAGCTTCGGTAGAGCTTCGCGCAAGTCGTGATAGAAAGAAAATCGGAAGAATACATATTCCGTTACACAACGGGCACTCTTGACGAGATTAGAACGGCAACGTAAGCGTTCGTCACGTTGAAAATACATAAATTGACAGGATTCAGGATGACGCGATTCAAAGATTCGTCGCGCGGATTCGTGTTTGCCGTTAAAACGAGGCGCAAGATAACGTCTCGCGTTCCGCCAACCATGGACGAGTGCTTTTAGAATACGAATATGAATACTTACCGGGTGTCTCATTCGCGATTCATTAAATTCTAAAGAGATATTTCGCGACCGCGCATTATGCGCGCGCGCGACGGAGGACTTTTAATAATAATTTAAACGAGATGTAAATCGAATGGAAGAGTGCATGGCAGCCGTGATGCGCGGTCCGCAACGAAGGAAACCCGTTTTAATTAAGACGGCGTTTTTATGAAACAAATATTTCTCCTGGACGCGCCGACGATGGAAACTAAATTAATAATCCCCGCGATGAACCCCTACTTCCTCCCTCTGTCTTCGTTTTTATTTTATTGCGCCGGAATAAAAGCAAACAGGACCGGGAGGAAGAAAAACTTATTGTTCGTTAATATTTGCGGACCGTTTGTTTATCGACCGACACGTTCGCTCGCGAACGGAACAAAGTAAATTACGCTCCGAATCGATTTGCAGTTCGTTGTCGAAGTTTATTTGCACCGACGCTCGCGGGCTATGATTTTTATGACAACTATACAAGTTTTCATGGGGCTTTTCGCCAGTTTTTTTTTATCATTTTTCCTTCGTTCGATTGATATTGATTCGATGAGGCACATGTACAATGCCGGCTGATTGTTTGCGCTCGTTTCGCGCGTAACCCGTCTCGTTCGTTGAATTCGTTTCTCGTTTCGCTCGCTCCTTCGAACGAACCTCGCGAACCGTGGTTAAGTACTTGAAGGAATTCACTGAAATGGTTATTTAACGTGGCCTCAAACCGACCGAAGGAACTCCCGACCGGGACTTTTGTTTGTTTCTCGGAGATTCGCGAGGATCCTGGATCGACAGGAATTCGCGATTTAGGCGAGTTTCGTGTTTATACGTGTACGTAGACGCATTCCACGTTTACGGAATCGTTTATACCTCCGTGTATCATTAATCAAGTAGCGAGGTATAATCGATTCGACGTTGGGCGTGGTATACTGGAAGGCTTAGAAAGAAACGCGAGGCGAATACTTTATCATTATTCCCCTTTTATCTGCCTCACCGACAGACTATATCCCCGAACAGATGTTGCGATGTTAATCATTAAGGATACTGTCTTATCTATCCGACCGCTTTCCTCCGAAGTTCAAGGCGAGGATCGATTCTGAAATGTCCGACATTCGATATCATAAAAGTGACGCGAAGTAGCACTTGTGGCATATCGGCACGAAGCTCGGAGTCTCGCGAAAATAACTGCGCGAATCGTTCATTAAGTTTTTTGATACGATGGCCGGTTGCCAACTGCGAATGTCTAACGCGATTTGATAACTCGACGCCATCTCAAAATGGTACTTTCGTCGTATCAATTTGATGCTTAGGTTTCAATAATATCGATTACGTAAACGGCATCGATTTAGATTCGAAGTTATAATACGATAGCCTAAATTTTCGAGAGATAATCATGTTCGAGCCCTTCGAGAGCATCATCGACCGCCCCGTAGTGTTTGTGTATGCTCGGCATTCAACGTAATGAACCAGCAGCTAGTTAAGTTAGCTCTTATTGGAATCGGTGAATCCATTTGAAAATGAAAATTAATTAAACAACTAATGAGGATAAATTTTGTGCTTTATTGACACTGAAACTTTGTTTTACCGCTTCAAGAAAATAGTAACACGTCGAAAACTAACAACGGACTTTGAGAGTTATGAGTAGAATCAATGATTATGAAAAATTTAAGGGAGCGGGAAAAAGCCGCCCTTACGGAATGCTCGTGCTTAGGTCAATATGATTCGAGGTCAAAAAGACGATGCCGCTTGTCTCCCAACAGTTCGAAGACCACAAAGTAATAAATCTAGCTGGCTCTCAGAAAACATGCCAAATTAAAAGAATCGAAGAATACAAACTGCGCGTGAACAGCAGCAAAATTGTTGATCGCTCACGAATGTCCGAAAGGTTAAAAATAAGCCCAATGGCTTTATGATTTTATGAATGCGCCGCAACAGTGTTCGAGTGACCCAAATATCGAGGCGAATCGAGATTCTACATCGATCGAGGTGCCCTAACGTTATTGGATTACGGAGGGAATTAACAACAGTGTTTTCAAGAGAACTCATAAAGGTTTTATTAACACAGTACTGCACTATGGCAAGGACTACCGAATACTTTTTACGAGCTTATGTGTCACTTTTCTATGAATGATTAATGACAACAACAATGGTTAAGTGAGTTTGCCTAAAAAAGGGTACGAAGATCAGGATGAGTAAGAGATTAGGAATCGAAATTTGGATACTTGGCTAATGACGAGTCTATGATTTGAGTCTATGAATCTTTCTTGTATTAGGATAAGCTACGTTGGTCAAACAACATTTGCATTTTGTCGAAAGGGTAAAACTATCGTGTACGAATTTCGTGCACGCAAAAATCATGCAGCACGAAGTCTTAAAAGGGCTCGTTTTCTTTTCCCGTCACTTTGTTTGGTCGCGTTGCCACTGTTTATTCGTCGTTTCTCGTTTATTCCCGGGGACGCAGCCAATGGCGTTTGGTGGTGTAGGTAATCGCTCCGCTCGTTCTCCGGCTGTTGGCATCCTTTCCCGCTTTTTTTAAATACACCACGGCATCTTAAGGCGAGCGTCTTACGTAAAAGTTTCGCGCGAGAGAGCAGAGAGGTCGGGAAACAGCTGAAACCGTGCCGGAGTCTAACAAGAGCCCCGGAGTGGTTCCACACAAAAGCGCAGGACAACATGAGATATGCGAGTTACACGTTAATGAGGAGTACGTGTTAAAGGACTAACGCGTGGTAAGCGGGGCTATTTCAACGGAAAGCTCGCGATACGACGAGCTTAAAAGTCTGGAAGAGATCTTATCGTCGCAAGACAAATTTCCCCGTTTCCAATTCCACGGTCAATTTTTCCGCCGTTCGTGTGTAATCTCTGCCGTGAGCCTTGCAAACGAATCATTCCATTTAACCTCTTGTTGAGTATTTGATACCCCCTCGAACGGGAAGAAGATTATTCGCCTCGCGATACCAGCGCGACGAGCTAATTTCTCTCTTTTCGCCGAGCGACGAATTAGAAGATTAAAAGTACGACGATTTAATCAAGCAATTTTTTACGGAGCAGAGAGAAATGATCGATCCTATCGGATATTTTATCGTGCGTCTTACGACCCTTTTGAACACTCTGTAGCGTCCTTTTATCGCGTAAACGCGACAAAGCTGTTTATATTGCAGGTATAAAGCAGACATTCAACGTGGTGGGAGAGTAAACTTTTGTTTCAAACGTTTATCAAAAATTGGTAACGGTGGCCTGAGTCTACGTACTCTGTTCGTTGACGTTATGTCAATATATCTGACACGAATAAACGCGATATACATTGCCCAATAAACGTGTATAACAAAAGTCGAATGTTGGTACAGGCAATTTCAACTCCGTCGCAATTTTGAATGGGTGCATACCGCGTTCAGTTTGATGAAAGCCGTCTGAACGTGTAAATTATGTGAAATTCCACTGAAGGTATTAAAGTTATCGCTTCTTACGGTACAAAGAGCATCTTTTTTTTGCAAGGTTATAAAATTCCTCTTTGGATGATGGTATACTTTGTTTACAACGATGTCGAAGTCATCGAATATTCGTCACTCCCATTACCTCTAATTCGAACTATTTTCCAGAATTTTTCCAATTAGGTAAATAAAATAATCTCTTGTAACGATTTAATGATGGTGACGCCGTCACCCAAAAATTCATTGATATCGGTTTGCGACCCCTTCAACGAAACACCTTTCGGTTCATCGAGGGTTACACATTTTGCGAGGACAAACACATCAAGAATTCAATCGCACGTAGAAAGCATTCATAGCCCTCGTTACCAGGTGCCTAAAGTTTACGACTGATATAAAGTCGTAGCGAGGCTAGACCGTATCATCTCGAACGGATCTCTCTTCTCTTTCACGACCAATTTCAACTAGGAACAGTGTCGTCGTCTTCGGCACCGGTCAAGATTATACCTCGTTGATAGCGCTTCTCGCGATAGGCTTTCGTTCCTCTTCAAATACTCCACGACCAGCCGAGAAACGCGAAAATAGTCGTCGGGTCGCTGTATCGGCCAACGTTGCAGTCACGGTACATTACGTGGCTCGCGTATTTACGTCCGATGGCGAGCGTAGAAGTTTTATAAATCGTGCTCGGCCATCGATATTTCACGTGGGGAATCTAGAACGGGATACGTTATGGCCGCGTAAAATATCCGGCTTTTATTTGCAAAAATCCCGATCCAGTCATGTTCGACAGAATATCATCTTGCCAATATCGATTCTCGACTAAACATCGTCGCGCGTCAGACTAACATTTTTCAGATAAAATTTAGTACAAAATGCTCTCACGATTGTCCGTTTTTCGACGTGACTCGGTCTAATCTTTTATTGACTTTTATGTCTCATGGTTACTTTGAAATTGACGAATTTTTTATCTTGGAATTCAGACTTTTTTCTCTGTTTTCCAATACTATTGCTTCCTTTCATAACATATAATATCATATAGATCGTTAAAATGATAATGTCTAATAGATTGTTAAAATGATAATATCGCACGGAATGTTAAAACGATAATGAACAGAACGGTAAATGAAGAACGATCGAGGCTTAAAAGAAACGCGAATCTCCCCTAGAATATACGGTGTGATGTATGTATCTACACCGTCTAGTTTAACCATCGAATACGGTCACGAGCTAGACAATCACGGCGTGTGTCGATGTCCTAGAATTATTTTGATCGAGGACAGTTTCTTGCTTGCACTCAGCTCCACCGAATCAAGAGGAAGGGCGCACGGGGCAATTACTGATCGTTATTGACCTACCACGTTTACCGACTGTCATACGCGTACGATGTTTACAGACCGTTGCTAGTTTTCAACAGTTGCGAACTACGCTGGCAGCTTGATCGTTTACGCTCGGCCGAACTTTCGGCCGAACGAATAAATAGCAGTCGTAAAGGTCTGAGTTGCGTGCTGCATCGTTGCGAACGAGAATTGGTTCGTTAAGTAAATAGAGAACGTAGGTATTCATGGGTGTGCGTTTCGCAACGCATCTGGGTGCAAAACCCAGCTTTTCCCCCTCGTCGATATCGATTTACGAGTTTAAGCAGGCACTTTAATCGTTGCCGGAGAACCAGTGGCCCTTCGACAGCGTCAAGACGATCCAAGACGATCGATCGACGCGAGACGAGGAGAAAATTAATGACCGACGCGAAATGGATATCGTCCATCGGCGAGGATGGAAAATACTAACTAATGGCGGGGTTAGTGCCCGTAACGATGGCTCGGTAGTTACTGACCGTAATAAACAGACAATGGCAGAAGGTCGGACCTCGATATTACGTGGGATCGAACGATTATTTGTCCTTACAGCAAAAATTTCGGCTCCGTAGAAGAAGTAGATGTTGTCACGGTTACGTAACAATCTCATAGTTTCGAATTATTGTGCAAACACCGGGCCACGGGGCGAGTAATTAAAATCCGGAATCACCGGGACAGGGACGAATTCGTCGTCGCCGAACAAGGAACAGGACCGAATTACTTCCGTTTTCTATCGTGGACTTTTAACGTGGCAGAACGTTCCCAATTTCGACGAGAACAAATGATAAAAAATTCGATCTGTGATAAAGGCGGACATTCCACTCGTTATAGGTGAAATTTCAGAAGTTCCATGGAAACGGGTCAGAAACGGAGAATCCCGCCAGTCAGATCCGTTCTTTCGAACCAATTTTGACCAGAAAGGGTGACGGACCGTTCTTGTTAACGAGACCTTTTTTTGCCTGGCTCCGCAGGTGTCGTGGATCAAACGGAAGGACGTCCAGGAACTACTGACCGTCGGCCTGATTACGTACGCCAACGACGGACGCTTCCAGGCAACTCATTTCCACAACAGCGAGGATTGGACTCTTCAAATAAAATTCGTCCAGCCGAGGGATGCCGGATGGTACCAGTGCCAAGTATCTACCCATCCGCCGACAAGTATATTTCTGTACCTCGAGGTTGTTGGTAAGCGCGAAATTAAACACCGATACTTAAGCTATTTCCGTGAGCCCCCTCCGATTTTGCACCCGATACATCGCGTCCGTGATTTAAATCGCGGTTGCCCCGATTCCTCTTTTTTTCGCGAAAACGCGGGTAGATTCGCGCACGTTTTACGCTACTCTTCTCGGCACCGACCAAATAATCCATAAATTCACCTTCAGAGACTTCGACATTTTTATTTGTCCACATATTGCGTTTAACCGGAAATCGGTTTATCGAGTAGACAAAAAATTGAATATTGGCGAGGAGACAAAAATTCGTTTATCTCCGACTATCTTTTTCCGCGGTTTCTATACATTTTTCATTAACAGGGTAGCTTTGAAACGGTGCCCGATTTCGGAGTAACCGTTCGATGTAAAAAATAAAATCATTACCGTTCGCGTAAATCAGCGACAATTTAATTCGTATATCTATATCGATGATTCGCAGTTACGCATTGTATAATAACAACTTTTACTTTTCGATTTACGATAAAAATAACAAATCAATTGCCGATAACCGATCGACAATACGCGACGAAAGGGAACGAAATAATTTATTCGCTTTTCCATGGTAGCCCGCCGTTGAACGTCCCCGCCCATCAGCCCCTCGGACGATATTTTTTTTCATCGATTTTTAATACACTTTAGTGTCTCGCGCGAATTTCCGATCACGATTGAAAACTGGACTCCTCCGGCCGGATGGAATAAATTAAATTCTAGTTTATTCTGTCGGGTGGTTAATGAAATTGAAATAAACCGTTTCGAAAAAGAGACCTCTGGTCGTTGGCTCGTTTCGCGGACAGCCATGATCGAAGTGCGCGAACGCGAAAATATTTCGCTTCGATTACGAGTATCGATCGTTCACTGGGTTAGCACAGCTTTCGCACAACAGCCGGATAGTACCGCGATCCTTTCACCATTAATACTTCTCTTTTCTTCCCACGAGCATGTTTCTATTTTGCTTCGCCGCTCGCAATTACGTCAGCGGCAATAACGAATATTACATAGAACGGGCGGACGTTTAAACGTGCGAATACAATAGACTAAGCACACGTCTCTTTTGTTGGAGACTGTGTAGTGCGGGAGGAGCGCGAAAAGTGGCAAAGCTTCCTGCGAAAGGACCACGTAAAGAGCATCATCCTCGCCTACTTCACAGAGACAGTACACGTTTCTCCCGATAACAAGCTACCACCGGTATACGGGGTGTTCGATGAGAACGCTCTTCAACGACTTCCGCATACTCGACAAACGCGTCTCAAAAACGCTACAAACACGACAAGCCAAGAGTTTCGAAACTGTATCTTTACGCAAGACTTCAACTTGTACCATATATCCCTTTGTCTCGACTGATGTTGTAATTTCTCATCGCGAGTATCTCTTCGCGAAAATGTACGTATTTATATTTTCTTCACGGGATTTTAGGCAAAGTGAGAGCTTGATTCAGGGTGAGCTCGACTCGGGGAGAATCTAAAGTGGATACGTTAGGGAGAGCCTAGCGAGAGATTAAGGAGGTAGCATCTCGCCATGTAACTTCGAGAAGATCGGTAAATTCTCTAAGTTGTCCTTACAAATTATTTGACTTTGATTATTATCGATGAAAATTCGATGGATCGAGATATCGAAGGAAAGACACTACATAGTTATAACGGATAGTTTGTACGTGAGGTTTCTTCGTTCGGTATTACCGGAGGGTGAATTTAACGCGTTAGACTGTCGATCGAACACCCCGTATATACCGTGAAACGCTTTTTCCTTATGCACAAGCTCAAAGAATACGCCGGCCTAAGAATTCGAGCACCTCCTCGTATCGACTATTCTTCTTCGGCTTACGTTTGTCTTTTTTCCTCTTTCTTATGCCTCCTTGCTCTCTTCTTCTTCCTTTTTTTTTCCTCTTCCACTCTTTACGGGCTTTCTCCTTGAGCTACGCTTTAAGTGTTTACATTTTCATCCTTATTTACGTAGGATCCACGCGTCGGCGTGAAAGAAGTCCGTCGAAGCAGGCCTCTCGAGAGGGCGAGAACTCTTTCATCTGGATTTTATTAAGCAGACGGGCCGATCAATAGCGAGAAAGTGGTTTTTATCGGGCGCAGGAGGCAGAAGTTTCGTGAATTACGAGATTCGGTCGGTGGCGTGGTCGTTCGAACCGCATCCCCGTGTTCGTGTATTTGCATTTAGATACCAGTTTTTGGAAGTATTCTGTCCTATCACCGGTCCCTCCTTTCCTACGATAGATTCAGCGTTCACCCTTCGCGAGTATATGGCCGTGGTTGTCTTTTGTGTACGACGAGAGTTACCTAATTTTACTTCGGTTTCCGGCGCCGTGTTTTTACCGTGACACACTGACGGATACGTACGAGAGCCTTTCTCAGGTACATTTAATATTTATGTCCTCCTCCCTCCGCCCTCCTGTCCGAAACTGGAACGCGTAATATTTACGTTCCTTCTTGCACGCTTGAAATTCATGGACCGAGATTTTTCTGATCCAAGGATGATGTATAAACGGGAACGGCGTGCGGGACGTTTCGATTATAGAGCGTTTTATGTGGTGTTAAACGGCGAGGACGGTTTATAACGCGGACGTACAGGAACGTAATGCGCGTACGGTGTATCGAGGTGTTTAAATATTTAAGCGTCCGACGAGCGTTAAATCGATCAGTTAATTATGCTCGTTGTTCGAGCATGCATGAATTTAAAGGTAATCCGTGTCCGCGGTCAGCTCCGAAAGTAATGAAACCGTCGTTTATCCTAATTTCACCCGGTTACATTTTCAAGGGTCGATCTGCTCGTCATCGTTTAACGCGATACGCGAAACTATTACGTTTTGTTGTATGACGAATGACGGAAATTCTGTATAGATCGATATCGCTTTGTATCGCGCGTGTTCCCGGAAGCGACCATTTAATACGCGGCAATCCGAATCGATCGATCGGTTCGAGTTAATCGAATCGGTGCTAGCAAGACGCTCTCCGCGGCTCCTCGTTCGAGAATCGCTTTGTCACGAAAAGGCAGATTGTATTTCTTGGTCTGGCATCTAATTAAAATACGCTCGAAGAAAAATGAAGGGAGCTTTTACAGTTCGTGTCGGCGGTACACGGGTAGCTTTGTCGGCTGAAAATCAGATTGAATCGCCGCTAATAGGAAGTCGGTAATGGCGTATTTAACGAACGCATTCGATCGGAAGGGGTTCAGCCTCTTTCGTAACTTCGGAATCAATACGATCGCGGTATTGTTGACGAAACGAAGACAGTTCTCGAGTTGACCCTAATGGCGCCTCATTAAGGACCGTAATTAGACGTTTCGAAAATAGAAAATTCAACCTTCCTCGCCTAAGCAGGTAAATAACGTGATCGTCGCGTACATAGAAAGTGCTTTTCACCGAGCGAATCTAATTTTACCCATCCTCGATACTGCCACCTCATCTCTAAAACTCGAAACACAGGCGAGGAGGGATTACCCTGCATCGCGTTTAATAAGCTTCCCGCTTTCTGCGACGAATTCGGAGGCGACCGGCTAAAATTTCTTTCCTCCTCGAAAACTAATCAAGAAACCGAATTACGAAACGCGCTCCCGTATGATTCTCGCTGTCGATCGATTACCGGACAAGCAAAGTAAACGAGAAACGGTACAAAATGGCTCGCACCAGCGAGACAAACGAATAAAAAAAAAAAGGAAGAAAAAAACACTGAAGGACAATAGTTTTATCGGGACAGACGATAAAAAATCGCGTTGCGACCGCGGGAAAATTGCATCGGATACAGAAACGAACAATCAACAGAAATATCCTCGACTACTGATGTTTTAATAAATTTTCAACGCATCACGGTCTCCTGTGTCCGGCTACGAATTTGCCGTTGTTTTTTCCTCGCTGTCTCTCCCGTTTGTTTTCCCTTTTTTTTTTTTGATTTGCACCAACGCAGTCGATAGTACGCCGCAGCCAATCTCATCGTCGATTCAATGGTCGACGGAAGCACTTGGAGCGTGCACGCTTCAAAAGAGCACGCTCTTGTATCACGCAGAGAAGCGCTTAAAACTCGATCCACGCTCTCGGTCGCGCGTGGTCGTTCGTGACGCGCCGTTGAACGGAAGGTCGCTCGGTACACGGGGGTTGTGATGGTCAAAAGTGTTTCCAACGGATCAGAACCGGGGGTTATGGCGAAGGTTTTGTTGTCGTGTTTACAATGTTCCGTCACACCTGATCCTATAGCGGACACACGTCCGTCGCGTCGGTTCGCGTCGCTGGGCGAACAAGGTGAACGAAGGCAAAGGGGGCACGGTTTATAGTTTCTACCTAATCAAGGTAGCCGAAGGTTCCCCGATTCGTGTGATCGTTCGGAGACAGTACAAAGGCTTTGACAATGGTCGCGTCGACGAGACTTTTTAGACCGGAAGATCAAAAGAAATCTTTCGACTCGTGGTGATTTGATTCGCGGGAAAAAAATTATTTGGGATTCCGTGGGGTGGTTCCGCTTGGTTGGCTTTCCGGGCACGTTTCGATACCGATTCCGTTGCACGGAGTTACGCCTAACGGTCGGAGCTCGATAAAAATTTCATGACACTCTAACCTCTTGATAATTCGATAAAGTTCGCGTTCGGTAATAAGGTAGGCGAACGTCGATGCGTTCGGGTCACGCTACGGATAAACTATCGGAAGGTTAATTTTACCGCGGAGTGTATTTCGCCGATGGCCATGCATTAAAGAGAGCAAGCGGAAGCATTCGTACGCTATCCCCGTACAACCCCTAACCAGCCACGATGCATACCTCAGCCATTCCGCTCCTCATAACCGCCTTTGGACCCTGGTAAACAATATGGGATTGAACGGTAAGCTGGTCACGTCTGACGCGTCACGTTCTACCATTTGCAGAGGCCAGAGCAGAGATAGCCGGTGACTCGGAGAAGTTCGTGAGGCCGGGCAGCACCCTGCAGCTTCATTGTCAGGTGAAAAACTCGACCGAAACGCCCTCCTATCTATTCTGGTACCATAACTTCCGGATGATCAACTACGACATCGATCGGGGGGTCAATGTCAGTAACGATCTGGCGGGCGGCAAGAGTTGGTTGGAGGTGTCTCGTGCGTCCGATCGTCACTCCGGAAATTACACCTGCAAGTCGAACAACGCTCAACCGGCCTGGGTGCTGGTCCACGTGTTCAAAGGAGATAATCCGGCAGCGATGCAGCACAGCATCGCGTCATCACCATCTGTCATGGCGTGCACCGCGTTGCTGATGATGTTCACCACGTTGAAGTTGGTGTTGCACTCCACCGTCACGAACTGACCATCGTGCAACTCTCCCGCTCGTCAACCAGTGGCAAAAACGAGTCAAAATACGAACGGTTGTGATCATTTTTCTTTTGTTAAATAAAAAAACTAGGTACAGACAGTGATGGTTGCGTTGTCGGACCGTGAATTCGTCTTCGAAAACGGAGAGCAACGCGGTCGCGTTAAAACGCGAAACGACGGGGTCGTTAACGGGCCGAGTAACCACACCCTCAATAAAGAGAAATCTGCGATGGCATCCTGAATCTGATTCCCGGTGCCACGATTCCTGTTTTTCGTGGATGAAAAGCGTAAGTCGTATACGATTCTCGTGTAACGAACGATGATGTCCGTGTAAATAACGACGCGTTCTCTGTGTATCGTCAGCATCGCGATGCTCATGCAACGACTATCGAACGATTCCATTGCGTTCGATCGGTCGTGTCTCGAAAAACGATCTCGCGTTTGGACCCAGGACTCGAATTCGAACGTACGGGAGCGCGATACGTGTCGCGAGCGATGCTGAAATTTCACGCGACACCACCGCTCTATTAACCGTTGTGATACGTTGTAAATGTAAGCTATGTGTACTATCGCGATCATAGAAGCGTAATTGTGTAATCTGTCTGCGACGAGTGGCGCGATTAATGGCGATAATCCTGTCGCGAACCGACACATTTTACCGACCGAAACTTTCCAAACCGTGTTCCACCTCGTGGCGATAACTTTATTCGGTCGTGGTATTAACTCTCCGTCTCTCTTCCTCTTTTCGACTACTCTGAAAATTTGTTACGTTAATGGCAACGACCCACGAGAGATCGCCACGGCTGTCTGGCGAACCGGGTCCGTAACTTTATTCGGGGAAAAAGAGAAACGCGAAGCGTACACCGTTGTGATTGAGTTCGACCGCTTTTTCGACGATTACCGCCATCGAATGAAAAATGTACACACATCGCCGACGTCTAATTGAATATCATAATATTCGGCCTACGGGTGCGCGTAATTAATCGTGATAATCCCGGCGTAATGCAGCCCAGCCTAATGGACATTATCTTCTATTGCCTTGCTACGCACGGACAACCTTGCTCATAATGTCCAAATTAGTTCTATCTGACGTCCACAAAATGGCCGTGCTCGGTTGTTGCGTGTATGTGTTTAGAAAAGAACCGACGTTTACGCGAAGGCTCGTTGTAAAACGGCGACACCTTTCGCGAACTTGTTTCGCGTTGAACCATTTGCACGAATCGAGTGATAATAATCGCGTTAATGTATCATATTAGGAGGGATCTCGCTAACGTCGAATTGTGCCAATCGTGTTTCTTATGTTCGATGTTTTTGTACATATGTTTCACGACGTCGGTTGATCGGTGTTCGTAAATTATACGAGTGTTGCTGAATTTATGGATATAAATTGTGCAGATTAACGAGTATCGTTGACTCTTAAACGCGTGAATTTTGAATAAACAATGCGTTCGCCTCGTTCAAAGATATAGGCACATTGACAGATAACGATACTATGCATTCGGAAAGTAGCAAAGATGCTTCAAAAATATTCAGATTTCGTTCAGGACGTCGGTATTCGTATGAAGATGAAGGAGTAGATTGAAGATTAAGTTGAAATCACGCGTTTGCCGAGAGTTAAATTCATTTAATTTCATTAAGCTGTACAATTTGTTTCCACTATTCGGTAGTGCCCTGTACATTGTAAATCCTTATTAGAGGTACGTTTCCGTTCTCCGACGCAGAACAGAAACGATCTTCTGGACCACGATGTTTCGCAGAGTTAGTATTACAGCATATTACCGAAACTAATCAATTATCACCCAAGTAGTTACCCCACCTGACCGTACACGTTGTCGACGAAGATAATCTAATTGCGAAAATAATAAACCGCTCGAATTGCAGATCGTAACAGCGCACCGAATCTCGATGCGACCGGACAAAAGAGTATCGTATGCTGCATCGAAGATGGCACATTGATTCGATAACGATTCCCGAAATGGGATGAAGGTGACTCAATTGATTTATTGCGATCAGACAAAAAAAGATAAGGTTATTTCGAGCGTGTAGCGTTCGACGAGAAAGTTTTGTTCGACGTAAAGTTAAAGCAATGGATAATTTAATATGATGTTCGATGATATTGTCACTGTCTGTTGTATGTATATACCTATATAAATATGTTACGAACGTCGCACAATGTTACTCTCATTTACGGTTGAATAAAGTTTTCATATAAATTCCAGCTGTTATTGTAGCTTGCGCGGGAACATTCAGTTATTCGCAACTGGTTTGCCTAACAACGACAACAAACCCGTATTGTTCGTACTTGAACGCGTCTCTCGAGATTTTGGGAAATTAACACGAATCGCACTATGCTCGTATAGCCGTTCAAAAGAGACAGAGGAGCGTTCGAATAACGAATGAACCACGAACGTTTTTCTATATTCTCTCTCGTGTTATCCAAAAAATGACACCGCCTTAATTTTCTACGTTCCGAGAAATTTCGATTTTTACGCTTTTGAACCAGCAAACGACGGAATCATTTTCCGAAGATCAGGTTCGAAACTCTCGGGGTACTTGCAATAGACTCTCGTTATATTGCCACGAGCGGGACTACAGCGGCGGAAGTTCGTTTGTCGAATATTTCCTGTCAATAACGTAACCCCTTCGGCAATTATCGCAACTATACGATAAAGCAACATTAATAAACGATAGTTCGTGTAAGGTCGACGATACAAAGGATGGTAATTAATGATAGTCTGGCTTAAATATTTAATCGGCGCTTACTCCTCGTGGAGCAACAAAACCAGATACGACGAATATCGCTTCTCGATTTCGTCTTACGTTTTCGTGGAAGGTCTTAGATTTTCCGGTTGTAACGTTAGTCGAATACACTCAAACGACGTACACAATAGAGTCAGTATTTCCATTACCGGTGTAATATAGCCGTGGGTCTTTATCGAAGTAAAATACCAGCGGAATACGATGGGTTCATGGTGCATAAGCACTTTCATTTATATCCCACTGTTTCACTTCTCTCTATTCATATATTTCCGCTGCTCTCCTCCCTACGGAGAGAGAGGAATAATTTCACCGTGACACAGTTCGAGCCTCGATCTCCGATAATAGCTGCATGCTAATGGCATTGTTTGCCACATTAAAATTACCGGTTCGTTCAATCGTCGCTAATTGATTATTACGCCCGCGAGTCGATGCTATTCAAGAATTACGATTCTATTAATCGGCTCTTTGAGGGACTCGTTAATCGCGAAAGAATCGGCCGATCCGTTCGGAAGACACGTTATATTGTTCCGATTCGCTTTGTGCTGGATAATTGCGAAAATAGTGCCTTCGACCCAATTAGAACATCGTTGAAACTAAATCTCGCAACGGGAACTGGAGTGACACTCGAGCGAAGATGATTTCGCCGGTGCTCAATTATGTTTACCTCAAACACCATCAAACGCACTTACGATCGAGGGCTTCGATACTAGACTCGAACCAGCAACACGAATTGCCTTCGGTGATTTCGCCTTCGTACACCGTTTCTCTGCCGCGGCATTACTCATCCTTGAAAGGATGATAAAGAAATGATCATTCTCGGTCTCGCGTAAAAGTGAAAAGTTCATGCGGAACATTTATAATGGCGGAGCCGTTGATTTATGGGGTAGCCGAGTATCAAAGGTGTATTTCGTATTTCTTTTTTCTCGCGACGCATTCAAGTGCTATTTTTTAATATTTCTTCTTTTCTCGCGTCACGATGGAAGGTCGAATTTTCGAACAAAAACGTTTACCGGAGTATAGCTGAATCGCTAGACGATGCGTGGCCGTATTCGACCCGGTTTCTCCGTAAATCGTGTTTCCCTCTCAGAAATTGTGCTCGTCACAATTAAGAGAAGTCTCGAACGCCTACGGAAACTTTGTTTCGACTTTCTATCTATCCCGTCTCTATTTTTTTTTTCCTTTTTACCTAACCTGTCTTTTCTTTCCTTTCCAAGGAACCGTATCCTGTTGACCCGTTTTAAAGGGTCTGGCGGATCGGTGTTGGCTCGCAATCAAGCAGCCAGCATTCGACTGTGCTAAATTTGAATCGTTAATATCGTGTACCAAACGACTTGCAAGGGCCGACGTCATTATTCCAGAAAGATGACTCTAATCCATTCCCACCGTCTCGATCGAAAATCTTAACTCGTTTTTGATTCGTGTCTTCGACGGTAGGCACGTTAATATAGAGTCGGTTATTCGATTCCATTAACGTCCGCGACAATATCCCGCGCATTTCTAATTTACGATCATCGATAATCGCGCGAAACAAATTGATCAGTTTTCTATCTTAGCGATAAACCGGCCGAGAAAATTGACCCGGAACGACGTCGATGCAGTACGTTCCGAAATTTCGTGTTCGGCCGGGAATGTGACTCCGTAGTAATCGGGTTACAAGAGCGATGCGCGTATCAAGGTTCAGGACCACAAAGGACCCACGGTTGTAATTCAAATCGGAAACGCGCGCGATCGGTTCGAGTTCGATGGAGGACAAGGGAGGACGTTTTCCATCGATTCGGACCAATTTCGTGTCCCTCGGCCCGTCTTTGCGTGGGACATTCGACGGTAATTCGAAGCGGTGCTCCTGGTCACCGATCATTTTACATCCTCATTGATATGCAAGGAATCCTTTAGCCTCGGGAACGAAGCCCCGGGCGAAGTCGTTTCGCGAGGGATGATAAATTCGAGAAGCAGCCAATGACCGAAACCACGCGGGATACGTTCAAGCGATATTCGACGGAAACCATCCACGAACTTCCAATAAAATCCGATGGAAATTCTAGCAACGCCTGTTCGCCCTTTGATTCGGGAATCGTGGCTTCGATTTTCGCGCGTATCACGACGGAATGTCACGCGGTTACAGTTCGCTCCCGTTCGATTTTCTGGCCCCGGCATATATCGCGGGCTTTCGTCGCGAGCGGCAATTAGGACAGTGGAGGGTAGAGGAAAAAGAGAGAAGGCGCGAAAACGGGGACAGAGATCGAAGCGCGATCGTCAAATGAACCCAACGAATTAGAACTTCGCGGCATCAAAATCCACGGAGTACAGGAGACATTCCATGGTAATCCCAGTTGGTAACTACTTGAAGTTTTAATGCACTTAGGCGGCAATTCTGGTAAAGGCAATTCAAACTTTATCTTCGGCTGGATCGTTATTCACTGCGTCTCAGTTTATTCACCGTTACAAATACGCTCCTCTCCGTTTTGGTGGGTACGGCCACGACTCGCTGTACAAACGGAAAGATGTTTCACCGTGTAAAGTTCAATTAATGGTAATGGATACGGTTTCACCCTTTATTGAACTAAACTTCCCACCCGACTTCTTGTATCCGCTTTCTTGGACGAGTCAAAAATGACACTGAGCGGATCAGGTCGACGAGTATATTTGCCCACGTTTCGTTCTATTTTGCCCGCGTTCTACGCAGCAAGATCGCGAAACGTATCATCGACCCTTCGAAATTATTCATCTTCCAATATCGATCGAACGCTCCCACCTTATTGATCCGTTTCACCCTACAATTCGCGGATCTCCATAAATAATTCTGCGCGTTAGAGAAGATCGTTATCGTGCGGTATGATCGATTTCGGAACACGTAGAGTTCGAAAAGTATTCACGACGAACAGCGCGTCGGATTACGGTTCCGTCGTACCGTGAGGAAAATATTCGTTCAGAAAATTTTGCCAGTTCGAAGTCGACGAGTGGGGTCGGAGTTTTAACCAGGCTCGTGAGAAATTGGGCTAGCCCGATTCCCCGGCATTTCCCGGTCCTCGACCCGTAGACGCGTTCCTCGTTCGTCTTACGCGAATCTCCGGAAGAAATTCGTGTCCCTGATGCGACCACTAAGCCCTGGCCGCTCGTCAACGAGGATAATTCTACGAGGTGGCTGGCCTGTGTCGGCAAATGACTCTGCTCAGTGGCTCGATGACCTTATCGACCGGGCTAGGATTGACCCACGCCTCGTCAACCTTTTACTGACGGACCGTGATAAGCCCTGATTGTTATATACGAGCAACCGAGCTACTCGTGCCGCCACGAGCCAGAACAAATTCGATTTCGGATGCTCCTTGGGTAGCGGCGTCCACTCGTAACCAAGCATCGATCGACGTTTCGGAAAAAAAGAATTCGTTCGCGATCTCGGGTCCGTAGCTAAAGAGGACGGCGACAGATCCGGGCCGAGTTAGGTCGAGGGATGAAATCGTGAGAAACATGCAAATAGCTCGACGTACACCCTCCGATCGAAGCGTACACGCTGAAAATCAAGAACCTTTTTATTACGGACTGGCGCGTTCGTGCTGGCGCATATATGAAAAAAAAGAACAAAACGAACTAATATGAACACAGGGGAGAGGAACAATCGCGAAAATAAAGAATCGCGAGAGCATGAAAAATGTAGTAAACTTACGCGTATGCATCAACGGTCGTAATGGCCGATTCGTTGCACGCGCTCGTACGGCGAAACGTAATCGCGGCGAAACATGCATTTAAAAGCACTTTAAATATTGAATGTAGCTCCATGGTGAATATTTCAGGCAGCTCGAGGATCGGTGCACGTTCAAACGTTTGCGAGTTTTGATAGTTGGGTCAGTGGTTCCGACGCGAAAACGAAGATTCAGCGTGAACTTGTTCGATAAGTCGCGAACGAATTAGAGTCACGAACGTGCATAGAACACGATAACGCTTCGCTCGGTCGAGAGAGTCTCTTGCGCTGGCGAGCGGATTCTTTGTTATATTTTCACTTCGAGGCGTCGGCAAAAATTCATTTTCGGTCTGATTAGGTGCCGGCCGTGAATAAAATGGTTTTGACTGACACCCACCTGACAAGTTCACCCTGTTATGCATACAACGCAGGCTTGTCCCCGTTGTTCGGGGATTACACGGCGCTGTCTATGCCGGATGTAACGACTTCGACAAAACAACGGGATGATCCACTGAGAGATACGTACCTACGTATGCATACGTGATATGACGCTGGGACCCGTGCACGCAAAATGCATTCTAAGGAAATATTTATGCGACCGCTACGTGCACGCGAACCTATCTGGATAAGAATGTTTTCGAGGAAAATATTTCCTCTCGGGCGGACGTGGTTGTGTTCGTGAATTTGTTATTTTAAAATAACGCCTTTACGAATTCAGGCTACGTTAACGTATCGCGGTACCTGATCAATTTTCGGTACGTATTAGCGCGTTCCCGAATGCCGGATGTCTATCCTCGGGATATCGAAAGTTTGACGCGAATTCGTGACACGAAAGTATCGCGGAACGGCACTTTCTAAACGTTTTATTACCGCTCATGATATAAAGCGTTTGGTTGTCAGTTGTATCGAAATGAACGATCTCGAGAAATCTGGCATGATTCCGTGACATAAAACTATCGCAAAATAGCATTCACGGTGTATTAACTCGCGGCACAAAAATAAATGGTTTCGTCGATATTTTCGATACAGACCGTTTTGTTCCTATTTAATCAAACAACGAATCAATCCGCCGTTTGACGTCGGATATACGATTTTCGATCGTTTACGTCCCAAGAAAGCAATTAATTTTTCGCGCAATTATTTAATCCTATTATTGTTTTTATACTCGATCCCCACATTTTTCATCCTATCTGGCAACCCACGTCGGTCGCTCAAGAAGCCACTTACCTTCGTGAGGTCGTGCTGGACGGTGGACCTTACTGTTTTCTAACGATAAAGGAATTTTTGAGCTGTTCCGAGACAAAAACTTTCCGATTGCCTGTACCGTTTTGTAACGCTCGTGGGTTTCAGCTCGTCGAGCAACGAATTCGCGCAAGAACGTCGAGAAAAATAACGAGAGCCGAACGAACGCGGGAAACAAAGTTGATTATCACCGATGAGCTTTCTCGCGAGCTTTCAAGAAAGATTGTCCCTGCCAGGTGCCACGCGTTCGTGTTTTATCACCCGAAAACGAAACACAAGGAGAATCGTTGCGTCTGAAACACCTCGAGCGTCCCGACGTTTCTCGCTTTTACAGCCGCAAAATTCCTGCGCCACCGTTTTCCAACCACCCCGTATGTGTACGCGGCCGTTTCGCCGTGAAATGTACATTCTTTATACAACGCCGGCAAACCGTGGGGCAGAGTAAAAATGGAACAGGGTAGGATCAATATTGAGCCTGTTAATGCTTATATCTGGCCTCGTGCAAAAATAATTTTCATCGTGACCGAAGAAGCGAAGAACGGATGGTTAAATTAGATTTTCGTCGTCGCGAAAATTGCTCGATTTTTTCGTTATATCGACTCCGCGGTATCGGCAATCGTTACGCTGCATGACGGCCATCGATAGACGGCCGACAAAAAAAAAACATTGAAATTTAAGCGTTTGCTTTCGCGTAGATGAACTTTTATCGTCGGCATCGTCTTTATTTCGCGCCCCCCCCCCCCCCCCCGGTTACTCTTCGATGCTACACGCGACAAGAACGTGAACTAATCTCGTTGGAAGCAGATACTTTTAAATAAATGTCTTCCTGTAAATGTATCCGGGAAATTATACGCGGCCCCGATGCTATCAGGTTTGCTCGGAGCGTCGCGAGATGTTCCCCCGGAACGGAAGCTTTTTAATAAAGACTTAATCCCGCAGTTCGCCGCTGAAAATTCCTTTTCCGGTTCGCGTCGCGCGACGGCACAAAAGCTGCATGCCTATAACGTTTGGATTTTTCGAACGATAACACGCGATCACAGGCTGTGGCAATAACGCGATCGTGGACGAGTACGGTTCTTAGAGTTTTACAAAACAATTTTTAAAAGCATTCCCTTGTTATGAAATTTCGTCGCCCAGGGAATCGTTACGCGTCTCCCATCGAATTTATCGAAGAGACTTATCCGTTTCATCGAAATGCCACGAAGATTCTTTTCCTCTCGGAGAAACAGGTAATTTATCGTTAAATTAATTTTTATAATTTTTACGCTTTCTTTCGCTGCTGACTGTGGAGAATTACCGATAGAATCATAATCCAGAGTTTCGCTTAAAGTTCACTGCGGAATTATTAATTTTAACGCTGTAATCGGTATCTGATAGAACACGAAAAATCCAATATTCAATCATTTTCGCATAAAATCGGACTCCGTCGGTCTTTTGGGCGTTATTAAAAATACATTCGAACGAAATGTATTCTTCTATTTTCCGCTGTACGTACTTAACATGAATGATACAAAGGAACTCCAAATTTGAATAATTCAAAAGTGATATTAATACCCGTCCGTCGTTCCTGCCGTACATTACACATTCATGTATTGTAAAATCGATGAATTAAATAAATCTCACAGGTTTCAATGAAAATCGATCGGGAAAACGAGAAATGTTCTTTTTATGCGAGGACAAATCCCTTTCCTGTTGCCGGCCTCAGCTCGAGTTCCAGGACAAAGTCCGGCCGTCATCGGAGTCCTTTTTACTTTACTGTTTATCATAAATTACATCGGAACGATCGAAGATGACGAGGAGTTCTCAAAGTGGAAGTGCTGCCCGTAGAAGAGGGAAAATGGGATAAGTTGGATCGATGGATATCGGGCGAATGTCGTTGGCTACGCGGAAACTACCGCGGAAAAAGGTAAGTTACTTAAAGGAGCAAGATTTTCGCCGTTTTTCCAGCCGGCTACGAGCCACGCAAGTTTCCGATTCCGGCTTGATTGCATAAGGCCGGATTTAAGGTCCGCGAACGAAGTTCCGAGCGTAAAAGGGCGCTTTAAGACTGCGAAGCAGAATTTTTCGCGGCATCAAAGATACGCGCGAACTTTCCACGGTGGCCGAGCTTAAAGTTGAAGAACTGCGATCGTCGATCGTCGCTCTTGTTCGATCCGGAATGGCACGGAAACCGGGTTTAAAGTTCTTCTTACGTAAATGAACGTCGCCTCGTGCGGAAAGTTTATCACGGAGTCGTGTCTTTTTCTACTAGCTGGCCGCCGGACGAGGAAGATTACGAACGAACGAGACAGAAGCACGAGGTCGTTCGTAAAAATGCGTTTGCCAGCTACAGCTTCCTCACGGACCAAGTTTTTCCTCGTATTGCCGCTGCTGCATTTTCCTTTCTGTCGTTATCGAAGCGTTCTAAGAATACCGGTCGCGATATTACTTGTTGATATTGTGAATAGAACGATCGAACGAGGGGAAATCCTCGCCTCGTTTCATATACTGGGTGTTTCCCGAGTTTCCTGCCTTTTCCGTTTTATGTGCGTGTATCGTCGCAGTTGACATTGAACGAAACAGAAATATTGCGTAGGACAAGGAAAGGAAACGATAGTTACGTAATAACGAACGCGAGAGCCGCTCGATACTCGCGAACATGTATTTTCATGTAATTTGAGCGGAAAGAAAAATAAATAAAATAAATATTCGGGATGAAAAAGTCAGAGGACATACACGCGCGTAAATGATTTATATATCCTATTTCCTGTGGTGAAATCAATTTCTACGGCGTTACAACGGAAACGTGGACGAATATTTTGCCGTGCAGTAATATAGACCGAGCGACGAATGAAAATAACCGTGGATGCGTTCACGGACAAACGAAAAACAGCGAATAAATGCGTTCTGCGGGTCCATCAGAATGGCGTGCGCTTAATGAGTTTAAAATCTGGCTTTGACCCAAAATCATCCCCCTGTCCGAGCTTTTCAACCACATTAATCGCGCTCGCCAAAGAGACGAGACGTTTCAAATGTTTCTTTTATAACTGATATTGTTGAATGTTTCTGTTTGCAAGCAATACGCTTTTGAAATTATATTCCAACTTTAAATCAGTATCTCTCGTGCGAAATAAACCCGTTATATTTTACAGCGTGCGTTCGATACGATAAAAAATATTTCAATCGTCTCGATTTCGTCCGTACAACGATCATATTTATCGAAACTCGCGAACATTTAACTTTCCCTTTTCAACGACAAACGATCGTTCCGCATTCTTCGTTTTCTCGTAACTTCGTTCGTGAACGTTTATCGTTCTAATAAACCGGCTCCTCGAACGCGACCGACGATACATCGGGCGGTATTTCAAAGACACACAATTGGCAGAAAAGAGCCTGAAATACCATCGAGACCGTCGATTGAACGTACGACGAAAACGCTCAAAGCACGTCGATATTCCGTTTGCAAACTCTCCGGTGGAAAGCGTGACCCTTCAGCCGGCCTCCTTCAACGATTGACGTTACCTCTATTAACCGGGACGAAATGAAACATAACCGTTTCACCTGGTACACCGCTATCGTCCTGTCCAATGTCCGGTAACTTGTGCCCTCACGGACATAATTCAACCGCGTACACAATCGACCCGGGCGACCGTGTAATCTCGCGTACGTACGCTGCCGTTCATAAATATGCGATCGCCGGTTTATTTCCCGTAATGTTTCGTCTTTATCCCGAATCGAAGTTTTTACGTTAATTCGATACTTTATTAACCTCGAACCGTCGTTACTCGACGATACGTTCCTTAATTCGCGGATAGCGGGGGGCCGAGCTTTCGATAGGCGAACCGATCATTAGTTTCGAATTACTATTTCCGAATTTGGTTGTGGCGACGTTGTACACGGTCCGTAGACGTAAACGGATAGTAAACGGATCACGACTGTCCGGGTCACCGACGTTCACGGATTAATTATTTAATCGAATCGAATAATTTATTTGACTATTAAATCGATATAATACGAACGATGTTTATTGCTCGGAAAACACGGATTAAATGTCGCACAAAAGATTCGCTAAACCGTATAATCGTCCCTGTCGCGAGCGCGAATTAATTAAATTGTTGCCGCAACGGTAGATTAAGGTATATTAATTGACAAGGAGGAAGGATGAGTTTCGCGAGGTAGGTCAAGGAATTCAGGTGAAACGAACAAGGGATGAGACGGGGAAAGCTGAAGCGGGTTCATTGAGTGAATCGGGCAGGTAGGAAACAGACAATGTAAACAGAGCGCCGAGAGAATAATCTGATTACCAACCCGATAATTTACTCTGTTTAGTGACATTTATGCATTCGTGCTTTAAACTTGCCACATGTTCTTACTCCCGGGCAATAACGCGCTCGTAACATCTCGTGGCATCAATTTGTTCGATGCAACAAGGGTAAAATCATCAATTTCGATATGATCAAATTTCTCGTTCTGCCGATGGAATTCGCGCGTATAACTATTCGATATTTTACCGAAACAGTGTGCACGGTTACGTTATTTCCCGACGTGGTTTTTAGAAATCTAAAATTCGACAGCTCGCGATTTATGGATGTAAACTTCGAAACGAAAGAAACGCGCAACTTCGATCCAGCTAGAGTGAACGGGTGCCGACAGAAGAAACACGCGCGTCGGATGCTTTTTGAAGTATTATTTCGTTCTGACAGTAGACATCCGGTTAGGAACGTTCTTTGCGGGTTCCCTTTTCGGCCGCGAGGTGATGCGCTTCCGTTCGCGGCTTTTGATTTACATTAATTGATTCAGGCCGATAGTATGGGCCCGGATGAACGATAACCATGACGAGATTCGATCTACCCATGCATATGTATGTATACTCGAGGCTGATCGACGCTCCGAATAAGAGGGTGAGGGATACAAAAGCGGATAGCGGGCGATTTACGAGGAAAAAATGAATCGGCTCGGTTGGCAATATTGTGTTCCGTTCGCGATCGAACAAAAGCGCGTTTATTATCCGCCTTATAACGTATGTTAATTAAGAGGCTAATGAACACATTGTCGATCGTAAAAGTTAAAAAGGAGAGCTCGTTGTTACCCGGCCGCATTGTATCCATTGTTCGCTTAATTAACAACGATCCCGTCGTCGTTACAACGTCGCGTATCGAAGCTTTCTTGCCCGCTTTCTTTTCTATCCTGCGTCGAAAAACCCTCCCTCGATTAATCTCATCCACTCGTCACTGATCGCAATATTTCATCTAGGATTACACGATCCTCGACGCGCGTCGGTTAAAACGAATATCCTGAAATACAGCTCAACCCCCATAGACTCTATCCGTATCCGAAACCGCACTTATTGGAGAGGAACGTCTAGCCAAAACCGATGAGAAATTTCCTGCCGTTAATTCTCGTTTTGCCCGTTCCAGGATTAACAATGTACATTCCTCGTTCGCGTGTACAGAAATTTCGGAATCGTTATTATACCGAGCCCCGGTGGCGTTCGCGACGGTGTTGGTGTTCGCGTACAACGACGTCACGCAGTTACGTTCGATCGGGCGGAACCACGGAATTTCGCAGCGGCAAACTTCCGTCGTGTCGTACGTGCAAGATAACTTTGTTTCGCGCGCTGTATCGCGTCGCTTCGTTGTCGGATATGGATGATAAAAGTTCCGTTCGATTCCAGTTGACCAGCAGCCTATGCGAACACGCGCGTTCGCCCATGGGTTAAAGCCAGACGAATTGGAGAACGTTGGGGTTAAAAATGAACGAAAATCGTTCGTAGTTTTTTTTCCTACGGTCGCGGAGTTACAGTTTCGAGAGATTGCACGTCGTATTTTCTCTGCTACCCCGTTTTTTTTCTCTTTTTTTTTTTTTTTGATGGGATACCCGCATAGCCAAGCTAATCGAAGACGATTTTCCATCGATTCCATCGGCGAGCGCGAAAAACTGCGGTCCATCGATGACGAGACGCGACTAAACAATACACTCTGATCGCTGGAAAATGGTCGCAAATGCATCAGCATAAATCGTTCGTTCGATGGAGCAATCGGGTAGCGACCGACAAAAAAAAAAAGGAAATAGCCGGGGACAAAGGCTGGCGAATATTTTTGGAAAACCGTAGATTAAGGTGGGGGAAACCATGGGTATGGCAATAATGGCCGCGAACGTCGGCAGTAATGGTAACTGCTGCATGGTCGACCGTTCGAATTCGCGAGTAAAAGCGCGTTAAATTGCCTTCGACACGCTTTTTATGTCCGGCCAACGTTTTGTTTTGTATCATCCTCAAATTGACGTCGCTCTGTATAATTGGTGGTCACCGCGGGACACCATTTCGCCGCCGTTAATTCGTGATTAATTCGGCCTGGCCCGTTTCGACCGGTTACCAGTTCGTATAACTTCGACGAAACTTTTTTACATCGTTGTTGGCGAACTCTTGCCCGCGCTCGTTTCATCGATCCACCGAATCCGGTTACCGTTTTACTTTCCTTCCACTCCGTTTTTCCTTTTCTCGTCCACCGAAATTCCATTTAATTGTTCAACTTTGACGATCCACGAAAGAAATTGTGGACGAAACCCGGGCCGGGGCCGGGGACAAAGGAATGGCGGGTTAATATGAAAAATTCAAACGTCTGCACGAATTTAACGCACGCGTCGTGAATATTTAATGCATTATAAGTTCGCGGAGAGAGCCTGAATAATTCATACAATACGTGAACTACCCCGTTAACGGAGCTTAAAACTACATGCGTATACATACCTTCCAGTTCGTTGGAATCACCTTAATATTTATATAATAACTTACGCCCGCGGTCCTGGGGGGTTTATTCAGTTTTCGCCGTTCATAAACGCCCGATGTGTGTGACTTTAATTAAACTTTTACATATTCGGAAAGCGTGACAGTGCGCGTTTACGTACACACGCGCGCGCGTATCATTATTTCGCTCGTTGCTCCAAACAGTGCTTGCTAAATTAATTGTATGCATTATGGCGACAATGATACGGATTTGCAGTTTAATTAAATAAAGAAATACCGAAAACTAAATTGTAACGGACTATAACATTATGGATGAGTAATTTTATTTATTCGCATAATTTTTATCGTTTCAGAAATACGTTGATATTCGGTTCCCGTGCTCCACATAATCGTCGAATAATTATTTAAATTCCTCGACGCTATCAATTAATGGCAGAAATACCCGCCGGAGGAAGAGAACGCCGAAGTGTGCTTCTTAGGGAGCGCGTGAAATACGAAATGGAACAATCACGCTATCGTATAAAACGCTCAAATATTTTTCGGCTCGTTGATTATACGAGCGATACAAATATTTCGCGATGCTCGCCCAGGAATAACAACGCTCGCTTCGAACGTGGGTAAATCAAATTTTTGTCGATTCTCGCGGGAGCAGTTATCGATTTTTCAAAGTACGTACCTCGAAAAATGATTCGGCTCGCTAATATCGACGCGGGTACTTAATACAGCCGTTATTCGAGCGTTCGCATTAAATTAATTTACCCCGAAGTCGTGAATTTACCCTCTGTCACCGGCGAAAATAAGCTGATTTCCTACCACAACGAACAGGGTCACGAATTTCCTAATTAAATGCGTTCACGTCTGACTTTGGAAAACGTCATCCGCGCGTTTACCAGAGACCGAATACGCCACTCGCATATTTTCTGCGATACGCAACGAGTTGCCACGTTCAGCATCGTCTTTCAACCCCGAACATCGCCGCGACTTGCAAATAAATAAATACACATCGACGTTTCTCACGTTCTTAAGGGTCGCAAATTAGATTTTGTCGAAACGAGAAAACGCTCTTGTCAGACTCCATCGACCTACCGCATAACGCCACGATCACTGCCACAAAATTCAACGGAAAGTATAAAACAAGAGGTAAACTTCAAATAGTACAAAGTCGCACCGACATTATCTCGCTCGTCTGTAGGATACCAGACGAAAAGTTTCAACGAAGACGCTCTTCGTTCAGATAATTTTAACGTGTCTTACTATTTGCGTCCCTTTTCACTGTGGCAGATAACGTCCGAAGAGCTCCCCGGACCAATCAATCGCAAATATGTACAATTAAGGAAAGAAAATATAAAATTCCAGTGATATCGCGATCAGAAATAAAGTACCGTACGATCCATTTGTAATCGAATTTCGTATTAACAAGATTAGTATAATGGCCGATATAGGGTCAAGGTAATCCCGTATCGCGTAATCGTTTCAAAATCGAAAGCGTGTTCAAATTCTGTTACTTAGAACAAGGAAATCAACGGGTTGATCGATCCGTTTTTTTAGATACTCGATATTATTAGTACGAATCGTCGGCTACCCGATAATATCACCGATAAGAGCGTCTATTTGCTCTATTCGCTCACGGTCGTGGCACTAGAATCTCTCTACGCGACCGCTTTTGAATCGCCGCACGAACGCCCACTAAACAACGACGATAAATATTCTCTACGTTCAAGCCTAATCGCTTTATACATATAATTGAACTTTGATGACGCACCGTGATCCCGTCGTTCGTTGATATAACGAGTATTTTCCGCGCACGATGCTTCAGAATTCCCCGTTTATATCACTAGGTCGTGTGCCCCGAATATCGCTGAATATCGTATTCGCTTTCGACTCGAATACCCGCGATAATTGCTTTATTCAGCGTCACAGATGCTCGAACAACCCGCGATCACGCTGACGAATTAAGAATCCGTTCGAGCAGTCTTATCGTTGAATTCGGCTACTAGTCGTTTTGCTACACCTATCGCGGAAACGAGTATAGTGATCCTTTCCGGGCCAAACGCGTTATTCCTTTAACTCCGTCGCATCGATACTTTCGTTCAAGCTCGACGCGTTAATTATCGAACACTTTTAAGCAGTTATCAACAACGGAGATTTAACGGCGAAGCGGCGGTAATCCGGCACAACGAATTTTAGAGTTAAATCGAGCTGCTAAATGATTATAACAATGTGCCGCGCCATATACGATCATTTTCGCCGGCGTAATTAACGTATTAACACGCGTTTTATCGCGCTATAATATTCAGAACACGATTATCCCAAAATTATTCAGAACGCGACGATTTCATTTTTCAATTTAAGCTCGCTACCTCGCTACCTCGCGCAATTACCGTTGTAATTAAAATTTCCTATGCAAATTCGGTCTTCGACGATTGTTAACCGTTGACATTTAAGCTCGTATCCGTATCGCGGTTACACCTTTCAATTTCCCATAATTGATTCCACCCGGTTGAAAATACCGTATATCGGTCCCTAACGTTGGCCCTGTATGCCTCTGTTACCCGTTTCCGATACAATGCGCTAACTTCGTCCGCGATATTCGATACTCGATTTATCGAAACATCGTTATGAACTGTTTGAAGAGCGCCGGTAGAGCTCCTCTCAGCGAGAGTATCGTGATCAACGAGGTGACGACGATGCAAATTAGCTGAATATTAGGCACGCTCGAGACACCGAGCAACCAGTGCTTTTTGTAGCCGTAACACTGGGAAGCCATGCCCAGAACGAAGCAGCCGATACCCAAGAAGTTGTGGCAGAACTTGACGACCACGGGTCTGATTACCGTGCGAAGTTTCGCGGCGACCAGGACCGGGTATCCGAACGCTACCAGAAAGACCATAATCGCCAGCGACGCGATGCCGAGGATCGCGTGGATCGACAGGAAATGAGCGGACTTCACACGGTACATCACCACGGTGCCGGCTATGATGCAGATCGCGCCGAGTAGCTGCAGGATCCAGTGAACGTGGCTCTTGGCACGACGCGTAAGAAAGTTCGTCAAGCTGCTCTCGTCGGCTAGCACGACAATAGCCTCGGACATCAGCAGAACGTACTGAAAAGGATAAGATCGAGTCGTCAGGGGTCGAGGAAGTTGCAGTCGTTCGGCCAAGTCGTTAGAACTTCTTTGGCCACCTCGGTTTACGCTCTTTCTGACCGTTCGGCGAAAAGAAAGAACACCCGGCTCGGGCCACGCTGGCTGGCGCCCGGTTATTCCCGAATTTCGATTTCGACTTCCGGCTAGAAGGTGTCTAACCTGCTGTTTGAATCGCGGCTAGATCGATCTTACGAACGCTACCTCTGGGCAAGGTTACGAGAACTTCTTGTTCCGCTATTACCCCTTCGAGCGTTCATTCCGCCGATTAACCCTTTGCACACCAAGGTGTTTTTACTCGTAGCAGATATCAACTTTAAAACTTTGTTGGACGACTAAGAGCGTTATTCTGTCTAGGTCAAATGTTTGCGCAGCTTCGCAATAGTTTCAACATGTTATTCGTGCATGTATAGGACCAAAATCATTATTATTTTTTGCTTCAATGTCGGCCACCTTGTAAAAGTATTTCATACATAAATTGACAACCCATGCAGTCGAGTTGAAATAAAAATTTGGCAGTTAATAGATTAATTGCCACTACTTGCTGTTTCCTTATGTTCACATATACGTGTAGCACTATAGATTTAGTTAAAGAATACTTATTCCAAATTGATGTACCGAAGAAAGTGGTGGGTGTGAGTCACCTTTCGAGTGCAAAGGGTTAATATTGTTCGCCACGAATTCTACCTTGTGCGATGCCGATTTGCAGCACACTCTGCGTCGCGCAGAGGAGCTGTTGCATAACGTTTCCCGAAATTGGACGAGGTCGAAGAACGATTCGAATTATCGGTATACGTGCTTTAAACGATCTGCGGATCGATCATCGATCAGTGTTATCCAGTACTCGAACCGATAGAGATCTTATCCGAGTACCGTTTGTTTACTGTTAAGAATTCGATTCAACGCGATATAACAATAGAGCCCACGAAAATAACTATTTCTGGTAGTTTCATCTCAAATTGCACGAAATGTGAAACTTTACGCGTTCAGCTACGAAGCGTACGATGAATTTCATCGAAATATAAAAGCTCGCGTCAATTCATTTTTAATTTAACCCTTTGCCGCCCTTAATTTCTTTTACCTGCAGCTCTTGAATTAATTTACAAAATAGATCATGAGGCGGGTTTACAATAAAATATATCGCTATAATGCAGAGTGCGTGACAATCATATTTTTAATTTATTACAAGCGACAAAGAAATAAAAACATCTTCAACCAACCTATTTATCTGAATTATTTCTACGATACAAGAGAAACGCGACGTCGAGCCACCCTCGACATAGGATCGCAAAGGGTTAAAGCCAATAACGGTGGACGTAGACAGGGACAAACTTCGAACAAACAATTTGTAAAATATCAATTTGCCGAATAACGTAAATAAGATCCGGAACCCGAGGCACTTACGATACCTTACGATACTCTACCCGATACTTCGAGGGATGTGTACCTACCCCAAGAGTGCAAAGGGTGACGTGCAGATCCATCACGCCGAAAGAGCGCATCGAATAGTAAAGAAGACAAACTGTCATGCCCACGATAAGCACATGGTTAATAAGGTCCACCGCCGTGACGCACGTGCCGTAAATGCTTCTTCTCTCGCTGGGTATTTCCAAATTGGTGAAACTGTTCGAAGAACTCGATGACGAAGGTGTCTCGACCTTAACGCCCTTCAATTGAAACGACGACGTACTCGCTTCCTTTCCCTCCATGTTCCTCTCGAGATACCTACAAAGTTCAGAATCTATAATTACTCACGGACAAAGTTGTCGATGGATCGTGGAAAACTTTACTCGGAATAATTTTTAATCAAATGATTCGAGGCTCCGCGACGCGTTTTTGAACGCCGCAACATTTTACCGCGTCGTAATTACGAACAAAAATTGGCGAATCCGCAAAGCGTAACGACGTTAGAAGTTTCTCCCCTTGTGCGTTTACTTGTTACTTTCTTCAACGCCCGTCAAAGTTCGTCCGCCAACCGGCACGAAACTGTTTAGCGACGGTCAAAGAGTGCGGCCGTGAAAGTAATTACTAGGCAGGATAATGGGAATTACAAAGGGGACGACCCGGTATTTGTGCCGAAGTGATTACATCTGGGAGCGCGGAGGTACTGACCCCTTTAAAATAGGGCTACCGATCGAAAGGGAACCAAAATGGTCGAACACGGAAGAAACGAAAATACAGGAGGTCGTATCGCGCAAATAAATGTAATTGATGCGATCGGTTCGATCGTACGGTTCTATCGCGATCGTACAAGGATTTTGCAGATCGAGAAAACGGGGACGCGTTTTATCTCGCGATCGAAGCATGATTTTCGTTTTTGCTCGGTATAAGGTCTGATCGAGCGGACCGAAATCGGTAAATAAAAATAAAGCAATTTCCAAGAATCGAAAGACGGGCACGGTGTACGTATGTATGTATGTACGTAGCGTGTTGCACGACCGGCTGAACGTTTTATTTCGACTTATTTTGTTCACAATATAGTTCGTTAGCGTGTTTCCTCGGTCTCGACTTTTCCTCTCGTTCGAAGCGCCGGCTGAAACTCGGCGAGCTCGCCGTTTCCACGACATACCGTTAAATTGTTTTACTGGCTCGCCGTATTAAGCCCCGATATCGGCCAATCGGTTATCCCCGCGATGAGATTTCTCGAATGCTATCGTTTAATCGAATCGCACGAAATTCTACCCTCGGTCTGAGGGAGGTGTATCGCGACGGGGTAACAATTACCCCATTGGTGACTTTCACGCATCTCCGCGATCGTCGTCGACCAAAGGGACGGAAAATTTTTCGCCCCTCGGAACTCCGTCGGGGCGAGCACAAAAAACCAGAAATTTCACAGAATTTTAAACGACCCATTCGTTAACTCACCAAACAACTCTCGGTTCTTCCGGGCGAAATTACGAGGAATTCTTTCGTTAAATCGTTCGTGTGCACCGTACGCCGCGCGTTTCTCGCGCACGATTTAACAGAAATAAAACGACACCGGCCGAGTTATCGCCGCGAAGAACGCGTTAGTTATCGAGGACGATCCATGTACGATCGCTTTCATACTAATTGAGGAAATCTGTCGATCGAGCCGAATACGCCGCGATATCGAGCATCTCTTTTTTTTTTCTCTTGCCGTTCTACACTGAATCGAGCCAGATAATTGGAACGTTGGCGTTGGGGCTCACGTGACCGCGACACTCATTAATTAAAAGCGGCACAGGCTACGTGACACTGATAATCAGATGTCATTTTTCCACGAGAGATCGCGTCGCGTTGCCGTTCACTGTATCGGTATTCCCCTCGCTCTTTCGCGACGTTCTATTTAACTCCGCCTTCCTCGTTCTCCTACTCGGTGTATCTCTCTGGTTTTTCCCTTGTTCCTATTGTTCCTAGAAGATCGTCCCGTAGCGTCAGGTGCGCGGTCAGCTGCGAGCCGGTCGGAATTTTCAATGCAAATTCGATGCAATTTCGGCAAAATCAGGTTATTGAATTTAGATTCCGAGCGTAACGGGCCATAGAATCGTATGAAAAGTTTCGGAATTAGCGCGATGCCCTTTAATCGGGATTAATCCGTGTACTTTCGCGATTCGCGTACGGCGGGATATATTTCGTCGATACGAAAATATATAGCTCGTCGAATTTGGCGTGCAATTTATTTCGATTCGCTCAACCGTGCGTAGCGGCGTTTAGTCGACGCGGCCCGTTACTCGACGACGCGTGAAAACGCGTACAATTTATTTCGCTATGATTACACTGATTACAGAACCAACCTAGTGATGCATGGATGAAAATGAAAAATATTTATATATGTATATATATTCGATGGACGTTTATCGAAAAGAAAGGAGAAATAACGGAAAAATGGAAAGCAAGAAAATAACGAGTGAGTGGATTAATTCGTGCGAATAATGCGTCCTCAGTTTTGTCGCTCACTTCCTCTCTTGTCATTTCGAAAATATGCAACCATTGTTTGATAACGAACGGAGCATCGATTCGCAAAAAGCGCGTCGCGTTGTTCTATCTAAACATACATTTTCAGCCGTGTTATTACGTCTATGTCCCGTCGAACAACAACGTCGAACACGCTGAAAGGTTGTTTCTCGTTATTACGATCGGTCGTATAAAATTGAATACCGCGAACAACGATGTTCATCGGCGACGTATATTTTCTCGACCATTCGAATGTAACACCGTCTACGTATCCTATTCGTACCTTCTAGCAGCAATGTTTAACCACTTGATTTCGTTATTCTGCTCGTTATTTTGCATATTCGTTGTCAGTCAAAAAGCAAACGCATCAAAAGTATGGGACCCGTTTCACCCGTTTTGCGACATAAGTCGCGTCGGGTAATATTTATGACGGTGGCTGGTATATATGTATCAAGAAAAATGACACAACCCGACCTCGCGGATATGTACCGAGAAAAACGATGCGACTCGAGATAGTCGAATTTACAAAATTTTCATTTTGTCTGAACTCCTTTGTGGGAGCACGAAGAACCCCGGTGGAAAATAAGAAAATTAGACGTTTCGAGCATTTGTTTTCGTATCTTTATCAACGGATAAGCAAATACTTTCGAGCGGTAACGTATACATTCGATTCATTATTGCGAAGAAAGCACAGAAAGTAGCTTTTCATGACTTACCGGCTTTCAGAATTGATGGTGCTTTGCGAATAGAGGCCACGGTTTCCATTGCGGTTAATCAGGTTGTTTTGCTTGCAAGGGTATTCGCTATTCATTCTAATTCGTCCATTATCGTGAACGACTAATTAAAAATCTCGTTGCGCGACTATCGATCCGATACATCTTTGGAACTAGATTGCGAATTAAATTCGATAAGTGTCTATTACCGATTGATTTGTTGACTGCGCGATTATGTTTGTAATCGTACATGTCTCACCTCACGTAGAGATAATGCTTTCCATTCTTGACCGTAATTAAATATGTCGCGCGATCTAAATCGTTACGTTATCTTTATTTTCCTATTTCATCGTGGATCTGTTCTTTTATCTTTTCGATGACACGAACGGAGATTGCGAGCGCGGAAAGAACGGGGAGAAAAAGTGGAACTAATTAGTAAAGTCGTTGTCGATCGAGGTTTATCAATTTTAATTACTACCTGCTTAACGATCCCTTAATTAAAAGCGGAAATTCATAATTAATATCCACACGAAGGGATTTATTTTTATCCGGGAATAAGGTTATTAAAGAAATCATCGTGTACACGCGGAACGCCGACGTCGATATTTTGTGAGATGTTGTCGCATTTGCATCGTCGAGCCACCGTTAAATTTACTGGACGGTTACTTCCAACCGTCTTCTTTTTTTTACTAGTTCATTTTACGTTCGCGACGTTCGTTTCGCTTTAGAAATGAAGGTAGTAGCTAGGGAATCCCTCGTAACAGTTCTCAGTCTGATATACGACCGACAACCCCTATGAATTTGTCGGAATATTTCTCCTTGGAAAAACGCCACGGAAGCAAGTTCGATGGCTGTTTTACGATGATGCGTGAATGATTTTATCGGGCTAGCCGTTTCTCCTTTCTGCCGGATAAATTTTCTCCATTTCCGACTCTCTCGGCACATAGTAAACGACACTTTCCTGTTCGAGGAAAATTCGATCGAAAGCAGAGATCTTCCTTTATCGAGACAAGGTAATATTACTCGGTAGAATGTGCAGGAACGGTACAACAGATGCCCATTTTATCCGAACACCTATCGTTGATCGATTCCTGTTTGTTCCACGGTCAGTTAATGCATCGTACGATAAAATCTACCAGTTTTCCATTTTATCGTTCGTTACTAAGCTCGAGAGGAAAGCGTTCTCGTACGAGGATGTAAACGCACCCTAACTTATCGACAGAATTCCATCCCTATTTCGCAAATGCAACTTACTCATCTCTGGTCCCAGATGTCTGTATCTCCTCGAACCATTTTCGACTCCACGATTTTGTCTTTCATCCGAATAACAAATATTTACATGAGTTGACATATTTGTCATTTAGGTTCATTGTAATCGCGAACTATATTCGAGATAATCATACTTTTCTCGAGCGTTTCTCTAATCTTCGAACATCGACGTGATTTAGAATCGATATCCGGGGGGGCTAAATTTTCACCCTCAAAAATGAAAAACGAAAATTTTGCGAGCCATAAATGGGATGAAAATTGCGTTACGGGGTCGGTATATGATCACGTCGAAAATGGGTAACAAAAGAATAGCGAGCGCAGGTAGCTACGAATGTAATCGTCTTAACCGATATTCTTCGATGCCACGATGGAAACGTCCGGATGCCATAATAGATATTTGACACGCGTAATGATAATCCCATAATGCGAGGGCTGCGAGAAATGGGCCAGCATAATTGTCGAATATCTTCCACCCGGCGTGCCTTCAAATCATATCTCTTATTGAATTCCTCGGGACACACCTATGAGCGCAAAGATGAACTCGAGTGTAGGTAGAGGAGTTCCAATACGAATGCGCGAGTATTGGAGCGTATAAAAATTGATGTGTGTACTCGACAGATAGGCTTCTCGAGAGTTTATATGGATATAATTTTCTGTCGTTGCTCGGTGATGCATTATGAAGAAGTAGATTGTCGTTCGAAGACATTGTAATATTTCGCTAGAGTCTGTACACGCGAAATAGACGATCGTTTCTTCTTATTTAAATCGATAATAGTCACACCGACTTTATTTTATTCGTCCCTTGAGCGACCCGAGTTCGCATGTATCGGTCATCGATGACGATCACAGCAATCGATGAAAAATCGCTCGTTTAATAAACTCTGCAAGCCTTTCGAGATAATTATAACGTCACCGATGACTATTGACGGTGACGAACGATGATTGTGTCGTAATTGCAGTTTCTTCGTCAACGATTACCGCTCTCCAATCAAGTTATCGTATCGAACGGTGTACGATCTCGTGCACGTATACCTTGACCATGGATACACACGTGGTATTCCGATTATCGGTATGTAACACGCGCGAGAAGATTGTTTCTACCCAACTTCATTCCGAAAAGTTAAACAGATCTCACAGAGAATGCAAAAGGTGCACGAGAGGTATCCGACACTCGAGTCTGAAATTAATTGCGATTTTCGTACGCGTCACAATAAACAAACGATAATGCACAAAGAGGTCCCCGGGCTCGGAGGAGAGAAAATCGCGAGGTTGCTAAAGGTATTTACATATTTACGAAGAGATTCGAGGTAGAACGATAGAAGACGGCATGGAAAGAGAGAAGGAAAAAACGATGAAAAGGGAGAACAGTTTCAATTTGCATGATGGCGGTGTGGTTCGCAGGATAACCGTAATCTCTTTCTCTCTTTTTCTCTCTCCCTCTGTCGACGTCACGAGAGAAGAGCAAATTTTATCGCAGCCATTCGGAATCGCAGTCAGACGGAAAGACATCCGAGAGGGCGGAGGTCCTGGAAGGCTTTTTTGCCAAAGGGGCAAAAGCTTAACCTTTCATATCCATGTTTGCACTGGGCGAAGCAGTAGCAGCCAGGAGATACGGAGCCTGGAAAGTCCGCAAGGACGGAAGTAAGTATACATTTCGGCCTTTACCGCTGTATCAACCTACAGACCTGCCGACCTGTCTGTCTACCAACCTTTTCAAGGCGTAATTAAATGGCGGCGTGCCGCTGCGCGACCTTTTCGCGACGGTCCGCTTTACCTGTCTGCGTGTAAACGTGCCACACGGCTGGGAAAAGTGCGTTTAATTCCATTTGAATTCCGAGCGAGAACGGTGTCGGCCGAGTGTGATTTCCGCGTTCACTGGAGAATCGGACCGACATGTAAGAATCTCGTTCGTCCTCTTTCCAGCTGGAACAACGCGGTGTCAAACTCGTCGAGGCCGGTGACTCGCTAGCAGCTCGAGATTAAACCGACGATATCCAGTCACACCTGTTTGCCGGTCGATTTTTGTCCCGTTCGTGTTCCGGCCGTGTTCCCTGAAGAACCAATTAATCCCTTGATTCGCATCGACAACCGGCGGCGTGTACGCCGTATTAAATTATCCGTGGCCGGCTCATTTTAGAAATTAGATACGATCTCGCGAGGCCGTAGTTTTAATAAGTGGACAGCTATTAGATACGGATAAGAGGAACCATATGTTTATGAGCCGTAACCGATGCTTTTTTGCCCGAATTCGAAATTTAGGCGAACGAACCGTAAATTGTGCGTCGAATAGCCAGCTACTCGACTCGCGCGATCGCGAACACCGCCGGACGAGATAACCATTTTAAGCACTTAGGTGGTGAACGTGTCCGACGAACGAAGTAAATCATCGTTTGCTTGCAAAAAATTGTCGAGGAAGTAATTACGAAAAAAGATTGCAACGCTTCCCCCGAAATCGCGTCTCGAAGCTAAATTGTTATTCTCGATCCCGATCTGTCTCGCGAAGGAAACGATCGCGTTGGATTTTAGTGTCGGTCGACGAGAAACGATCGGGAAAAGGTGGAGAATTTTCCAGCGACGGAATGAAACGACAAGAACCTCGATAAAAAAAAACTCTGCCTTTCGTTTCGCGTGGTCCCCTGCTGTCCTCACCTCAGCGGCAAAACCGATACGGACCCCTCTCCTGTTCGTGAAGAACTCGAAACATTAAAGAAAGCGTGCGGTTGTTAATGCAAAAATGCAAAGGTATACAATATGACGGGGTCATTATTTGAAAAGTACAGTTGAGCTTCGGGTGCCCGGGAGTTGTTTGAGTAATAAAGAGCGAAAGGTTCGCAGGGGCTGTGAGGACCTCGACATCGCAGCCGTGCCTTTGATCAACTTACCGGCGTTCCCCCGACTAAACGCGCGCTGATCTCCCATGAATATGGAGAATCCGCCAGCCGAGGTTACACCGACTGACAACTACGTCATCTAATTGTCGTCTTTAAAGCCGGTTCTAGGTGCGACCCCGTCCCGTTGCCTCGCGCTTCTTCGCCGAACATTGCCGCGATCGTTCGTGCCTCGACTCCCGTTCGATCGAAGCTCCAAATAATTAACATGTCCACGAGTAGCCGTCGGTGAGTCAGAAACCGCGACGAACGATGGAAATTATAAATTTACGGTATCTCCGGGATCACGATCTTGGAAAAATCAACTTGGACCATTTGCGAGGCGTTCGAAACTCCAGACGTTCGTTCTGGAGCAGAGGTCCAGAGTCGTTTGGTCAGTCGGTCGAGGAGCATCGGAAGTACACGCGAACTGAAAAGAAAGTAGAGGAAGGAGAACGGGGAGGACGAAGAAGAGGGTATTACCGATGGGGTGAGACAGATTGTTATACCTAAACAAATCGGAGGGGGATTATTTGCAGTGGCATCGTTTTACGCATGAGGCCGCGACCGTTATTTATTCCTTTCTCGATTCTCGAGAGCCGATGCCACTTGAACGAGCTGGAGTGCAAGGGAATACGAGCGACGAAGAAGATCGAGACGCCTGGAACTGCGAGCCTAGAAATTGCGAGAGAGAGAGAGAGAGAGAGGGAGACAGAGGGAGAGAGAGGGGAGGAGAAAAAAGGGAGTCGCGACTCGGTATTCTGTTGGTAGGTCGTCGGTCACCCCCACAGGTTAGCTTTGATCTATGCCGGCCTCCGGAACCACCCTGATACCCTCACACACCCCCACCGTTATTTTATCCACTTGGAGAACGCTTCAGAGAGTCGAAGCAGCTCTTCACCGTGCATGCTCTCGTGCTCGTAGTCATCGTTGGTAAAGGAATGACGCCTGTGCGATTGTTTTTTCGTATTCGGTCCCTACGTGCACACAGGAAAAAGAGAGCGAGCGAAGGGATGGCGGTGATGGTAGTGGCAACGATGGTCGTGGTTCGACGTCGGTGTACGAGGAAGCGAATCGTCGCGTTTCTTTCTTTTTTTTTGTCGGTTCCTGTTTATCAAACGAATTCATTGTCTCGTTAGGCAGAGTCCGTATTCGAGTCACTGGACCAAAACGCCGAGTGTCCTCCCGCTTCAGCGATGGATACAACGTATGAGAGCCACGAGGAGGATCAGTGCTAACTAGAAGCTGTGCACGCATACGAATAGCCTCTTTGTTTTCCTTTTTTTGCGATGCTATAGGGAAATCGTATAGGGGAGCGAATACCCGTCGTATCAGGTTCGAGGAAAATTTATTTATCGACTGATTCAAAGAACAACGATCAAAGATCGTCGATAATTGCTTGACTGGATATTTTACGGATAACATCATCGCACATTATCACCGTTATGTGCACGCGTCAACGGGGTTAAATTTCAATCGGAACAAGGGTGAAGCGCGATTCTTCCTGGGAAAATCGAGAGATTCCGTTCTTTTCTTCTTCTCGAGTGTGTCGGCACACGTCGGATTTTATAACGCGACGAATCGAGGAGTCCCAAATGATTAGCTGTTATCGCAATAATAGGTGACGTGACGTGTATGCGGAGGCCTCCCTGTTCAGGGGTTTGAAGTCCATTGTCTTTCGATTGCGCGTCCTTTTCCATCGTCGCGTCCGACCTGCCAATTCTCTTCGGTGTACCGGAACAACCACCTCTGCCGGCGTTTTCCATAGGAAAAACAAAATCAAAAGCAACGAGTAGAATTTTACTGTGTAGCTTCGCTGTTTGTTCGCGTTGAAAGACAAAAGAGAGAGAGAGAGAGAGAGAAAAAAAAAGAAAACTTTGTTCGGGGTAGTAGCGATCGTGATCGACGATCCGCTTCAAAAAGACTCGATTGTCCCTCTTGCCTGACAATTTATCTAATTGCTATCGTTCTCTATGCGATGACGGGATTACTTTTGTCCGCATCTCTCGTCTCTCTTATGTTCGCGATGGGTGTTACCAAGTGGAGGATCTCTTGGCGTTGGGTCTGAAGTGTCAGATCGGTAAAACAATAAACCGCCGCTATTACTTTTAGCCGGATAATCAGCCAATCACGGAATCGGCGTCGTTCGTGATCCTCTTAAGGGCGGCTTTTCGAGAGCGAGCGAAGCTCGTTATCGCGTCTTAATCCAGGGAATCCTTTCAAGTTTCAGCCGTGTCTACGCTTTTCCCGACCTAACTAAAGGATTCCCTGTAGCCACTCTTCCCCCTAACGGGCTCGTCTCTCGCGAGGATCCATCTCTGGCGTCTCTCTGTTTCTTCCTTCTGCCCCTTGCCACCCTTCTTTATCTTCGTCGCGCGATTTATTCCGTTCCGATTTGGCCGGGCTGCATTAACGAGTGTCTTGAAAATTACTGGTGAAAGGTAAACGGGAAATCCGTTGGCGGATGTATCTATCGTCGCGGAGCCATCAACCGAGACGGAAATAACGGAATAAAGCGGTAAGAACGCGAACAAATATTTTCTGCACAAAGGTTCGCAAAAGCACGTAAAGACGAATAACTCGATTGGTCACTTTGTTCGACCATTTTGGAATCAGAGTCTCGAATCTTTCGCTGATCGAGTAGTCGCGTTTCACGATATTGCTCCGCAACACTGACGGCTGAACGAATTGAATTCTCAAACGGAGTACCTTGGTAGATCGCTTCCTGAGCGGACATTAATCGCTGCTCGCTAATGAGTTTATCGAAAACGGTCCGTATCGGGTTAAATCAGATTTGGGTTAAGTCTGGATCACGTTTTGTCTAGATCCAGACCCAAATCGACTCCTGAACGAACAGTGTTTACAATGCTTCACAGTACTTCGCAAACTACGAGCATAAGGTATTGGAGAAATTTTATGTAAGGAATTTGATTTTTTTTCGATTACGGATTGCGAGTATGCGGCCGTTCACTTTCTTTTAGGGGATAAAAATGATCGCTCGACTAACGGAGGTTAAAATGGAGGCTGCGATGCGAACAAATCTTAGGCGTGGATGAGGGTCCACAGTGGCAGAGGCAACATCAGTGCCAGAGGCCGGTTCAGGGTTGGGGTGCGAAGAAGGAACACCAAGGGATAGAAACGGATGGAGAATGGATATGGGGGGATGAAACACGGGGTTGGCTAGATAGATGGGCTGCTGGATGGTTGGCTGCTTAGCCAGTAGGTTCCTCATTACCGAGAACGGTCTATTCACACCTCCTCTCGAGCGCTACGGATGTGTACGAACCACGCTCGATCGTGATCCGTTTTTGTTTTCACCCATTTACATAAAACCCTGATCGCTGCTACACTTACAGACCTCGAAACTTCTTCATTAATTCTTTCCTACGCGGTGTCCAAGTACGAACGACGTAGCGCGTGAAACGTTAAAGACACGTCACTTTCCAACTGAGAAATTCACGCATGCTTCGAGGCGAGATTTTCACGAAAGTTGAAATCGGTTTTCCTCGCGACTGCCGCAAATAATTTCGTATCGACTCGATCCCCGCAGACTGTCTCGACTTTGTTCTTCGGTTCGCGACTCGATTTTCAGCGGTGAATCACAGCCATTGCTGACAGGGAAGTTCAGTCTCTCGTCGTAACTCGGTTGAATGTACCATTTCGCACAATACCTCTCTCTCGATGAACTGACGAACGAAGCTGCTTTTCCCTGGCACTGCGCGTTTCATACACCACTCGAAGCCGGTATAACACACGATCCAAAGCACGCCGAAACTTAGAACGGAACAAACGTCGAGGGTAAATATAGTTCCCGGCTAAATAATATGTGCCGTCCAAGTTCCTCTCATTAGTCGAGAGTTAACACTTCGACCGCTCATGACGTACATTCGCGATTTTAATACGTACATTTTCGATATTTCGCCTCGCTAATTACTCGACATTTTTCACCGGCCGATGATCGCGTCTAATTTCCAATTGAATTTGAAGTGGAATGCAAATCGCTGTTCCCCCGTGCTCCGTTTCTCTCACGCCCGTCAGGAAGGGTGATCGTCGATCTACGGTCATCTGAACGAAAAGAAGGGTCCGCCAGGACGAAGTAACCAGATGAGCGTAAAACCGTGTGTGCCGGAGGGCAAACATTGACATATGTCCGTGTTAAACCTAACCGCGAAACTCGAATTGAAACCCTCCCGCGCAAACACCGATCTACCTTCACAGCCCCTGAAAATCATCTTAGCTTCTGTCCTTTTCGTTTCGTTGAAAATAATGACCGTTCAGTGAACGATCGTTAAATGAACTTTAATGAATAAAAGTATAATTATTTGAAATTGTGCAGTTATTAACAAAATATTCATTGTAATAATTCCGTGCACATACTGTATGTGTAAAGAGCCGATTGTGTGTACATACTGCATGTATAAATAGTCACATCCCGTTTTTATAGTATAAATGTATAGTAATACAGTACTGTAAATATCAAATTGTATAAGAATTTGAAAATATACAAAACTTGGTGTCCACGAATGTTAGGTTTTTTGGATATCGAAAACCAAGGAAGATACACGTATCTAAATATCTGTTGTTTGTTTCTAACACGTTGTTTTCAAATGATCGATTATCCTCGCTCCGAAACATTCGGATGATCGAGTAGAACGGTATGCATATTCGACGAACGCAGAGGAGTTTAGGCGAACGGCAGAGCATTTGTGTCGCCGACGCACAAAAGTTCTGAAAAACGTAAACGAGGTCAGGAGGATCGCCTTTATGCTCTAATACCACAATGCTTCCACGTCGAAGCGTCATGGAAATGGGGTCTCGCTCGACGTAAGTGTATTTGCTTTTAATACCTAAGCAAAGCCAAAGTATTACCAGCATTATAGAGATTAGCTGCGTGTCCTTTAAGCAGCGTCAATCCGGATCGGAGCAAATCTGCTTGTTGTTGTTGTCGTTGTCGACGCTTTGGTGCTGCTGCATTCGGAAATGGAGACCGTGAAGGGTTGCGATACCGAAACGAACGAAATCGTATCGGAAGATTGTTCCTACGAACGCGTCCCCGTGTTCGTTTAAAATCGACCATGCGAACGACCCACGATGCTGGATACCTTTTTGCAGAACCTTAAAAGGATTCGTGATCAACGAGAAACATCGTCTCGTGAATTGTGCGCGAACTTAACGAAAAGTTTCTATGAAACACGAACGAGAATCTTTCGCTGATCCTTTCCAAAATGGAACGAGAAATGTTTTAAAACTACCGGTGCAAGAAAATAATGAAACACGTGTGCAATTATTACTTCACTGCACATATAACGAACCATGACTCGAGAACGAATTCTTCAGACAAAAATGTAACAAATAGCCTTTATTTTTAAAAATATTCGTACCATTATACTCGAATAATAAATTCGGAATAATAATAATTTTTAATAAATTTCTAAGCAATAAATCTCTAGCAACTCTAAAACTTCTCGGTTGAAAAGTTTCATGATTTTTTTTTCATGTTATTAATTACTCTATTATTAATTACCGATATTTGCTGTTTCATTATGTTTGTACATCGTATGTACAACATTATAGGTTTAGATAAAAAATATATATTCCAAATAGCTGTGTTGAACAAAATGGTGAGTGTGAGTCACCTCTCGAGTGAAAAGGGTTAATTGATTTCCTAACTGTGCAAGGTGATCTCGGTCGTCACCTTTGCACCCGACGAGCTGGCATGAAACTGGAGCAGACGTTTACAACCGCGTGTTTGGAAAGGCTGTCGGTGCTTGTCATCGTCATCGAGGATCCACGGGGATTCTCCCTCGGTAGCTGCCTCGGGCATCACAGGAGCGCAAGGTCGGAGCCTCTTACATGGAGATTTCACGTGTTTCGGCATCGTTCCGACCGAACACACGTGGTATCCTGTGCGTGTCAGTGAATACACGTATCGAACAGCCACGCCGAATCATCGGCCTATAACGTTTATCCCCGGCAGAGAACTCTGTAAGACCGGCTTAACCATTTATAGACCGTCCTTACGCTCCATTGGCGTGCAACCACCGATCTTTTCGGCCCCGTTTCTAATGGGAAAACCGTCACGTTGCTTCTTCTTTTTTTTCTGATACGCAAAATGATAGTGTTCGTTGCCCCGTTCGTTTAGTAATTACAAATGACATCGAGTCACGAAACGGTGGGAAAACAAGTTGAAGCTGCAACGGAGAACCGAGTTAATGACCCATTGCACTACGATTTATTCGGCGAATGCGTTAGACACAGCAAACTGTCCGCTGCTACAGCATGAAAATGCTTAACAAAAAGTTCGCACGTCGATATTGTTTTGCATTCAGCGAACCGTGCAAATTGCAATTACACAAGATTATATTTGGACTGCGAGTGCAGCTCACGAGCGTAGCTCGTTATTGTAGCGCAAGGGGCTAAATCGACGAGGAAATCAAATGGACTTTGAGGTAATTGCGAAGGAAATTTTGTAGACAATTACGTAAAAGATTATTCGAGATGCGCATGATGCATTCTGCAGTGTTTCGGACGGAGTTGACGTTAACCCTTGCAGAATAAATGAAAGAAATGGAAAATCGTATTGTCGCGAACCTCGTGGCGTCGAACAGGTGTCGATTCGATTCTATCGTTTCATAGGTGTCGAGTATTTTCAGCACGGTACAGGATTTATTTCCCAAATTTCTGTGGTCACAGAGGAGTCTGTGACAAAGATCAATTGTCATGGCGGGCGGGCACGCATGAAGCGATGGTAGGTACCTGTCACCGAGGGAAATCGTGTTCTATTTATTTTCATAGTGCTCGCTCTCTCTGTCCCTCGTTTTTTTAAAATTTCAAGCGTTCGTGTCACTCAACCGCAGTTTTCCGCGCTCTTTAACAGCGAACAATCGTCCTGTCACGGCAATACCGCCACGGCGGAATTAATCGAGATTGAAAAAGTTTGATCTCGCTTTGACGTATAGCGATACGTTCTTCAGGCGGCGCGATATTGATTTTTAAATGGCGAAGAAGTGGGTCAGCCTACCTCCTTGGTAAAAGATTCGTCCCAAAACAGAAACAGACAGAGAGATGTCCGTTCAAGAATTCGATCGCCTTGAAGTTACTCGTTCTGCAACGTTTTCGTTGTTCGAAACGACACACGGAGTACAAGCAAAGAGAAGAATTGTTGAGTAGGAATGTTAGCTCAACAACAAAAGACGCGGGTCTTTTTATGGTTTACATCGGATTGCCCATTTGTGCCCTCGGCGATAGCACAAAGACCGAATCTTTAGCGCAAACTCAAGAGGCCGTGCACTTGTTCATCATCCATAATGCCAGCATTGTATGTTATTTTATGGGCTAGATACATACGGATGAGCACACGAAGGAACATACTCGAATGTCTATCCCATCGAGGGGTGAGGACGAACAGTGTCTACACAGATACAATGATGCATGTAAGTACATATATGGCATTACGTGACACGCAGCCATCAAGCGAATATTGGCTTTGGTAAAATCGTGAAACTGAGACATTGATGTGTCTACATTTTTCGTTACAATTGTATTATGATAAACTTTTTTATTAAACAACGAAGAAAGTTACGTTAAAATACATATTTTTACAATTTTTTGCGAAGAAGAAGCAATATTTGATTTTTACCGTGCCGTGTCCGTTCAACAGGATTGATAAGATATGTGGCGTTCGTTTTTATCGCTATCTTCCTGCTTACGACTATTTCTTGCGTAACAAAAATATTATGCCAAAACTCATTTGACGAAAATATTTTTCGTATAAAAACGTAATTTTTATACGTCACCGCGAATGGACTAATGTATTGCGAGAAATACATGCGAAAAACTACATGTATCGAATGACGTTTGAAGCTCGGGTGAAATATGTGCTCGTGATAAAGCACCGGTGACGAATCAAAAAGTGTGACTAGAAAGCCATCTTTCATACTTCTCTTTAATTTTACCGTGGGCGCAACTTAAATTCTTATCAAGAAGCAACATCTTCAATATAACCAATTTAAAAGAGAATATATGTTTATCCCGATAAATTCGCCTTAATTTTTTTGGATTAATTTTTTGCTAGTTTATCGATCGTTTATACATTGTATATGTTCATGTCATCCGTACGAATATCTTCAATTCCCGGATGAGATTATTCGCACTATCTATGGTAGGATTTACTTTAACAAAAAATGCAAGCCTTAACTGCATATGTCAATGATAAAAATATTATCAGCGTGTGACAGAGATAGTTATCTGTTCTTTGCAATCAAACTTTTTCTCAAGATGCCAACACTATAAAATCCATGTTAATGCGTTCAAGACGGAACAGAACGCAAAGTGAAGAGCAGCGTATGAGACAAAGACCGCTTCGTAGTATGTAGTGGTCTTCTTCCTGTTTCCACCTCTTTTTGCTTCTTTTCAAATAAACCAAAGGCTAGAGTTGGAACCACGGTATAAAAACGTTAGTACCGTAATGGATATACTTTGGTAAAGGTGGAGACGCACGTGAGTACTATATTTTTTATTTCGGTACTTTTGGAAAATGATCAATTTAATCTTTGAAAATCAATAAATTCATCTTACTCGAATAATTTTTCTGCTGACATCGTGCAATTTTATATTTTCGTCATGTTAGGAAGTAAAGGCCTGTTCCGATTTATGTGGACATCTTTGGCACCGAAAGAGTTCTACGCGACAAAAAATAATTTTCGTCGGCTTAATTGAACGTCATTAACAGAACTCATCATGAATTTTGGGGAGATGGTTAGCGAAATTGCAAATGGAATACCCGTTGTGGGTCATATAAAAGGTAAAATAGATATCTATCACGTGCAACACATTCTTCAATATGAAACACGATTCGAGTTATATCCGTGTTGGATTCGTTAAAGGTCTAGTACATCATATAATTGGTGAACACGAGGAAGGAGACGATGCAATCAATTCAGCGAATAGATCCACAGTTGTAGTAGCAGCTGCCGCAGCAACCGGAGGTAAACGGCAAATCGACAATATCATAAGTCTTCAAGAATTATAATGAACGCGTTATAATAATTATAATAGTACGAAAAATATCGCATTCTTCGTTCGCTCGGGTAACGTAAATTTGTTGCTATTAATTTTTCGAATCGATGCCACAAACCGACATTCACGTTATATGTGACTTCCGGCGGGCAATCCTTGAGTGCTGAAAATCTCAAGGTGAGCCACCGTAATAAAAATAACTAAAATTTCGATATCTTTGTTGCAAAATTATGGCATTAGTTTAATCGGATTGTTGGAATTTTAGCAACGAAAATGGTATCGAATTTTAAACTGTACGTTAAATGCATAAATTTTAAACAATTCCTGAAACAGTTACCTACCTAAACGGGAATCTCAACGCGGTCCTAATCCGTAACACTCTCGAATGGGCATTGTTCTAAATGGTGATACTTATAAATTATAGGGGTTGGCGCGCTCCCTGCTGCCGTGGCTTATGATGCCGCTACGACCGTGATATCGGGAGAACCTCAAGGGATCATTGCTTCGGCCGAAGATTTTATCGAAGATCCAAGCGTGATCACAGCTTTGGGTTTAGCTCTCGATGTAGCTGGGGACGTTACTTCTCATACTCCGACAGTAAAGAGTATCTTTTTCCCAGGCAAAAGAGACATATTCATCGAGGCTATAAAAACATCCGACTTATACAAAGACGACGACACATTACCGGATTATGGATCAATAGAGTATACCATTGAAAGACCTACACCCGAAATGATATTTGAGTGTATCCGGGCTGCTAACGAAGGAGAAGGTGACGAGGAAGTGGACATGCTTAAGAACGACGATGATCATGACTTCGAAGATGCATTTATTTGCGACGATTATGAAGGGGACGAACCTAAATGTTTAACCAAAGATGACGAATCGTATGTTCTACAGTATAAGAAGAATCAACAGCCAAAGGATTCTCTTCCAACCAATATCGGAGATCAGACTGTTCCTATCGTTACGAAAGATCAATTGGACGACTCGAAGAACAACTTCCAATGGGAGGATTCTAATGAACCAAGTTGCAGTATCGAAGAAAATTTATGGCGAATACCGACTTTCTTGTATATTCCCATGCCTTGCACGTTTAATTACACGGTAACTTTTATTTATTAATCGTCATTAACTATAAATAAGCATAGTTTCAAATACCGATTCCCGAGTATGTGAAAATCATTAGCTGAGATCTTAAATGTGGCAAGTTACTCGTCTTTGAACGCTCTTTGATAAAATCTTCGTGACCAAAAGAACGCGTAAATTAAATTTTATTATGAACATTCGCCAATCATCTCCATTCTCAAGAAACTTTTTTACAGCTGAATTGAACGCGAAAGAAATATAATCTTTTATTCTTTTTTGTCAAGGGAGTTGTTGTGACGAACATGATACAACAGGGTCTGTTACATATCATTATTCGACACGGACATAAATTCGCAGACCACATCGAAGGTTTTGAGGACACGTTTATGAAATTGCCAGAACGAATAATTTCTATGATTAGGCAACTCCAAAGTGCAACTAAAGAGACTATAGCTCGCATAATAACAGTCAGATTGGAGGATGCTTTTGAAAACATGGATGCCTATAACACCGCACGTAAATATCCTCCTTTATTTCAATATATTTTTCTTTCAATCGAACACCCATTTGTTCGTAGCTTTCTTGGCAGCTAAACATGAATGGAGCCAGATTCGTATCTAACGCGTTGACATACGTAACGAAAATTCCAACTATGATTTTCAGGTACAGAAGAAGTTCTATACGAATTGCAAATGATGTTATACGAATATCTGCGAAATAACATCGTTCTTGATGAGGATAACCATGGGTATCTTGGGGAAGGTTGTAACAACGGTCTTCGTCAAATAGTTTTTTTCAAAGTGAGGGATCTTAGCGGATGTGCACAAGCTATGACGGTCCGTGTATCCTCTCCGCTGTATCATAATCCGGGTTGTTTCGATAACGACGAACGTCCTGTAAGAGCAATTATATCATGTTACTTTATACCTTTGGACGAGTATACAAGCAGACTCACGGATGTATTACATGAACGCACTGTCCTTGACGACTGAACTATGGGATCCGATTTTTTTACGCTTATACCAAAAATGAAATATTATCCATATTTTAACGTAAATAATCATTATCGCATATACGATCTTATTATATAACATTATATAGATGTAATAATTTATTTTATATTTTTATAATTCTGTTACATACGATTTAATTAAACAGAACATCATGAAAAAATGAATACCTGATTACTTCCGTTTATTCACTTACCTATACGTATAAATAGATCGATAAAATAATGAACGAAAAATTTCGTATTGTCATAACGACACTCTTATTTTCAAACATTTTTTCGAACGTGCTCAATGAGGACTATACGTTGCTTTTGCGATAAAATACAGTATTCTAACGCCTATTCCCTATGCGTCGGAGCGACGGAGCTCTGCAAAAATCTTTCTTAAGACACGAATTACGCATGGAATCCTTAAACAGCGATAAATGGTCTAAGTCGGTCACGAAAGCTATACGAGCGTTATGCGAAAGGAAACTGAATGTCCATGATCGAAGACTAGAATCATGGAGCCAGAGAAGATGGAACTTTCGCGGGACGAGAATGGTACTCTTTCGCGCATTTACGCGCAGAAAATCCGTACACGAACGCGAACGATACAGGGGTGTGGCAAGGCATCCCTCTAGAATTGGCGAGATTTCAGTGCCTGCTCGGAAATCCACCCCTTCTGTTCCCTCGTGTTGCTCCTCCTGGTGTCTGCTCTTCCTCCTCCCGCGGCTTTGCCTCCTCTTCACCCCACGAAATCCCCGTCGGGCGTGTCATGCACGTTGTATTGTTGTATTGTCGGGTGCAATCTCGCTAAGCGTTTCACAGGGACACAGAAATCCGTGGTGCGCGTTAACCTGTCCACCCACGTCACGCACATCCCGCATAACACACGGAAAGAGGGAGAGAAAGAGAAACAGAAGTACCACGACACGCGCGACTGCTTGATTTCAAGAATCTGGTCCACCCTTCGTCAGAAAAGGCTTTTTGTTCTTTTGCGTGCACCCGCAATCGACACGAACCGCGACGTCGCTTATATGTACATCCTCTTTTTCTTCCTCTTTTACTATTTTCCCATTGTTACTCACGTTTCTGCGCGATCGTGATCGATGCTCCTATTTACAACCCCTGCTCCTCCCCGTTTTTATTCGGTAGAATTCAGCTCTTTCGAAAGGTCGTTTTTTTCTTTTCGCCCCCTCGTATTTTCGATGCGAAACGCAATTTTTCTAAGTGTTCGTCCCGTTCGAGTCCGCGGCGACGACGGTGAAGTTCACCCGAGAGAGTTTAAACGCGAACGGCGGCTCATTGGATTATCTAAAATACGATGGGGTGGCCGTTTAACTCTTACGTGTCAATCGCAGAAGGCATTAAATACCGATCGTCGTCGGTCTTTGCTCGTTTCAACCCCCTCCTCTCGAAACGATTGGTCGATCCGTCAGCACCCCAATACGTCCCGTTGCTGTTATTAAATTAAATTGCACCCTAAAATTGTCGGCTGTTCTCCCCGTGACAAAGAGACCGTGACCGCTCTTCACTCATTTTTCGTATCATTGATTTATCCCGGCAAATAAGCACCTGTTATTTCGATTGGACAACAGCCATCGATAAGCGCGCACAACCGTTATTTCTCTTTACCGTCATCGACGGATTCGTTCGGGGTTAATTGAAATAGTACCGTCGCCCGGGTGCTCGTGTTTGTCGCACTTCGCTATTTTTTTTTTTATTTCCATTTTTATGAAACTCGCGAGCGCGTCAATTTCTGAAATTCTCGCGTCGCGACGAATAGCGAGACGAGCGAACGAAAAACGGAATACTTTTTTTTTCTCGCGCGACGAGTTCATCCGCTTTTTTTTCCCGACGAGTAATCCTCCAGGTTCCGGGGAACCTCGGCGGGCCTCATTCAAAATTTTCAATGAACCCGGCCCCGAAGAAGGTAAACGGAACGTAAACGAGCCGCACTAAACAGATAATCGTTAATCTATTAGATTATTATGGGAATTAGTGAAATGAACCATGGTCCAATTTATTGGTCATAATCTCGGCTACCGCCTCCCATTGTCGTCACTAGGCGTTGTTGTTGCGATTGCCGTCGACAGTCGGGGTCCTTTAATCTTCCTGTTCAACTGTGAAAGTCTACTCTCGAAAGATGTCGGTTTCCTTTATCGTCAAGTTCGTGGCGATCGTTTCCCCGGCTTTGCCGCTTTTTCCGCGTGTATACAAGTACCGGATCTCGCTATTGATACCCCACCGCATCAAGAATACACCTGGTCGCTTTAATTGACGTTGAAACCTCGAGGATTTTCAGCCGACAATACCGAGCTTTTACTCCTTTACCCCATAGCGTAAACCTCTTTCGATCTGGAAGGGTTTCGAGTTGCATTCGTGTCTTTTCCGTACAGACACTTCGTAACGTACCGTTACGTTTCGCGGAACAATATTATGTGTACAAAATTGCACGACTACGATACGAATCACTGCAGATGTCTGCGCAAGTCGAACATTAAGACAGCCATTAAAAAAGAGCCATCTCAAATTATCGTCTTAAGTACTGGAAGGATTAAGACCTTATAGAGAAAGATATAGAATTATACAGAATATATATATTCAGAACGAATACGCACGATTAGGACAAAATAAAACGATTTATGAACTCGAGGTTGAACCGGTCTATAACGATGCATTAAGTAAGGTAACTACGATGTTACGAGTCTAACACAATCCCTGAGAAGATTATAAAGCAACGGGGCTAATACCTCGAAAATCTAAATCCGTCATGCTATAAACTAGTGTTTGAAACTCTGATTTGCGAAATTCTATTCAATATCCGTCAGGAAAGCCACAAATGCTCATCTGCCGTAATAAGCGCCGAAGTGTCTCGCATTAGGTGAATACGTCACCAAAGTTAAGCGGGTTTCAGAAATTTGGGAGTAACGACGACGCAAATTTATGAAGGGAAAGAGAAACGTTGAATGAGCGAGAACCGAACGGAACAGGTTCGTTGACTAGAGTTGGAGGCTCGAAAGTTCCGTTTCCTGAATCAGTGTCCGGTCCATTGAAGATTTGTCAGGATGTTCGCTCGAGTTGGAGCAGGTACGAAGCCGGCCCAGACACAATGGCGACTGTTGCCGTGTACTCGTAACATCTCAATGGACCCTTATTATCGGCGCTGTCGAAACAAGTTTCGGGGAACACATTCGTTCGTCATTCATTCGGTAGCCCGAACGCGCCGCCTCTGCCGCACCGTGCCGCCCGAGCAAAAAGAGCGATGAACGAAAAAGGATGAAACGAACCTGCCCTCGTAAACACGTAATTTCCATGTCGGCGAAATAATTGAATCGCGTGGCAGAAACTGCTTGTGCACGGAAATGTGAAATAATACGGTAATGGGCCATCTGTTTGCGCCAACAATTCGCCGACGCACAAAGCGTCGTTGGATACCAATTACTATCGAACTTCCGCCATTACCGAGTACCGAAGACAATACCTTCGCGAACATATCCGGGGATACGAAGGCCCGTGATACCTACTATCCAGAGATATCCAGAGACACTGGAAGTATAAGAATTCGGGGATTCATGAAAGTCTGCGATTTCAGGGATTCGTCTCGCTTCGATAAATGTTATCCCGATGGAGCGAACGTCAGAAGCTGTTCAATTGCCAGGAGACAAAAGAAGGGGATGGTAAACGAGAGCGAATGAAAATAAAGGAAAATAGAAATATACGCGTTCGCGCACGATTGCACGCACAACGGGAGGCCGCGATTAATTACCAGGGTCTGCGCTTCAACCTCTCGCCTTGACGGTGTTCCTCTTCTCCCATCCGATAGTCGGGTGCGCGGGGCTATTTCCGGTTCGATGACCTTACCGTGTCGTCGCTGGTTGGTCCGCGACGAGGCTCGCAAAAGGGGTAGCTGGTTAATTATCCAACGAAAGTGGACTAAAGAGAGATGGACCGAGGGTGGCGGGTCGTATTCAGCAGCGATCAGAAGAGCGCAGCGTGAGCGAGGGAAAAATGGCGCGGAGGAGGAGGAGGATGATGACGGGGGGCGGGCGGGGACGGAGGCTGGGAAAAGGAGAGAAAGATTCGCCTCATAAACACTTGGAGTGTGACACGATGGTGTCGAGTGCACACATCAAAGCGACGATGCAAAGGGGCGCAACTTTGCGCCAGCTCGTGGTAACTTTGGCTGCTACCGATGATAGGGACTCGGGACAGATAAAGAAAGACGGACAGAGCAACCGAGACGACAGCAAACAGAGACGAACGGAGATTGTTTGTCGCTTTGTTTGATTTTGCATTCACGGAGATAGCTTTCACTTACGCACCGAGGGCCAAGATTAAACAGATTTGAAAATGTCTCCGCCACCCTCGCCGGCCTCCCGTCGTCGCGACCCCCTCACTCGACCGACCAACCTTGCAACCCTTTCAACGATGGATGCGTGACTCGCCGCGCGTAATCTACACGCCGATTATACTTTCTTCCTCCTGGTATGTCTAACTTGACCTACATCTCGCGTTTAATTAAATCGTAAGCGATCGTCGCGTTTGATACGCGACGAGCGTGAGACGGTTTTCTTGTACAGGCTAGGAAAAACTACGATTTACTGCTGGCCTGCTTTATGCGATCCCCTCTTTAACTTTCGCGATAAACCGAAGTTAAATTTGAATCGGTACTGTCTCCTGATAGAATATTATTACCGGTACACAAGGGATTTTGAAATCTGTCAAATATGTACTTACGGCGCTAACATTGAGTCTAATATCATTAAATTACCCTCCCCCCAGTACGATAATATTGCAATTTTGTAAATTCAAACATATAATATCGTCTACGTCTAAAATATCTAAAAGTATGGATTATCAACGGGGTCTAACGATACAAAGAAATAAAAGAAATTATTTAGTTCATGCAACGTTACGATAAAAATTGACTGACTTGCCTCGGAAATCTGTCCGCGTCTCTTCCGTATCTACATCACCTACAGTCGACTTCTGTGCGCTGACTGTTCGTCGATCCCCTTTCACCGTTCCTCTTTGATTTTGCGACAAGAGGAGCACACCGAAGATAGACGTGTAATGAGGAAGATAGCTGGTCGAGGAGGCGAGCGGCAACGAGAAGATGGATGGTAGGTGGAGGTGAGTGGAAAGTAGGAGGAGGTTGGACGAATCGATGGCACTCCGCGTGGAAGAATCGAGAACGAAGGTGTCGTGGTAGCTTCGAAATGGAACCCTTCACATTTGCTGCCGTGGCTCGAAGAGGGCTATCATTATAATACCGAACATCGTGTACCTCCCTTCGCCCTCTTCCATCATTCTCTGCTCGTTAGATCGGTGCGCACGCAAGAATTCGCACTCGACCACTTTCTTCGCCATTTCCTTTCCTTCCCTCGTCGTACAGGGTGTCGAAGTAACAAGGATTCAAGGTGTGCAAATAATACCTGCTAAACTATCGCGTCCTGAAATTGGTCCCTCCGTGATCGTAAATTTAACTTTGTGCAAAAAGGACTTTGCAGTAAGTGCGCTCGAATGAAAATTTCCTTTGGATAAACGTATGATCAAAACCTCGCCACTTACAACCAAAAATCGACGAATGGTGGATCCTCTTGTGCGTACGCAAACATTATCCCACAGAAAACCTCGCAAGAGTGTTCGATAAATCAAGTGATTACATTTAGCGAGTGTATGAACAGATATTTATATTTCAGAAAGCGAGAGGGATTTATATAAATCTTGCCTTTATTTAAGACGATTCTATACGCATTATCAAAGTATCATTACCGTTGTCGTTTATACGATAATGAACAGGAAAAATTGCAACGATTATTATGAGCTGGGCAAGTTGACTATTTTCTTGATCACCCCGTAGATACGTACATACATCTTTGAAGTTACTCCGCCTCGCGACACCTCTTTACCTGGCTTGCGATCCAATTTGTTCCCTCCTCCGTGTTATGACACAATAAACTTTGATTATCATAAGATATCCGGCTCGTTTCAGCGAGCTTCAGACCAAAGGAGAGCACGTGATTATAATGCGCTCGGTTCCTCGTTAACTCGTCAAACGAGCCTTCCCCCCCCCCCCCCGACGACGATCTGTCGCGATTACTGCGGATCTAATGGAATTTTTCCATTAGCCGAAAACCAGAAATTCGCGATGTTCGGAAACGAAACGAGATTGGAACGCGTTCCGCGTCTCCAATTTTACGCCGGCCGTGTTCCGATCGAGGCGAGCAAATTAATTAAAATAACCGAACCTATCGATCGTTCGCCGGGGGTGAGATTCGTCGTCGAGCCATCTTTTCGCTCGAAATGGACACGCAACTGCGATCGCGCGTTGTTAACGCGAGAAAAGCGCTCGATGCTGTCGCGCGATAACAATGGGAAAAACGATATGCGCCTCCAACGGTTCGTCGGGCGCCCTTTTGCCCTCCTCGCTCACACCCCCGGCCATCCGAAGATCGCTAAGTATTCCGTTTAGTCGACTGGCTCGAGTCGAACGATTCGAGATGAATCGACTAACTGAACGTCCCCTCTCGCGACCGTTTTACGTAGGCGTCGAACCGTGTATAACGATCGACCGGAGCACAATGATCCAGGATAGGGAGAAGCTTCGATTCTTCGCCGGTGACACCTGATACCGCGTAATTAGATGGGGCGCGGGTTTAGGGGTTGAAAGTTCAACGGATCAGAATGTAACCGAGAGATAGGAAACACCCGGTGCACCATTGTTCAGCCCCGTCTTGTGTCCTCTTCCCTGTCTATTCGTAATTTCCTTGTTAATAATTGTACACGTTTTTAAGTTCAGTCGGTTCTGTAAATACTATTCGTCGCTGTTAACTCTTTGCTATATAATTTATTTGTTTGGTGCGTCGATCAGAACTAAGGATTCACAGCTACAATGTTAACACGAACAATGATAGTGAAAATGCAATACGTATTTTATAGTTAGTGATCCTTAATTGTGTAGATTGTAATTGGATACGAACTTACATACAAAGGTATTCAGAATTTTATCAAGATTTATTATGTTTAAATTACGAGTGCGTCACGAGTCAGACTCGTAAAAGTAACGGGTTAACGTCTGATCAGATGAAGCGTAACATTAACCACTTAACTGCCTAATTTAGTTTAAAAAAATAAACGTATTAAAATGATTAAAATTAACCAACGTAAAAATTTGTCTCAGACATCCAATCCGAATTTCAAACGATTACTACGTAACGATTAACGCGTACAAACATTTCACGAAAGTTTACTTTCTCTTTTCCACATTCAGAAGAATTTCACTGCTTCCACGCGATATTTCGAAGCGTGTAAATTCACTCGAGTGAATTCTTTCATGAACCTCGTAACGAGCCAGGCGTGGCACCGACGATCCGTGATACAATGACAAAGTTGGGGACGGTGTAACGCCAGTATGAACACCGATACGCGACACGATCTATCGAGGGATGAAGAGGGTAATGAAGAGGTGTTGAACCGTATCCCATAAACCCCCATCGTCGCGAGAACCAAGGGTCTCTTTGCATAATAACTTACAGTTCGCTCATCAGTTACGGGTTTTAACCAATTACGAGGATATTAATGGGGAGGGAAGTTTAACGTTAGCTACGCGATATGTACGATCGTGTGTCCCAAAACACAGGACACACGGGGGATGAGTCGCGTTTATGTACCTCGACGTGTTATATCGTCCAGGGGATTTCGTGCGTCCTGCTGTGTCGAGTTTTCCGGTCCCTCGACAGATATATTTGTTTTCATCGAATTAGCCGGTACTTCGGTCAACTTATTAATTCCATTTCCACCCTCGGCATCTGTGAATCGGTAGCGATCAGAAAACACATTCCGTTTATAATTGATTCTCGATGTTACTTGTTTTTCGACATCGAAAAAATCGGTTTTCTTCGGTTCAGTTTAGCGGAGGGTTGTTTAAATTTCCATATTTCCAAATATCCAAATTTTTGGCATGCAAATTTGCAAATTCTGAAATTTCCGGATATCCAAAAGCCTAAATTTCCAAGTTTTCGAAATTTGTATAAAAACGCCGCACGATTTTTATTCGTCGGGCGTGTAACGCGAAGGGCGCAGGTACGGCGTTCTCAAACGATTTCACGGTTGCACGGTTCCGGCACGGCGTTTTCTTTTCCCGCAGGTCCGAATTCGAAAACCGGAATCGCGGTAGAACGAGTCAGTTGGACAGGAATGGCACGCAGACGGTTACTTTTGTGGTTTCTAGTTGGCCGAGGAGAATGTTTCCGTGCAACTCACGGCCCCTGTATGAAAGCGAAGAAGCAACGGACGACTCAAGGAACAGCGTGATGCCGACTCCAGGTGTTAATAATCCTCCCCTAATTGTCCCACCTCGGCCCGGATAATTCCCATTAAACGCCGCTAAATACTTGTTTGTATACAACCCCCGCTGATCCCAGAGAGACTCTTTTACACCTTCCTTGAATAGTAACGAAGGATTTCCTGTCGGTTTTAAGAAACGCTGTTCGCGGTTGGACGAGTCGGCGACTGACACTCGGCAAAAGAGGTGTGAATTCGTGAAATCGTGGGTTAAGGGTTTCGAACGTAAATATTTATTTCGCGAGAGAACTCGACTTCGCATAAAAATCACGGTTGACCGGCCGCCGATGTCGACTGTTTCTGTTTCCGTATCGATCGGTTCGAGTTCGAGACACGAATTCGCGCGTATCAATTCGAACTATAATTTCAGCCAACAACCCGGAAACACGAAATTCCTTGTTGACACGTACGTCGAGCTAGATATACTATCTATAGAGAGACTACGCCATAACGACCAACGTTTGATAAGGGACTGCGAGTAGGGGGTGAGTCGGTGGTCGGATGAGTCCCGATTTAATGGATAGAGGACAGATTCTGCAGAGATACATCAGAAGGCCGACGGGATATCTGTCTCGCAAATCAGTACAGAATCACGTCGTCGTATCTCTCTCTCTCTCTCTCCCTATCACTTTGATAGGTGCCCTTCAATCCCTACCGCCCTCCATACACATCGATCCGTCTCTTTTTCCACCTTTGACTAACATTATCCCCGTCTCTTGTGCACTCGATACTAGATGTCTGTACGAGGTCTCGACGCCTCTTTCTAACGGACGACAGATTGCATCGAATTTAATAGCAAATGATACCGGCTCCCGTTAACACCCTCTTTTTCTACGTGGCCGATACTCTTTTCTAGCCGAGTTCTCTTCTTCTCCGTCTCGCCCTCCGGACGAGATGTGCTTAAGGGTCGGCTGTTTCTCCGGTAGCCAGCAGATCAGGGATCGAGCAGATGATGCGGACCAGAGATTAGGACTCTCGTACCCTCGTTACGTACATTATACTCCGGGTTAAGTCTTCTCCTGTCCTCGACCAATCGATTCTCCCAAGATTCCGCCGAATCGGCTTCGAATTCTGCTACCAGAGACTCGATAAACTTGGCAATTCTATTCAGGAGCAGAGGAGAAATTTAAAACTATCGTTATCGCGTATCCGAATATCGTAGTTGCTTGATTTATTAATAGAAAGCTACGTTCCTGTGTCCTCATGAAGTTTATATTTGCACAGTTTCTTATAAACAAGTTATCGATACGAAAGTATCAGAAATTATAAATAATTTGTAACCGTATACAGTGAGTGCGTGAAAGTGTGTATTCGTAAAGACAGCTTGGAGAAAGTTCATGTAGAAAGGATATGGAGAAAGTATTTATGGAGAAGGTATATGTAGTCGTTGAAAAGGGAATCGAGGACGAAAACGAGAAACGATTCATTGGTATCGATGATTTTATTGCATTGGATCAACTCATGTTTACAATAAGGGGACACATACATATGCATTTTCATCTACTCTACCGATTATCTACATGTATAACGTTTTGTTTTCCCTTATCTTCGCCATTTAATCATGCTTAATTAATTCATTCTCGTTAGCTTACCTAATCCGTTAGAGAAACACGAGGTACGAGTCCATCGCGAATGTGTCAATCGAAAGGAGGAGAAGAATTTGAAGTAAACGCAAATGAAATAATTAAACGGTATTGCTTGTCGAGTGTTGGAGACGTAAATAAAAATGCATAGAGCCGAATATTAACATTTTCTATCGCAAAAGCTCGTAAAAACGACGGTCATTAATCGCAATGGCCACGAACGATCCTGAACGTGCCCTACGGCATAATTACAACACGGTATTTTATTAATGGCCAACGACACTGTGCTCGTTGTGTCTACGCGTCACTTAAAAGCTACTATCACACCGAATTTTATACATTTCGCCTAAAGATAAATAGAATATGCGATCAACGTGTATCTGTCACGGTAAACGTGTTGATTCGGTAAATGTACATACGCTCGCTAGTTAATGTATGCACGTACTAACTTCACAAATATTGGCTACGTGCAACGAGATCGTACTATTCGATACGCAAGCGGCCGTCGAACATTTTTGCGTGATTCCTCTATAAGTATAATTCCCGTGTGTTAAAAATTGACCGAGTAAATGCGTACATTTACCAGTAAGCGTATACAACGGAACCTCGATATTTTCCTACAACGGGGCCCCTAACAGCGCGGCAAGAAGCTGCCAAGCAACTCGTTTGTTCGTTTTCTCTCGAAAAACGTTCTGTGGCGCGAAATCGGACTTCTGTGTCGCTACAAGTAAGAAAAGCTCTCGATCGTGAATTTATCTGTGAGAAAAATACGGAGGTTCCGCTCTATATTTACCGAACGTCACGCTTTTACGGTAACATGTTTGTGTACGTTGTTCTAAAGCTCCTACCATCGAGCTTCTTCCTCGGAATTGAACGAAGATAATAACGCTCCTCTAATGTGGACAAAGAATCGTCGTTGCAAATCTATGCGTTTCATCTCGTTTCAACGACAGCATCGTGAACCGAGCACGTACAATTTCCATTTAATCGTCAACGATCAACGCGTCCCTCTGTCGCAGGTACAAATATTTACAATTATTTACATAAATAAGTAATCGTGTCTCGCGGAATACCGTCGATTAAGCTTCCATGCGACGATTAATCCCGATATTATGGGCAACCGGTTTCCAATAACCAATAGCTATCACGCTGCCTCGACTCTCTTCTGTTGATTTACCTCCCAAACATGGTTTATTTCGTTCGATGCTGCCCGATTATTTGCTTTCTGGGGTTATGTGTTTGCTCGATGTTTTGCAGGCAGCTCGCAACTGCTAGTTCAGTTAAAATATCATTGTCCCGTCGAAATTGTACGCGACGAGTCGTCTAATTCGACGCGATGTTTGTCAAACATATTCGACATGCTCGAATTTGTAATGTTTGCCTGGAATCATCGTGTTAAGAATATATACGGCGAATCTAAACGGTAACAAGACCGGTGCTATAAAATCGACGAGTAACGTTCCTACATCCGACAGAGGCGTTAAAAAGCTTTCGACCGGAACTGTCCTCGGCTTCTTTCGGACGTTGTCTACAGTTTCAAATAGTCGAAATTTAAAACCTGCATCGAAGAACAAAGTACGGTCTCATTACTTTTTAGACGCACCGCGTTTCCTGCACGAATTAGTTTCTCGAAACAGAGACGTTAGATAATAATTGATCCAACCACGTACTTGAGTTTAGCTCGTACGAACGATCAGGTTAACACTTTGATCTTCATGTCGGATAGGCGTTTAGCGAGTGCTTGAAAATTCGTTCGACAGAAATGAATTGGTATCTCGAAAGCAATATATTAAATTTATCGAAGGTAGAATTACGGTTCGAAAGGATTTTCAACAATTTCGGAGAGTGCCAATCAAAGCGTTAACAGCGTGATTTTTCGAACGGTATAGCTCGATATCGTCGGTTCTTCGTAGCTGCGGATTAAAGCCGCGTAACTTCGGAGCACGCCGTGAAAGAACGATGGACAGAGATTGATCCGGCACAGGTGCGACGATTCCCAGTGAACTCGTGAGCTCGAAATACGTCGAATCCGTCCGTTTCGTGCACCTACGCCAGAAAAAAAGTATTCGCCCGTCGATCTCTGAACGTTTAACTCCTCGTTTTGTCTCTGTAAGGAATTATATCGTGGACCGTCCGTACTAGTCGCCGATAATCCGACAGCGACCAGTCTTACGATAAAAACAGGAATTAATCTTCGTCCATACGATTCGTTCGCTGTAGATGAGGTAGTTGATTGTCTCGAAAACTGTGCAGTAACACGTACACGCCGCATATTCCCCATACATTTCCGTAGTCTCTTTGGTATCTGATTCATGGTGTTCCAACGACAACCGACTCGACCCCTGCGCCCTGAAGGGTTCATTTCAATATCTCGAATTCACGGATTCTCGTTAACCACGAGTGTCCTCGCGGATATCATCGGGGTCCTCCTCACTTGGAAGGCCGCGTCGACTGGCCGATGTCCCCGGTGTAACAATGTGGACCTAGGATGAGACGACATCGAGTCTTGATAGTGGATATTCTCACCCTGTCACAACATTTTGCTGAGATAACTGGTGGATCCCGGCGGAGGCAGCAGGAACGGATTGACGAACGAGGTGGGTCCATCGTGTACCGACGTGTAGCCCGATTGTTGGTTGTGACTCTGGGCGGAAGTACCGAGGGCGGTGAATACCGGTATTCCGGTATCGTGCAGTTTCCTCATGTGCTTCTTCAGATCAAAGTTCCTGCAGAATCCTTTCCCGCAGATCTTGCAGGAGAACGGTTTCTTGTCGTTGTGCGTGTGCATGTGGAAGGTCAAGTTGTAAATCTGATGGAACGCCTTGTTGCAGATGTTGCACTTGTACGCCTTTTCGCCGCTGTGCGTCAGCTTGTGATTCTTGTAGTTGCCCTTCTGATGGAACCCCTTGTGACAATACTCGCACACGAACGGCTTATAGTTCGCGTGTATACGCCTGTGGGTGTTCAGTGTCGAGCTACGATTGAACGCTTTGCCGCAGGTCGGACATTTGTGCGGCTTCTCCGCCGTGTGGATGATCTTGTGCCTGCACAGGGTGCTGGCCTGACGGAAACCCTTGCCGCAGATCTTGCAAACGAATGGACGCGCACCCGTGTGGACCGGCATGTGTCTGGTCAGGTTGTAATGGGCGTTAAATACCTTGCCGCACTCCAGACAGGTGAACGTCTTTTGTTTATTGGTGGTGCTCAGCTCGTTGCTTCGAGGTCCTGGACTCTTCTTGCCCCGTTGACTCTCCGGCGATGTCTCCGTCAGACTCTCCCTCGAGAAGGCTTCTTGAATGGCGGTGGGTGTCGGTGAACTCTGAGGCACCGTCGGTGCCGCGGGTGGCGGCGCTGGAAACGCTCTCAGCAACGAGTTCGGGTGATAATAGAGGAGCGAGTAGGGTTGCAAAAGATTCTGATGCCTCAACGTTGGCACGTACTTCTTGAAGGCCGATTCCAGGTGAGCGGAATACGTCAACGATGGTAGACTGGGAGGTTGCTGAAGAATACTCGACGTCGTTGGTGTTGTCGTCGGTGGTTGTGCCGTTGTCTGTTGATTACTTTGCTCGGTCAGACGTTTGTCAGGTTCCATGATCTTCGCGATGGAGAAGGTCAGATTTTTGCAGGGCGCCGGCGAGGTAACCCTCTCTGGCGGAAGGCTGGTCGGTGTTTCGGTCGCCATTGTACTGCCGGTCGAGAACGGTTGCATGGTAGAGACCTGCAACAGAAACGCACCGGGATCAATTTATTTTTTACGAGCAAACTTTGCTTCGATTTCAGGGTAAATACTCGAAGACAGAGGATAATTGTACTAAATATTTTTTATCGTCGCGTTCATAGAGGACTTTCAGAATAAAAAAATCGTCTTAATCGAATCTGCTAGACTAATTCTGAATGTGACACGCGGTGTACGCGGGGCTTTATCGGTCGACTAATGGTGGAGTACCTAAATCATGGCGATCAATTTGATGACTTCGAGGACCGCCGTTAGTGGCCGCTCGCTCGATCCTCCCTTCGCAGAAGTCTGTTAGTGTTTTAGTACGCGCACACAGTGCAAGCGGAAGAGAACCCACATGTCGGCGAATCCGAGTGAAACATGTGGTACCACTATTATATCCACTCAATTGGCCCTCGTGTTGACATAAAAAAAGTACGTTCGGCATTGAGCGATGGGGGCTGGCAAACGTCGGACGACAACGAGGGAATGCTCCGTTTCGCGCATCGCCCTAAGCTGAACGCGGATAAAACGCGTTTCGACAAAAAAAAAATCACGGATTCGCGGGTCGCCGACGAATTCGATATATCAAGAAATAAGGGATACCTTGCGTAAACCTAATTACATATGCGTACGCAATTTGAATGTTGATTCGCGCGTAAAACAGCATGAATATACAGGTAGCTATTAAGCATGTGTAACATGGAAAAAGGGGATGAATGGCGGGGTTGAATGAGTCGCGAAATGGTCAGCACAGTTAAAGAGCAAGCTTCGCCGAGGTATCACAGGAGGTTTGCACGTCGAAAAGTAGAAATGTTTGCCACGAAGAATGGCGTTATGTTTGGACTTGGAATGACGGCTGGAATTGGATAGGACTGGTTGCGGGTAGCTTCGTGGAACGCTCGTTTCCGTTTCACCGGAGTACGCGAGCTCTCATCACGCATGTGCATAGAATATTGGGAAGAAAGTAAGTAGGTAAAACTTGCCAAAACGCCGTGATCAAAATTTATACCTTCATAAATCGATCGGAATTTTCGATCGTCGTTGCGAACGCTGTTCTTTGCTCAAAATCCAGAAATAATAATAAAGTAAAATATATAACAATCTCGTAACCGATCTCGCCATTAGATGGGAAAGGGTTAAGGCTCCAAAGTATTTGGAGCTAACGCGAAAATTTCATATGGAGCAGCGAGAGATGTCAGAGGGAAGGCGGTATTTGACTAGGATGAAAAATGCATGCTTCCAGAAACGATGGAAACACCAGACCCCTGGACATGGTGGAATATGATGCAGCGGTCCTGCCCAAAAGCTCCGCCCATTAGCCGGTACCTTTCGATTGTCCCACAGCTAAAGGCAGCCCTAATAACCAAGGGAACAAGGAACGGAAAAGCAACCCCGGTGTGAGAAACGAGACTGGAGAAGGGAAACGATCTCGTCGCGCACCCCCGAAACGCCTCTATGACCTATAGAAAAGCTCCGACGTCGGGTTTTATCGCCAGGGAACGGCGCAACTGTCAACGAAAAACCGACAAAGGACGTGATTATGTATCTTCGAGTGCAAGTAAGCTTCGACTTCGAACTCCTCCTCTCGATTTCCACCCTATATCGGATATCCCTCTTTTTCATTTTCCTCCGACGTATTGTCTTCCCTTACGTTTCTCGTCGCGATAGTTTGGTAGGCCTCGCGTGATTAATAATCATTTTATTTCGGTTCACACAAATCGGAGAAGAACAGCAGGGTTAATAGACAGATTTGCACTTTTCCTTGTACTTTCCGCTACCCTTCTCGCCCTCCGCGTTATCTTCTATTCTTCCATCTCCGTGTTTTCTCCTTTACCAAATATCTTCTCCCTTTTTCATCGAACACGTCGTTTTATCTCTCTCTCTGTGTGCCTGGCCGTCCTTAGCACTTTCCAGAGGTGGTTCGTTCGGTATCTCCCTCTTTCTCGCTTATCGTCGCTTCGCGTTTTCTAACCCGCCGCGCCGCAGCCGAAGGGGATAAAAAGAGACACCGAATACAGAGGTGTACGGTGGGGATCGAGGCGACAGGATTGGTCGTTGACTATATAGCCCTTGGAAAAGTGACACGAGAGGGGTTAGTCGTGAGAGACATGGTGGGGGCTAGTATTGTTACAGTACTTAACGAGCGGTCGAGGTAATCAGTATTGCTCCTTGCGGCACCCGACAATTCCGCCAATTTGCTTCAATCTCGGCTGTAGCATGGCCGACGTACGCTCTCTAGGGACCATTTTGTTTCCTTTTTTCATTGGCCGGAATTAATTGGCCCACTCCGCGAAATACATGGAATTTTCGTTCGACGTTCACGCGCCGGACATCCATCGATCTCGTAAAATGCCCTAATCTGCTCCGATGATATTACCGCTCTTTTACGAGCAATAAAATCGCTGTCACGAAGGCAAATTGTCGGGTAGATCTAATTCGAACGAAGGACGTTCTATTTTCGTTTTCTTGGATCGCTCTATTCGTGGTTGAAGAATATTTTGGAACACGGGCAAGACGAAGCGGTCGATACGAAGGGTGAAACGAAATCCGGCTTCCGTGACCCACTCGATGAACACGGCCAACCGCGTATCGTGATCACCGCGATTCTCTCAGGTGAGGTTGGCGTTAAATGTGCAAAGTTTACCGATGCGGTTACAAATGGTCCGAAGAATTCAATCAGCCCCTCCCCTGGTAAACTATTAGGTGGCGATGAGGGAATCCAAAGAAAGTTGAAGGAGCTCGAAGGAACTTGAAATGGCTTTGCAAATTTACCCGGTTTCGTTGTCGACCCATTAATTATCTCCTCTCTCGCTCCTCTAACGATCAACCTTTCGCTTTCTTGCTCTGCTTACCTCGTCGTTATCCTCGTGACTCTAAGAACCGTTGCGACTTCGGTCAAACCCTCGCGAACGTCATAGAGAATACGAATCGATCTCGAATCTGTCGAAAAGATCGTCGCGTTGGCCGTGGTTCGATAGAAATCATGAAATCGAGCCGAATTGCGAATCGGTCGAGCTTCGTTACTTATGGACATTAAGGAAGGGAAGTAGCGAAAGGAAAACGCTGACCTCGGATGATCGAAACAACGATCGTTCGACTTCCCGATGTGAACATTCCCAATCAGAGGCTAGTCAAAATGGGCGGATAGGTGTTTCGCGTGTTCAGGCCGCATCAATCACCCTCTCCTTCTGTGAATCTACCTGCTCATGAGGTCACACGCCCATCGTTCTTCCCCGTTTAAGTGCGCGATAAGGAAATAAGCCTGGCCCGAACGAATTCTGTCGCTTAACTTTATTACTCATCGCCCGGTTGACCCGTGTCTCGTCGGTCTTTCAACATCGACGGACTCGTCCAGAACGGAGAAACAGAAGAAGCGACGTTTTCTTCGCCTCGAATTAAAAGCCGTTTCTCTAGTCGACGCTTGGCAGCCGTTCGCGCGAGAGCTGCCCAGACATCGTGTAATTTTTATTAGAGCGTCTCGAGGTCCGTGCGACGTCTTTGGTGTGGAAGAGGGCCCATTAGCCGAGCTACCCTCATTGTTCCATCCCTGACACTCTCCGGCCTTCCGTGATATGGCGCGTGAACGGTTGACATATAATTAGCATTTGGGGTAACGAAAGCTCGACTGAGGATGACAGCAGGCACAATACACACCCCCTCGAGTTATCCTCTGTCCCATAACTCGGCCACAAACCCGCCCTTTCTGTCCCGACGTTCACCCGACCAGCTAGCCCCGTAAGCCGATTCGAAATTAGCCAGCTTAATCGCCCCGAGTGCTTCACCGCCTTTCTCAGCAAAATTTTAAGGATCTCCTTCGAGTCTCGCACCCTTGTGCAACATTTTCCGGATCAAAGTCACTATAATTCCGATACCGCTACAAGCGTATCACGAAATATCCGAATTCGTCGTATTTTACATTTCATTTCGAACAATATCGGAGTCCAACCCCTGTTTCGCGGCGTTCAACCAGGAGCCCGATTAGTTAAAAATAATTACCGAGGGGAGCGTGTGTATTTTTTCCAGGAATTTAAACGCATACCATGAGTCGATTTCGAAGTTTCGCGTTACGAGAAGGAGTATTCGTAGAGTGGGTGATTTAAAGTTAATTGAAGAGTGGTAGTGGTGGTGGCAGAGGTGAAGAGAGGCGAAGAGGAATAAATTGCGAGTCGCCTCGTGCGAATCAGTAGGGGCCCCCACCGGTATATTCCGACGGGTGTATTCTGAATTAAGTCGCTCAGTTGTGCGCCGTTTACTTTGCTCCTCGACTGCTCTCGAATCGTTCTGGGGGAATGGCTTAATTTTAAGGAACTTTGCCAGCCGTTCCGCGGAAGTTTAATTTTATCCGTCGAATAACGTTACACCGTACGCTGTCTATGGTTTGTCCTGATACGCTCACTTCAAAATTGCTTTCCATCCCCTTATCGTTTTTAATTCATCCTGTACAAAACTTGGTTCCAACTACGAACGATCGACCAACGGCCATATCGTAGGAAAAACATCGATAAAACAATATTCGTTAAACTTCGAGCATCGCGTTGATATGTCATGAACACTGCTTTGAAAAATATTTACATCGTCGAGTCGTATCAGACTTTCGACGTTAACACTAAATCTACCGACGTATAATGCACAATTATATTGAAGTTAAGAATGAAGTTGAAATACAAATGAATAAAAGATGATACATAAATCGATACACATATTAATTATTTATCTCGAGAATCGAGGTAGGTTTCAAGAAAACCATCTTCACGAATGTTGGTATTTAAATTACGACATTTGTAAAACGGTCATTTGACCCCTTTGGCAGGTTTAATGTGCAATAATGCTAATATGCAATAAGTCGATATCGTAGATGACGCACGATAGCAGGATTGACGAATTTATGCGCAACGTGTTGAGAAAAGGCTGAATGGATACAAAATTCTCACCGGGAAAACAGAACCACCGACAAAAGGGGCATTGTTTAAAACGAAAACGAAGTGATTTCAGAGAGCCCTGCGTATGAGCAAGCGTGCAAGAACCGAAAAAAAAGATCGGTGCCCACGTGCGTACCCGTATGAATACGGACGGCTTTCCAAAATGGCAACGAGTCCCGCTGGGCTCGATGCATCTCGAATTCATGTAGTTCGACGTATCGTCGAGTCGAGTAGAATTGGCAGGGGGTTCACAGCTGCGCAGTCCACGGGGGTTTTTTACCCCTCATTCTGTGGCGTTTCAATCCCGGTTGGAACGCCTCGTTATCACCGATTCGTCCTTCTCGTTTCTGCCCTCGAGACGAACGCGACTGACCTCGTTAAGTTGTTAAATATCCTCGAATTTCACCCTTAATTCCCTCGTAATATTCGAAAAATATGTTACGCTCAACTGCTCGACACGAGAAAATGATTTACCTCGATTAATACGATTACGTGAGCGAACGAAACTGTTGAAAATAGCAAATTCCCTATACGAATAATTGATAGAATATTTTAACACCGTCATTTGTTACAAAATTGATCCTTGCTTCGTTTGATATTTAACAAACGAATAAAACGAAGACTCGCTGTTGCTCTAAATAATTGTTGAGACAAAGAACGTTCGCGAGGTTTATCGAGGCACAGGCATAAAAGGACCGGTAAATTAAATAAAAGAACGAACACGTGCCCTTTGGGAACGCGAGTTCACGATCGCCTCAGCGGGCGTTTTTACGATTCGCCGTCTGTAGCGCGTTCATTTCGCATTTTCGGCGTCGTTGTTGCACCCCGCTGACAATGGGGTCGCGTAACTTGAGATCGCCGGCCTCCGTTGGGCATAATGACGATCGCCAACGACGATCATAATAGTCTCACGGAATAATAAGTGGGATAAAAGTCAGGAAAACAATTGGTACCGCCATTGTCACTTGGCGGCCCATTCAGCCACCCCACAGGCCTGTTTGCGTTGCGTTCGTTTTTACCCGGAGAAACTCCACGATGGGAATCGTTCACAATGGTGGAAATGAAATTATTATCGGCTCGCTGAAGGCGATGATCGTACGTTTAGCTCGACTTCGTTGAGGTATGTTGATCCTTTCAGGTAACTTGTTCGCCGACAGCGTTCGTTCGGCGAGTCAAATTACGCACGAACCGTATTATTTTCTTTCTTTCTCGGTGAAACTCTTGAACTCGTTGTGTCCACGTTGTATGTTGACACGAATTTCATCCGGGTCATGGTTCTGCAAAATGGGACTCGTGGTCGTCGCGAAGCGGCCTTTTGATAAAAAATGAAAACATCGCCTGTACGTGATGAGAAAATATGTTGCTTAGTGAAGGTAATTTCGTGGATAGCCGGGATTTTGAATTTCCCGCGCGATCGGGGAAGCAGAATCAACGAAAAGTCAACGAACCATCGTCGGAAAGCCGTAATTCCGCTCTCGAATAACCGCAGTCGCGCTTGCGAGCCTTTTAGAGTTCCATACATCCCCGTTCGTATTGCCAACCGTCTCCTCCCACCGTTCTAGACAATGTACATTACAAAAGAGGCTTTTTTCGTGAGGCACGTCGCGTACACAAACGGTGGCGTGCGTCTGCTACCGCCCTTCCGCCGCTTCCGCTCGCGTTATTCAATCGCGATCTCGATTCCCGAAGGAAGAATGGACCAAACTCGACACCGACTGGGGATACTGCAAAGACGGATAGGGGTGGCACCGGAAGTCTTGCGTGCCATTTGCCTCGAACGGCATACTTATCCACGTCTTCAAGAATCATCGGATGGTGAATGAGGGATCGGCCCGAGTGGCGCGTGCCAGCCTGCCTCTGGACGACCTACTCTCTGGAGTCTACCTTCCAAGTGATCAACCTACGCGGATCGTATTTTCTTTTGACGAAAAAAGGGAACCTTCTAATGACGAGAACCGCCTTCCTACGAAACGCCAAATCGTCAATTCAACCTTTCGAGTAGGCAGCTCTTTCTTCCGACGCTGCTAGTCCTTTCGATCCTCGATCGTAACCGCCTATAGAACATTTCGATTTCTCTCGAATTTCGCTCATGAAAAACATCGACTCTATAGTTAAATTCGACAGATAAGAATTTCGTTGAAACGCGTTCGGTAATTTAGAATAGAGTGATTTTATATCAGACCGTTGGAAGGGGAAGCAGCGTCGGTCCCGTTTGAAAGCATGAAATGTTCAACGACCGATTTATGATCGCTCGTGTCTCGATGGTTAGACAACCAGACATATCGTCGAATCGACGTCGAAATTGAACGATTCCCGAAATCGTGAAGCAAATTTCCTAAAGCACGAACGATCGCCGGGGTTCGAGGTATGAATAGTCACGCGCAAGTCACGTCACGGCTATTGGTTCCTTATCAGATATCAGTTATGCGCTCGATTTGGGGTGCGTGCAGCCTATTACATCGGTGATCCATTGATAAGCACGTCAAATCCGCCAACAACACACTCGTAGCCGTGCAAACCGGCATTCGCGGCCCCTCGAAACCGCACTTCCTCGCTACTCGAATCGATTACCGAGACCTTCCTGCGCGATTCGAGTGGCTTCGATTCAACCTGTCTTACGACGCGTCTCAATCGCTCCTCCCTTTTCATTCTTTCATTCGTCCCTTTCCCGATCCGACAAAATTATGAACCTCTTCCGTCATTTCTGCTCGAGGATACGAAATTACGCTGCTCGACAATTTTCGAGCACGCGAGTTCCGGATAATATCGATTGTATATCGTATCGATTCGATACCCGATTATCGTCAGTTACTATTGCTGTGGTAGAAATTGGATCGAGCGAAGTGCGCGTATCGTTCTTTCGGGGATTTGAATCAGAAGAAAAATACTTGGACGCGATCGTTGATTCCACGCATCCCCTCTTTAGGAGGGTTAAGTGTCTACCGATTCTGACGGGTTAAAGTGTTGGAAAGAACTAGTCGGACGGCTGCCATCTGCCACCCCCAACCCCCGTGGCTTTTCTACCAGAGGACGCAGAAGCAGAGAGCTCAGAATTCTCGCGAGTGGCTTGGACGGCTCAATGCCTTTAACCGTCTCTTGGCCACCCTCGAGAAACCACCCTCTCTCTTTATCTTTCTCTGTCTCCATCTCGCGGCACTCTCCCTTTCTCTCTCTCTCTCGTCTTTATTCTACCCACGAACCATTGCGCGAGGCTTTTCATACAAGATTATATAGGATATTACGCATTAAATGTCGCAATTCACTTTCCGTCCTCTGCTGTCTTTCACTATCGAGACCGTGCTCGAACGTTCGAAGAAACGATTTGTCCTGAACGATCAAAGAAAAGACAAGCAACACAGGAAGGTCCGTCATATTTACTCCTGAAACGTTTGTTGACTTTTCCTCCGCTTTTCAAATTGGTCAAGAAGACGGATTGCTAACGTACAAAATATCCTTCGCGTATGGTCTCCGGATTCGGAAAATTCGAAGCTGATTCGTTTGGACGATAAGAAGATAATTTTAATCGTAATATTGACCCTTAACGAACGAGCGCATTTTTTTGAAACAATGACCAGCAGACCGACGAAATTTCAATGAATTGATTGCTTTATTACTAGAACGAAATTAAGTGCATAAATTAATATCTTGTTCAAGTCCATAGACACTTAAATAGAAATAGAAAGTGTACGAAAAAGATTAAACAATTACTTACATATATTCTTTACTTCTTTTTCATTTCTTGAAACATCACAATATGTCCCCTTATTGCGCCACTTGATTTTTCACAAATATTTATTTCATGTATGTTTTATATATTTGCAATGTATTTATACAAAATAGAAAGTGTAAGAATATGATTAAAGAATTACTTATGTAGCGTCCTGAAGTACGATAACTCTAAACAAACTCGTAAAAATAATGTTATGTAATGTTTATTTAACACGTCTGCACGTGTCTCGCGAATGCCACGTAATGGCCGAGAAAAAACGTGGTTTTTGGGAATTCGTGGTTTCTTTGTTTTTCTAACTCCCCCGTCGATCGCGCGCCGTGGCGCGCCCTATAACCCCCTTCTGTCTTTACCGACGAATTCGATGTTGGTAATTATGTGGTTTTTATACTAATTTACAAGATCCGCCAGAGGTCGACGCTTGGACCAAACAACTTATATGTATATTCTTCTCGTCTCTTTTATGTCTTGAAATATCACGTTATGTCGCCTGTACTGCGCCACTAGATTTTTTAACATATTTATTTCACATATTTCAAATTTATTTAAAATATTTATAAGAGTACTGTACGAGACTATCGTAAACATTGATGCACATGCAAGAAACGATTCATCGGCGAAAGGGTGCGGTGTTCGACTCTCCGATCGGTCAGAAATCTGCACCGTATAACGGAGAGTCCAACAGCAGAAGGTGAACGATACGCGAATGGGTATACGACAGAGAAAAAGTGTCGTGTAGTTTGTACGATCCACTCCCCCAATTTTGATCCAGCTCGGGGCAGCTGGTTCGTTTGGTGAATTCCATTTGAATAATTCCATCGTGGTGGCGCGTGCCGACGCTTCGCTCGGACGTTCGCCTCGATCGACCACGAGATTGGCCTCTTTCCTCCGTGCCACGAATCTCATTGGTCCATCTCGGCCAGGGACACGTGGCCGGATGTCGGTCTACCTTCCAAGCGTTTCCGCTCGTTGATGAATAATACCGTCTCGCCTCGTACACGACGCTCGTCTTTCGATCGATCCTTTGTTCGGCTCTGTACGGGGTTACAAAGGTGTGCGCATGGAATTTGAGATCGCACTAATTTCTTCACAGTAAGGAATCGCCTTTCGTTGAATTACAGCTGTGTTAACTGAACTTCCAACGATCTCTCGTTATGCCGTTTAAACAGCGACAGACCCTCCCTGCACTTTTCTGCACGATTACATTACGGAATTCAGCGTCGAGACTTTTACGAGGTACGGTACAAGGATTTGAGAACTTCAACACTTCCGAATTTTGGAATTTGTATATGTTTCTGATGGAGCGCAAGCGCGACTTACGTACGAGATTCCACGAGACAAGATAAAATAACGTCGTCTGTCAGCAATAAAGCAGTGGCCCTCGAGGATCGAACGATCTCCGTGTTACGTAATCGAATTCAATTCGAAATTCTAGACGAGGGCAAAAGAAGTGGCGGATAAAGAAGGATGGCAGGAGTGGGGAGAGACGAGGCCATAATCAAAGTGACCACTTGACGATTTATGTGATAAACGACTGGTAGGGTCGTAGGGACGGGGATGCGGTGTTCCGTCGATGGAGGTGAGAAGTTTATTTAAGACCAAATCATCCTTCGTCGATTAAGGTAAGAGAGGGTGCGTGCAACGGGGTGACGGACACGAGGTCTGCGGGGAGGAAGGCGGTACGTGTTATTGCTTGTATTGTGGCGCAACCCCTCGAATCGTCAGTAGGGGTTGGTTTTAGTCGACAAACTCTCCCCGGAGACTTGGAAGTTCTCGTTGCCGTTAAACGGGACGCTGGTATGGGGACCCGAGCGAAAGCTACTTGTTGGCCAATACCAAGGGAACACCATGAAAAAGCCGCGACCACGTCTCGTTGCTCCGACAGTACTTTCTCGCCGAAGAGACTCCATTGTGATGCTCGAATATTTCTATCGTACCATCCGACCGCTTTTCTGGACCATTATCTTTCAATTTTCACAAGAATCGTGATCATGATTCAGTCACAGGATTATGAGAATTAATCGACCTACACCTACGTTTGCCTTTATCTCCTGTCGATGGAATCACGATATCTCTCTAATCTATTTTTGGGATACTTACTAACGAACAGTACTAAATTGTAAATTGGTTGTTGGTGTCACAAATACCCAGTCTTTTCGCGCTAGACTTCGAACACTAATTTATGTCATTGGGTTAGACTTCAGTATGTTCCCTTTATACCGCGGTAACTCAATAGCGAAACGGAAAAGTTTCAAAAAATAGCAAAATTATATAATATTTGTTGGATGCCGTCGGCTTCCTGCTCGCATCGAATAGAAGAAAAGAATCATGAACGTATAAAATCCGCGTTGTAGGTTGATTCACGTGCACGGCTCACGAAACAAGCGTTAAAAAGGCGAGACGGTCGAGAGCAAGGGTCCGTACGGCGCACCGTTCAGCAGATCCACACACGGTCGTTATTCTCCCAGATAGACAATCACGAAGTCGAAGGTGGCAGCCAGCACAGCGAACGGATATTTTTTCTGCCACGAACGCCGGCAGATCGATATCGTATCCTTAACACGCCCGTAGCAACTTGTCCACGAATAATTTCCTTATCTCCGAGGGCGAGTATTATGAGCCCCGTGCCCAAGCCCGTAAATATTGTTTTTCAAGCATTCCACTTCTCACCTTCGCAGCAGGTACCTCGTCGAACCGAAATTTCCCCGGCTCCGGCCTCGTTTGCATTAATTATCCTTCGCGTATTCCGGCTTGCGCGTAATTGCGGATGCACACGCACGCTCGAATACGCGAACCTAACTAGCTGACGCACACACGCGCGATACACGCTAGCCACCGTAGTCCGACCGTACCGCGTTTATCGTCAACTAGCTGATATATATCGGTTCAGATCGATCTTGCTAAGTGAGCAATGCATATGCTTATGGTCGGAGGGAAGGTTTTCGGACAGGCGGAGAGAGCGTGGGCGGTGTAGAATGCCCACTGGGCATCGTTCTTTTCCGTCTTCCTTTTTTCTTTTATGCATATGTAGTATGCATATGGGAGCACACGCATGCAACACCGGCCGGATATAAACACCTGCCCATCATGCTCGCCTTTACGGCCGGACTTCGTCCACGTGTGAGGGGCCCTTTAAATTTTAACGGGGGAGTCGGGATATTTATTGGCAAAGGTGCTACCACGAGCATTTATGATCCTCGGTAAACTAACGATACCAATTAGCCGGGAACAAAAGCCGACATTGTAGCGGTATCGCGCACCTGATCGCGATTACGCTTACGTGCGTTTAATCGCGTCCCAATTATATCTCGCGATTTAACCAGAAATCCTTGAATTTTTAAGTAAATGCCGGTCGAATTTTTATCGATATTGTAAATTTGGCTTCAAATTCGTTTCCGAAACTATGGTCGACATAATTTACTTTTCTTTTTTTTTTTTTAAAGAATTGCTTTATTCGTGAATAAATATTATATTCGAACGGCTATGTTCGAAAGCACTTGGTTTAGTCCGCGGGACTCATACTCCATGCATAAATGGTTCTCGTCGAAGCCAAGACCCTTTTGTAAAATAATGATCAGTTACCATTTTGCGAACGACAAAGCGTGCAACGATCTCTCTCGGCCCTCTGATAACCCGCAAGGACACGAGGAAGCTCATCCGCGTTTTGAAAAGCACAGTTCCTGAGCAGCGAATCTTATCTGATGCCAAGAGCTGATTGATATCGCGATATAGCCTCGAGAGGGACATTCGAGACTCATCCACCATGAACCATCCCCATCGCCGGCTTTATGAGCACGGTATTCGGGGGTGGGCACAGGTCGATGCTGAACATTTACTGCCTTCGAGGTAGGTACACATTTAATCATAATCTAATATTTAAAAGGTAATTTCACGACCTGTTTACTTCGCACATTCCATCCTTCGACCCTCCAGCATGGTTTTTCTGCCCCCTCTGCGCGTATATCATCGACCATCCATGAGAAGTGCATGGATTAAAAATTCTCATTATCCATGAGAACTACACTTTTAATAAATCCTATCGAATCTCGTTTCTTGTTTTTTTCCGACGCGATGAACGTTCGATAACCGCGGTACCAAAGCATATTCTAACATCCGTGGAAACAATATATTCCTTCGAGTAACCAAACTTGAATAGTGCTTGCTCCCAACAAATTCCACGCAGAGATTTTTCTTTTCGAATGTTCGTAGAAAGTAAAAATCGAAGGATGAAAATGAACTTTTGAAGACGCAAACGGCGATCGTTCGTGCCAGGAGAAGCCAGGTATCGCTGGCAGAAGGTAGACACACGATAGACGGTGGTGTCCACGTGGCGGAATAATGAAAAAGCTAATATATTCGTTTACCGGTCGTAAACAAGCCGGCCATTGTTATTATCACGGGCGCAAGCTATTGCGATTAATCGTTCTCCGTTGATTCATTCAACTTAATTTATACGTAAATTATACTTGGCCGCCCTTTCGGTGCTCAGTGAATAAGCATGAACTTCCGGTGCCGGTAAACTTACGTTACAGTGTACCCGACTTTCACCTTATTGTCCTCGATCGAATAAGAAATTCAAAGCAGCGGCCTGTAAAAAACAATCGGCTCTCCCTCGGGAGAGCGGTCGGTACGGAGAAAAACGTGAACGACGGAAAAATACGAACTGGATGGTCTATTTTAATCCGACGAGCGTGCGAGATACCGCGGCGTGGCGTGAACCTAGTCATCGGCTAATGGAGGCTCGCGTAAAATTAAAATAGCAAATTGGTGACACGCTGGCTCTGCTCGGCCTCTTGCATAAATGCATAGCACGTGAACAACGTGCGTTCACGTGGAAGTTCATTCAAGACCGGCCAGTTAATTAAAGTTAATCGAGATAATCCAAGCAGCCAAGTAATTAGTAGATGCTCGCTGCTCGCGATAATGGTTCCGCGAACCGCGCAGAGGCAAACGCGGTGGAAACAATTTAAAAAAAAATTCTTCTTCAAGAAACGAGTCTTCTCGCGTGGAAATTTCGGCTGAAATTGAAAATTGGCCATCTTCGAACATCGTGGCGTTAATACGATGCGTGTTAAATTGCATTACATCTGCTTATTAGTCACGGCACGGGCAAGCCGCGTGCGACGTTGAAAAGGCAATCGTGTAATACGTCATAATTTCCATAGCGTGACTGGACACTCCTCCGGGTGCCCTCCATGCAACATCACGTTAACACCTATAAATGGGAATTTATTATTTTCCCGTGTCTCCTGAAAGCATGCCTTTCTTGTCTCGCATCTTGATCGATAATTACGTTCGAAGTGAGCAACAACGAGCGTCGTTTGTTTCATAAAACGAATGCAAATTTATTTTTTTTTTCCTCGTAAATTTTCTTCCCGCTCGCGATTGTACGCCGTGTTTCATATTTTTCATAAGAAATTGCCAAGAATTTTATTTATGAAGAGCGGGCAGTCTCCTTTCCCTTTCGTCCGATTACAAATTAAATTAATTAAACGCTCGCGCTACTCCGAGTATAAATGTGTACACCGCGTTAATTTTTAATTTTACGTTCACGGCATTGAACATGCAAGACGGCAATCTAATACAGTATATCATATTTCTATTTCATGTTTTAATCGTCTCATGAGGTTTTCCTTAAGCGAAGAGTGACTCCGATAGTAGACACTATAAAGGATCGATGTTTCAATTTAAAACATCTGTAATGATTCACTCGATTAATGATTACTTAATCGATGTCGAGACAAAATGATCCGAGTCTTCTTCGATATTAGCAATAGGTCAAATATGAAGCTTCGATTCTGTATATTGAGAAGCTGGATGTCCATTTACATTTTCACTTTATTTTTTGTCCTCCATTAAAATATACTGCGGCCGGGTGCTTTTCCTCCGAAGTTTAACATTTCTTGCTTTCGTCTTTTACACGCCGATACACGATCATGTTACACATTCGTAATGTTATCCATTCGTACGACAGAACGCGTTTATGGAACTACGTTGTACCATACTGTCTTAACGAGTTTCCATTTCTGGTTGCTCGAAGCGCTGACGAAAACGTTCCAGCGCCGTTTTTGCCAGCGAATAAAATTGTTGGCGAGCATCGAATAACTTCGTAGCGGTGTTTTACGAGCATGACAAAGTGAACGGCACGGGATAATCGGTCGAGCCGGCTCACCTGCCCACCACTCGTATATTTTTCCTATAAAATTCGAACGCTGTTCGAATAAATGTCGTCGTTCGCTCGAGATGATGATTGGAACCATGAACGAATCGGTATCTTTCATCTCGAAGAACCGTAGTCACCTTTCGTTTCGAACATAACGTTCGCGCAGGAAGACACGAAATATTTTTAACGGATTAATCCTTAGCGAATTAATTAATTTTTCCTCGTGGCAAAATCATGAGTTAATTCGAACGCTATTCAATAATTCTCAGATAACAACTACCAGATTGGTATAACGTATTTGAAGCGCAAGGTTGCGACACGATGTAAAGCAAAATGTTTAAAGTGTCCTACGAAGAGTGGTTCATAAAAATTGCACGCGCGTTGTTTCAGCAGGATTCGAAGCTGCAAACGGCCAAATGGAGCGGTTGATCAATTTTACATAGATTAATGAACAATGCTAGACGGCTGCGGATACGCAGCCATTCTGGTTCCCCGTACTCGCCGGATACGCCTGCTGATCCTCCTCGCGCGCGAAACCGATCAAATTCATCTCGATGAATTTTTCATTAAGCCCGTTGAAAGCGTTCCCACTCGAAACTGCAGCAGAATCACGTGATCGCGCACGATGTTTCTACGTTTCAGCTTTTAGTATTATAACTTATCCGCGATATTTGCATCGAAACATGAATTTAGTACAGTATTCCCTCGTGCATGACTGCATTAATGATTGAACAGTGTATACTCGTTGGACGATTAAACCACTGAAATATCCGATCTTTCGATGATAGGAATAAAAGGGCGAAGATTGATCTTCGCGAAAGCATAAAGCACACCTTTCACGAAGTCTCGGCCAAAAGTTCTGTTGATCGAATAAATAAAGGGCACGCTGGTACGCAGCAATTCGAGGTTAGACCGAAAGGAAGTGGTGCATTAATTTCGAGTTACCCTTCGAATTCCCTTCAACCCCCATACGTGTGACCACTACTACGGCAACGGGAGCAGCGAGTAGCCAGTTACCCCGAGGTGTTCGGAACGGCTGGTAATTTGTAGGTAGATATACGATAGACAATAACACCGGTGAGGGGCGGCAACGCCGACTAATTTGTTTATCATAACTTTATCTTGATTTATTGTGCTCACGGTGCACGCCCGTTTCGTAATGCCGGTCGTGCACATTTGTACCCTCCCTTTGACGTATTTACACGCGCATGAATTAAAAAAAAGGAATCGCGCCATCGCCGTGAAGAATTCGGGCAATCTCGTCGATTCTTCATCGATCTCGTCGAGATCTAGATCGAACGTCAATCTAGCGACTCGGGCGCCGGAGTAACTCATTCGTTTCCTCGATAATTCATTCGACCATAATTCCCGAGTTCGCGTATCGTTTATTCGTACGGCGAGCGTATTTTACAGAATCGTGTCTTGCACGTAACAAGGGAAAGTCCTGTCAACTCAACGTGATTTAACGTCGAAACGATGCACAACGTTTTTATGCGTTATGTACGACATATTGCGAAAGCGGTGATCAAACGATGAATCTCGGTCGATGAAGATCAACGTCGATGAAACAAGTAATGTACGGCTCGACGCGATAAAAACGGAAATAAAATACTTCCCTTGCGAGATTACAAGATTACGGTGCACCTCGCCAATTATATAGATACCCCGATTGTTTCATCGCGCGTAAATTACCTTGCTGGGAAAAATGCAGTCACGAACCGGCGAGTCCACCGACTGGAAAGCATCGCGACAAGATAAAAACCATCGTCGCAACGAATCGGTTGGCTGGCTCGCGTCGGGTAGCTAATTTTTTAAAGAGCACAGCTAAAAAAAAAGGGAGTGCGAACAGGCGGAGTAACCCCCTGGCTACGCTTTTTCCTTTTCGTTACCCTCTCTGTCCGTGTTTCTTCGCGGTGCAGCTCGATCGGCGTGCACGCAACCCGTTTGGAAGAGCTTTGTGGCCAGCTCGTATTTCTCGCCCTCCAACAAGATACCAACCACCTTCGACCCCATCCTCGGCCTCGTACCTTCACCCACACCGATTCACCGGCTCTAGATAACGTCTCGTACGTACTGGCCTGTTCGAAGTTGGGGTAAAAGTGCCCCGTGCACACCGACCGAATGACTAACGTGGCACACCCACCGACCAACGTGTTCACGCTAGAACCTATTCGGGACACCGGGTATCGTGGTACGCGTTCACGTACGGCCCTCTACGAGCCGGGAGACGACACCGATACGAGCAAAAGGGTGAACCTGTGTATATAACCGACGTACAACCACGGTGCAAGCCCTGTAACGCCGCTCTAGTGCTATCTGGCCAACTATCGGTGATCCTTGGCGCGAGACGAGCCCACGGGGAACGGAGAATGGAAAACAGGCGGAAGGGGTGGTCTCTGCGAGTCACGGATACCTTGAAATTCTACCGGCAATGGGAAATCTTTTGCGCATCCGTGAAATATTCCCGCGAAACGCTACGACTCCTCGAGGAGACCCGGTACGCCGGGTAGGCACCGGAGAATTGTTGAAAATTCTGAATACAAACTGTACTCGTATGCAACGCAGGCTTTCGAACAAGCTTTTAGAACAAAGATATTTGTCTTTGATTCCGGAGAATCAGATACGCGAACTTCAACATTACCAGATACTTCTACGTTCACGTTTTCCATAGGCGAGTCTATCGACGCACGCTCAAGTTTATGGTTACAGAAGGGATGTATTTTGAAGAAGTACAGGCAGAATATTAAGGGTTTATTTCTTAAAGAAAATGACACGAGGGTAGCGGCATTTTTTAGGAGTAGCTTGACGAAATTCGACTGGGATCAACGGGTTTATAATTTATAAGGAACAAGGTGTTTGTTATGGGAATGAATTATGGTACCTTGCAACGAAGCCCGGCACGAAGCAAAGTGTCAGCGAACAGAAAGTTTAAGGGACGGAGGAAAGGGCCGTGTCAACTCGAAGAAAACTTAGACCGTCTCGAAGTGTTTGCCCGGGCGTTTCAACCCCCTTTTGGATACTTGGAATACTTAGACTCGCGTGATGATGGTAGACACTCTAGCAAACGTACAACGAAGTTCACAGACTGGTTTCTTAGAATATCATGCGATGCTTGTACATCGCAAAGATTTCACAATTCTGGACAAAGTACGCGACCTGACCCTACAGAAATCGAACTGCAATTTGGTCGAAATCATGATACCACGACTTTAAACTATAGACTTGTACGAATGTTTAATGGGGCTTTTGAGTTTCCTCGACGAAGCGCAACAACGTTTGTTCGACAACACTCGATAAATATGTAATCTCGAGAAAAGGCAAAGAATCTCGAGTACAAGAGAAGCTTAACATCCGGTAAGGCCCAAGACCAGCGAGCCTCCTCAAATATTAGAGGAGGACCGCTGGGTCCCCTTTGAACTCGAATCCCCCAAAATTTCTATGGTGAATAATCGGAGACAGCTGGCACGATGCGAAATCAAGTAGCGTAATAATGCCTACCGAGACTCGCAGCATCCAGAGCGAGGAAAATAAAGAAAGGAAAAAGGAAGAAAATGTACTGGCTCCCCCGGATTCGAGATTCCCGTTTTATCCCCTCGTTCGACGTTTTATTTCAAATATTTACGGAGAAAAAATATTGGTGAGCTACCGTTTCGTTTCGAATCGTATCCTTTTTACCGATGCGAGTATTCATTCCCTTTAAAGAAAAGAAAGAACGAGCTGGCCAATAAAAGACGTTATAAAACGATTAATTAAAGGAGTCATATTTTCGTTTGATTTACGCACTATATCTTATTGTTTTATCGTCTGCATGAAACCAGAACGACTACCTTCCTCGGCTAATCCCAGGATTGTCCATTAATTAACTGCTCGTCCTCCGAGTAACGAAAATTTTTAATGCCTTCCCATTTATCCGACTCGCTGTAAAAAAATGTTCAGCGTTTAGCTAGAACGATTCGCGAAAGACAGCCCGTGTAAACCGCATGAATCGACTAATAAAGCGATATCTCGACCATTCGAAATATACACGATCCCATCGCTGGCGATTAACACGGTCGTGTGCTCGCGTTTCGACACCGGCCTCTCGCAAATAAATGACGCACCGCACGACCGTGATGGGTATGCTAATCGCGTGGGCCCGCTGTAAAATTTGTTCGTCAGCTGCGCTCGTTGGAATGATCAGCAACAAACTCGACGCTAACGAACGAAATTAATCACTCTATCTGCGATGCCACGACCAATTCGCCTACGATTTCGATAACCACCACGATCAACCCGAAAGCTTTCGTTTCGGTACTCTTCGGTTTCCCCAATTTTACGAACGTTATCTCTTGTCAAACATCATAAAACGCGCGTAACTCTTATAATGGGTGGTAATAGCTAAGGATATGAAGAACTACGAAAACAGAAATCCAGACTTTTACTTTACTATGCCTACAGAGATATAGAATTATAAGAATCATTGGTATCTCGATGTACGCAAATTGAGAAATACAGAGATCTACGAACCTGCGAAACTGGATGTTTAGGAATCCAGGGATACGGGGATCTAGAAGCTTGAGTAGGTGTATAAGACACGCGGACGCGTTTCCAGATCAAATGCAAAGAGAGGTAATCCGTTCGCGCGAGAAACGCGATCTGCGTCGCGTAGGAAAAACGCGGCGGCTTAGGAGGAAGAAATAAAAACGAAATGAGAGGAGAAAAGTGACGGAAGCAGCCTGGTATCGGGCAGTTTATCCCGCGGGAGGAGCTACGATACAATGAATAAAGAACGAAGCAGCTTGGTCGAGCGAACCCTGTGAACGAGGCCTTATTGGGATATTAATCGTTGTACCAGGCGAACGCCCTATCCCCGAGTGTTTGCACGAGGTTTGAAGAGGCTGCAACACCAAAGCTGCCTTGCAGCGAAACCCTCTCGGTAAAACCCCCCTCCTTTTAAGCGCAACGAAACACTACAAGACCCCTTCTCTAACCCCTCCAACGTGTTCCTCTTTTCCAAGCCGTGATACTCGAAAAGCCTAAGCACTACCACGCTCGAATACTGTTCGGATACTTCGGACACACTCGAGCCAAACCACTTAGGTAACTAGCGTACACGTTCGAGCTAGGTAGGCAGATTGATAGGCGCGTTGCACGAATGCTTCGAAATAATGGCCTCGTCGATAGGCACGCTGTTTATAAAACATCAACGGGCCGAGCTAATTGTTCGCTAATTTCCAGTGCCACTTGTACGCTCGTTCCTCCATTAATATGCGTCGGGGTACACGGTGTACGGTAGTATGGGCTACCGGATCAAACTTTTACATATGTCGTTTCCCTCCTGCGATACATGTTGCGACGGGGATGTTTAGAAACCGTTTGGGAAGTCGTCTTTGATCTCGAACCGACGTTCCCGCGATCCGTCGCTGCGGCGTTGATCCCGATTTACTATAGAAACGGACCGCGTGTTTTATGGAATCTTTATTGCTCACATTCGCGTGGGACAAACTTGTTCGTCTATTATGCCACCGACTTCAACGATATTAGTTTATCGCACGCGAAACCGCTTATTTTGGAATACAAACATTCTTCCGTTTTAGCCTCGAGCAATATTGCTGATGATATTTGAAATTAGTTCTGCGAGTTGATAGACAGAAACCGAAAAAATACAAGTAAGAAACAAAATGGCGTCGGGCCCCGATTCGGCGCACGTGAAAAGGCGACGATGCCTAATCGACACAATGATGTTCATGATACAACGTGGTCAACGCAAAACAGAATGAAATGCCAGCAATTCCGGGTTTGTGTCTAGGATTTACGAATATTAATTAATAGACTATAATTGCCCTACAATTTATTCCCCGCGATGGATGGGAAATTAAACCTAGAGGTCTTCTTACATATTATCAGTGGTTCGCCTCTAATAAATAAAGCGGGTTATCCGTGACCCGAACAGTACAGAACGCGGTGAAAGAAGCATGGAAATTGGAATGGTGAATATTTCGCTTAGCTCACGAGGACATCCGAACGCGACGGGTGTTTTAATCCGTTTAGTTGTCAGACTGCGGCTCTCCGTTTCATCCGCTCATAAAATCTGGCTAATTGCGCCAAGTCATTCGTCTCGTAATTCCTTACCCGCCGTTGAATATCCAATTTATAAACGCAAATCTGAACACGCGATTTAATCTGCTAATCTGTAATACGTAGCTCCTTCGAAGCGGCATCGAAGGTTCGATAAAATGGAGGATTTCTCGAATGAAATTTTGCAAGTTCCTCGATAGAACATTCTGATATTTCGTGCGATAAATTTGTATCGAAGAAACGTTCATTGTTTAAACGAGAATAAACGGAATACTTACGAATCTCGTGAAAACGTTGCGACAGCCCGTTCGTATTACCAGCCTCGTGATCTGAGCACGTCTCTGCCTTTCGATAAATCCTGAACACTTTCACCAACCCCAGTTAACCCGGGACTCGAAACGGCAGAGTTCGATCTACTTGATTCTGCAATTTGTTCCATTAACGCAACCTAGCGTTAGGAAGCTTCTTCGATCTTCATAACGATACGCGACGGCCATCGACAGGTCGGCAACCACTTCCAAAATGTCTCTCGGATCGGCCGTCGACATTATCGAAAACACCATATCAGTCTTGTCCCTTCGATTCTCCGGCATGCGTCATTGTCAGCGACGCTCGATTCACCGAACGTTTCAACAAATTGATACTTCCTCCTCTGTGAGCTTCACGCTCATTCCGTCGAACTCGTTTTCTCGATGCATCCACGATATTTCATTCGAGACGACGACGTACGTCCGATCGAATCTTAATTCTTTACCAACGTGCAACGGTGTCTCTAAATAATTTCACCGACCAGTTGGTCATTTCTGTTTAGCGTTTATCGCGACGATCCTTCTGGAACCTGATCACTGTTTCTCTGCGATGTCAGCTTGATCTTCGTGGAACAACACTGTCGGCCGAATACACAGACGAATTGTTCGCGTACCTTACTGCAAAATGTCGCTGTCCAAACTTGCGTTATCTGGTGAACTTGGCACACGATCACCAGGAGATGTTAATTGTCGACGGTATCGTCGCGATTTCGTTCGTTAAATCGTTGGCGGATGATCGACGGTGATCATGAACGATCCGTTGTCCGTTGGAGGCGCCGTTTGCCGCTGCTGACGTGTGTGCGGTGGCTGCTGCCGAGACCCAACGAAGGTTCCAGCTGCAGGCAGAAGGGTAAAGGGAGGTCACGAGTCGAAGGTAGCAGCAACCACCAATGGGGCGGTGCCAGGGGCGGAGCAATGAGCAACCTAAAAACACGCCCATCTGGTTGCACGATCATAGGCTGCAACACCCCAAGGAGAACGCTTCATCCCTGTCACTCTCCGTCACTTTCTATCGCACGTCTTTTTCCTCCGTGCAACCTAGCCACGTTCTTTTCTACCCTGCTTTTTTCCCTCATTCAATTGGGACGAAGGCGACACGGAGAGCGCGGCGACGTTAAAAGTGCAGGCGGAAGTTTCTTGCTCGCGTTCGACACTTTTCATCGATCCTCTCTTCTTTTGGTTACCTCCGGATTAAGGATCGCCGGATTTCGTCACCCCGCTTTTCCTTTGGACGATCGAACCACACGCCCGAACGAATAATTCTTTTGATACCCACCATTCGACCGATCGTCTCAACGCCTTCGAGCGTCGTCGACAAAGTCTTTTAAAACGCGTATTCGTCCGGCGAGGAATAATTAAACGAGCCGAACCTTTGAACCTGTATACGTCTGCGCGAATGTCCCTGACCGACGAACTAACAATGTTCCGAAAAATTCAAGAACCGCATCGCTTTTTCCGAGAGTCTTGGTTGTCAGAGCGGACCGCATTAGCGACCATCGGTGTGCGTTTTTATTAAAAACAATATTTGCTTAAAAATAATATTTGCTTAAAAATATCCGGTGCACGATGAAAGCTGGCGGTGAAATGCATTGAAAAGATTCCCGTGACGGTACGAAGGGTGAGTTGCATCGAGCTTTTAGTAGGGGGTTAGAAGAGAAAGAGAGGGAGAGAGAGTCAGGATCGTGGGGTCGACGAATGAGCCAACGAATGAATACCGAGTATGGATTCGTGAGGAGCCAATAGGGGTGCACGATGTCCTCCCTGGTTCGAGGGAGCCACGCCAATCGGGGACGTCCGTCACCCTCTGGGCTTTTCCTGAGGGGTGGCGATGGTAGAGACGCACAGCCGAGCTTCGAGGGTTCTACCTGGGCTGGCTGATAAAGACAGACAAACCTCTGTCTTCCGTGGCGGATCATGCCAAGCTTTGCCAGGCAGACGACCTCGTAGCAACCACACCTCCACCTTTGCATCCACTTTCATTCACTTACAACCACTTTCTACCGACGCCAATGCTCCGACGCCTTTTCTTAGATTACGCGCCTGTTTCCTACCCTTCTACCACGTCCACTGTGATTAACGGATTATGGAGCTCGTAGCTGAATGCAGGGGTGGAAATACGCTTCTTCCGTACCGCGTTTTTCTACACGCCGTTGAATCTCGCTAACTTCGAGCGATGCAGATTACGTTGAAAATATATGCACGCATTTTTCTCATCGCGAGATTGACACCTCTGTCGGGGCTAAACGGATATTTGCCGTTAATTCGTCGAATCTACGGGCACGAGTTTGTTTGCGAATCTTACGTTCGACGTGGTTTTATCGGAGATTGAAGTGGCTAGGGACATAAAGCTTAATTCGTTGTTTGCCTGGTGACGAATTTGGCGTTGACACACGTGCCATGTCGCGCGACAAACGCGTGCGACTCAGTGTCACGAACAAATACTTCAACACAAAGAAAAATTCAGATTGGAGCGTCGTCGTTGTTTCGCGTATTTGTGTGCGTTATATTTCACACGACGGATACGGCGATGATAAGATGCAGTAACATGAAAAAAGATAATGGTCAGTCAATAAGGAAACGAAAACAAAAATCAGGAATGATTAGTTACGACGTTTATAGAGTGCAACAACTACATGTTCAATCAGTAAATACGATAGTAACGGGTTAGATATGACTGATAAGATTAATGAAATACATAAGCGCGCGTGTAATAAGACTTATACCGTGTGCATGCGAAAATGTATCCTCATTGCGGTTTCACGCTTCTTGGGGCAATCAATTTCAATTTCTCGTCCGGTGTATACTTTTATTATTTGCCAGCCGCGTCTATGCACGTCCACGTATATTTGCATCCCGGCCGAATGAAACGGTCAGGCGTGTTCGCGAGTAATCTCGTTTCCGCTCGGTCCACGAAGTTAAACTAGCGAGCATTGGTCCGACCTGGTTGTCGTCGTGTCCACATCTCGTCTGGTCGTCCCTTCCCTTCGTCGTTCTCTTTCCCGGGGTACTTCCGAGGGGTAGAGTTACCCCGGACAATATATCAGTTTACAATGATAAAAAGCAAACACGGGAAATAACGTGAGGAATTACTGAACCAAACAATATGTCCCTCGTCTCTGGAGAGACGGCGTATATTTCGTCCGAGCAGCCCGGCAGCATCCGACGGAGGGTGTGCCAACACATTTTCCTTACAATACGCCGCGATTCCGCTTTATTTCGTGACGGGGCGATATTACCACGGGGGCGCCAAAAATGGACTCATTATCGCCGACCGAAGGGGTTGTAATTTGTCCAGTTAGCTCAATTATACTGGTCCATTTTTTCTCCGAAAGCAGATTCCTATTGTTGGGAGATCTTACGACGAGAAAAATAATTGTCTATCGAAATCGTTGATCCTGAATATTTATTCGATTCGATTGTTTCGATAACACATTCGGTCCTGTCGGTATAATGTTAACTCGATATAAGTCTGAGCGATTGTGACGATAAATCAACAGTTGCAAATTAACGCGTTGAATTAGCTACCTCGACTCGCTAATACAAGCTATTTATACGAAATAAATATAGAGGTAAAAAGTCCCGAATAACTTTCCAGGTCAAAGGGGATAATGTACATCTAACCATGGGCAAATATTTCCTCCCTAAAGAGTCTCCCTCAAACGACTGTCGTCTAAAAAACATATCAGAACACTTAAACTAGCTGGTGCACTCGTAGAAAAAACAAAAGGCACACACGATTCCGTCGGAATAGTGTAGCTCGTTTCAAAGACAAGAGGCCATAGCGTCACGTTACCTGAAGGGATACGAGGTACAGAAAGAGGATGACTAAAAATTGGTACCCTTTTGCTCGCGGGTGCCTCTTGGTGGGTAGTACTCATGTAAGCAGTGACTAGTGAGGTAAACTCGAGTGTCTGAGGGGTAAAGGGGAAACGGTGGGCTTAGGGCGAGGAGTGGTCGTCGCTGGTGGGTGTAAGAAAAGGAGGGATAGTAGCGAGAACCGGGCTACGTTGCCCAAGGGGTGGAAAAGGGGTGGTTTTTCCTCGGTCTGAGCATTCCGTAGACGAACATGCTCGCTTCGTCTTGGTTCGCATGCGGCTGTCTACGTCTCTATACGCGTGTACGTAACTCGGTCTCTCTTGCTCCGATTCAGGCTGGTCCTCCCTTTCGCCCCTTCCTTCCCTTCTGTCTCGCTCCGCTTTCCATTCTTCCGTTGGTCTTCTTTCGTTCTTTCTCTCTTTCCGTCTATCTGCGCCACGTACACGCGGGCCACCGGCAAGAAGTAGACAATTCACAATTAGCAAACACAAACAGAAGTACGAGTGGCTTCAAGTTGCTTGGGACGCGGTGGCAACGGGCTTAGCCGGAAGCAAACGGTGGGGTAGGGACTTCTGGGATACGAAGCGACTAGCTTGGCAGTCCCTGAGCGTCAGCCTCCGCTCCAGAATACTCTTCTCAACTCCTGGCCCGACACAGACCGGCGAAGGCGCGTGTATGCTCTGTGGATAACGGGTGTGCCCACCGACACCCGCGATCTCTCGAAACGTTTGCAAATTGTACCGTCATATTCGAACACGTCTCGATGAATTCGTCAACCGATAAACAGATTCTGATATCACGAGCCGTTTTCGAAGAATGAACGAGCTCTAATCAGCGAATTGGGTTTTAATTCGAGCAGCATTAAAGGACGTATACTGACAATTCTATTCGAGAACCAAAGTCTCGTAGCGAAATATTTGGCAATTTGGTACGACCTGTAGGAACAGTGTAAGAGAGGACGACCGTATCGAACTGATCAATCGTACGTTTTAACTTGTCTGGTACAAATGTACACCCGGTATGTACGCGCATCGGGCTCTCGCCGTTGCGTTGGAACACTTGAAGCCCCAACCAGTTACGGCAACAATAGGCTTTGTCTTCGCGCCGTCGGCGCTCGCAAATTGGTAGAAATCTTGATTAAAGGTGCAATTCCGCTGCTGCCTACGGACAAATATGAATTGCACCCCCAATGCTCCCGTCCTCTCCTTCTCTCGGCAGCCCGCCTCTTTTTACCGTTCCGACAAATGAAAATGGAAAGAACGTGTTGTGCTATACTTCTTACAGCGGGACAAGTCTGCGGCTTTTCGAGGATCAAGATTGTACTACGTCTTTGAAATGGAACAGTGACACATTAAGGATATTATTGTCGGTAAACAGGAAAGCGCGGGTGTGTTCCGCTCGGGTTTCGTTAATCCCTTGTACGATATTGTTGTTACTTCGTTTCTACCTTCGTTAGAAAGATGGTGGTATATTTATTGGCTGTACCGTATATCGGCGACGCGCGGTGATTCGATTTCGTTTACGGTTCCGCATGATAATCCGATTGCGAGATTACACGACGATTCGGATCGACAGAGCATGATCCTGGCAATAGGGAGAGAAACAGCAAGACGCGTATAGAAATGGAATAATAACGCGTTGTGTATGACAGATGCGACGGGACCACTCGCGATAATCCGCCTTCGGTTTATCCCCTTGCAATAAACCCCAAGATCGATCGTGTATCGCACTGTGTGACCCATCAAAATTGCTCATTAAACTTTACACAGATTCCATCAGCTTCGAAAACGTGAATACCTTCTTGTCTCTATTCAAATATACCGATTAACTCCTGTGCAAGCAATCGAATACTTCCAGTAGCAAATTTTTAGTATTCTACGTTTCGTTGTAAGACGTTTTTAGTATTCGCCCACGCAAAAATGTAATTTATTGAACTTCTGTATATGTTTGGATTTATTTCTGCGCGATGCCTTTTATCCCCCAATCAAAATTTAATGATCAAGGGATCTTGACTTTACCCGACCGAATCCCCCATATACGCATCAATAGACCCTGAAGGCTTCAACGTGTTCATGCTCATCCCGTGCAGAACACACATCACAAAATTGAGTCAATTTACATAACGATAGTTGAAACGTTCATGAAAAGCCGTTCCTAGATCAGAGCCATACCGTCTGCAAACGGGCTTTGCATTTCGAAAAGCTTCGATATTCTCCTGAATTCGTACAAAACTGAACATTACTTCTTTTACAAGATTAAGTTGTGCTAAATATTATTATACATGTGTAACAGTATCTTTTACAGGCTTTGATAAAAAATTTCTTTTTACAAATTTGATTTCAGGGATCCAATATAGCTGCTTGTTATTACAAGTAATTTAACAAACTGAAAACGCAGTGGAAAGCTTACTCATATCTTTTTTGAATATGTATCGATGTACACTTTGAAAACGACAATACCAATTCCATCTAGTGGTGAGTGGTGAAACAAACGAATCGAACAATGGCATTTCTCCATGAAACGAGCGTCTTTTGCAACTTATCGGCGCTGCTAGGATGTTTTACTGTTCTCCTGGAAATAATGATTTTCGCTAAAAGGGTTAAACATTATTTATCATACCTTTCGTGTCGCATCCTGCTATATCGTCTGAAGCGGCATACTACTTCCACTGTGTACCGCTTTATGGCACTGTAATCTTCACAGCATCAGTGATACATGTCTGTAGTCACTACCATCATAACTAAATTTATATTCGTCGGATATCGAGGAGGTTTACTCTAAGAAAGTGATTGTTACAATAACATATACTAGGTATTTTAGAGATAATGTACTTTTTAAATATATTTTTTATAAAATTTTAATAAGAAATTATTATTCTGTATTGCGAAGATCTCGTACTATCAAACAACTTAATTGGGTGAAAGTTTTGCAACTTGTATCGAAAACATTTCATTGTTTACAGATTTACTGTCAAGAAATAACGAAAGAATTTCCAATGTACTCCATGGACAGTTGTTTGCCATACATTCTTACTGGATGTATATTTTATTGCTTTGGCTTAAAGTGGTGCTATGAATATGCCAAATATTGGGTGTCTCTGAGATCTAGAGACGATTCAAATACAACCAAAGGATTAAAATTTATAGAAAAATGTGAAAAGTTAGTACGTAGGCATCCTATAGATGGAAGCTTGAAATTGATAGCAACTGCTATAGGTTTAGCCAGTACGATAACCGGTGGACTACAGCAAACTGGTACAGTCTCTCCCAAAGTTGTTCTTGCGACAATCTATCTGTTTTTTGCATTCTCTGGTCTTGTTGATGTTTTAAACTTCTACTTTCCTCACAATGTGAGCGAAGGTTTAGTTAATCTGGCACTTGCACAAAGCTTCTTCATAGAAGGATTCCTTTTGTTATGGGGTAGCATGGGAAACAGCATGATAGTCAATTTAATATTAGCTCTTATAGTATGGACAACGTCTCTGGCTATTATCTTGGAACTTGTGTGGCCTGAATTAAAGCTCTTAAGAGGTTGTACGACATTGCTTCATGGTGGTTGGATAGCCCACATGGTACGGGTATATCAGATAATACCGATGCAAACAGAGATTGTTGCTCTTATATTTTCTTGGCACGTTGCAGCTGCTTCGGCTGTTACATTATGCATAGTAGCTGTGACAAGAAGCTGTGCTCCTAGAATTATGTTGGAGGATCCACCAGAGATACCTATCTATGACTATTGCCAAGAGCCAGATCAGAGAATGTAAATGCCTCAAGTAATTTGATGCAATTAGAAAACGTTTATAATATGCATATAAATAATATTTTTAGAGTAGCATATTGTAAAAGTAGTTTCAGGAAGTATAATTACCTAAAACCTTTTCAATTTTTACACGATATTAATATTTTTTTACTTAATATTTATAATATTGGAAAGTACCCTTTTGTACTACAATGAACAGTTTCTATTTTATACTACCCTTATATAAGCATGATGATATAAGCAATATTCTAATACCAAAACAGTAGATAAAAATACTCATTAGCAATTAAGAGGTGCCTTATGATATTATTGCTCATTTATTTATTCTATAGAATACATCATCTTTTGTAATCAATTTTTCTATTTTATCATAAACATACTGTATGTGCCAAAAATATTTGTATCATTATACACTGTAAATAAATCATTTTATTGAACATTTATAATCCACAAATTCTGTTGCTTATTTACTATTTGCTCATTCAATAGATATTTTACTTCACAATCTATGGTAGTCTCTTTTTGCCTTTTATCAATTTACATATTTAAATTTGCAAGCATCATTATACCAACGTAAAACAGCGCTACTATGCTATAGGGAAATTTTGCATAAAGCAAGGTATGTTTACAAGGTAACTAAACTCATTGACGATACGCCCAAACTCGCGCACACGTCGCTACGTTATCGTAGTATTGTGCTCTTCTATGAAATTATTAGTTTAGAAGTAAACGGCTTACACGTGACTTTAAAACTGAAAAGACTGATAGAACTGACGTGTCCTTAATGAAAAACGTGGCAATTTCAAGCTATATTGCTAGTTTATTTATATGATTTTTACCTGAGTCAGCGAAATCCGCACAACTATATGCATTGTTTGACATCGCTGCTAGTAATAGACATATAAAATACTAGTTTTTTTCTCAGAAATATATCCGTCAGATTGTCACGAAGGTATAATATACTATTCTATACACGGTAGTAAGGTTATACCGATAATGACCACGTCAATGTTGATACTCCTGACATAATATAAATAATTCATTTTATTAACGAGCAAGTGATTATTCCGTTTAAAAATGATTACTTATTACACGAATATCAAAGATACGTTGAAATATTTTGGAGTGTTATAAGAGAATGTTGGAAGAAGATGTGTAATACTTTGATTCAAAGTAAGCGTTAAAAATTCGGAAGCTAGCACTTGTGTAAAAGAAACATCTGTTTCGTCGAAAGTCAGTTTACGAAGTGTATGATACAGTCGTTGATTATTGTTCCAAATGGGTATAAAAAGGAAAATGAGAAAAGACAGCAGTGTGGAAGATGGAATTCACGTGACGAATCATGTACAGGAGCACTCGGATTTACGAGGTGACGAAAAAAATTTGGCAATCCTTTTATTTTTATATTTGTTGCAAGGAATACCGTTGGGTTTATGCGGATCTATTCCTATGTTACTACAAAACAGAAACGTTTCGTATCGTCAACAGGTAAATCTCGGAAATTACATTGCGATCGATCAAATAGAAAAAATAATTGTTTATTATCTGAATACTGTTTTTTTTTTAGGCTGAATTCAGTTTTGTTCAATGGCCTTTTTCATTGAAACTTTTTTGGGCACCTATAGTAGATTCTGTATTTTCTCAAAAATTTGGAAGAAGAAAAACATGGCTAATTCCTACTCAGTATTTAATGGGCTTTTTCATGTTACTTTTATCTGGTCACATAGATCATTGGCTAGGTAATAATACCATGAAGCCCAATATAGAAATGTTAACAGTAATATTCTTTTCTCTAAATGTTCTTGCTGCTACTCAAGATATAGTAGTAGATGGGTGGGCACTTACAATGCTGAAAAGGTATAATTTATTATTAAAGTTGGTCAAAAAGGCACAACCTTATCCTCATTATATAATTATTTTTCATATTAAGGTGTAATGTGGGATATGCATCCACTTGTAACAGTGTGGGACAAACTGCTGGTTATTTCATTGGCTATGTTCTTTTTATGGCATTAGAGTCAGCAGAATTTTGTAATAGTTATTTAAGATATACTCCTTCTAGCGAGGGTATAGTCACACTACCAGGTATGTAACCATGAGTTACTGTGCTTGTTACATACAGATATTCATGACCTGTAATATTTTTTTCTATAGGATTTTTGTACTTCTGGGGTTGGGTATTTATAATGACAACCAGTTTACTTGCATTGTTCAAACACGAAGAAGTAGAAAAGGGGCATGAAGAAGAATTAAATACGGATATTAAACATGCATATAAATTACTCTGGAATATTTTTAAATTACCAGCCATAAAAACTATCATTGTATTTTTGTTAACTGCTAAGGTCAGGTGATATATAGTATAATGTAGTAAGTCTTACATTTCTAGTCTCATTGATAATAATGCACAATCATTTATCACAGATTGGGTTTTCTGCTTGTGATGCTGTAACTGGTTTGAAACTGGTAGAAGCTGGTATACCAAAAGAAAAGTTTGCTCTCATGGCTGTACCCATGATACCATTACAGATACTATTACCATTGGCAATTTCAAAATATACAGTTGGATCAAGACCAATGGATGTGTATATAATGGCTATGCCATACAGGTAACAAATCTATATCATAGAATACATATAATATTTCCAACACACGAATTAATAGATATTTTTAATCAATCATACAGATTAGCTTTTGGGCTAGTAGCAGCATTTTTGGTATGGGTGACACCATACGTAGTAAACGATGGACAAGTCCCAGCTTACTATTTTATATTATTAATAGTGTTATATTTAATACATCAGGTAAAGTATATAGAAGGAGAACGGTACTTCAATATAGCCATAGTATAATTGGAAACGAAATTCACTTATGGTATTCACACTTGTTCCAGGTTTTCACGAGCAGCATGTTCGTGGCATCTATGGCGTTTTTCGCGAAAATTAGCGATCCCGCGGTAGGTGGTACGTACATGACATTATTAAACACATTATGTAATCTCGGAGGTAACTGGCCCGGAACAGCGGCCCTTTGGTTTGTCGATTCGTTAACGTTCCGACAATGTAGTACCGATTTCTCCAATGACTGTAGCACAATTTCAGAAAGAGAGGTTTGTAGGAATGTTATTTTACGTTTTATATTTACAGTCGCAAATATTTGTGTATGATTCGAATTTGGAAATACGTTTGTAGTATTTGTATATCAGTGATTGTTTACCATTCTATAAGATTTTATCCTTTTGCAGCTTTGCGCGAACACGCACAATGGTATTTGTAATATGCAACTCGATGGTTATTACATCGAGAGTGTCCTATGTTTGATCGTAGGATTCTTCTGGCTTAGGTGGGGTCGACGAAAAATCGACTTTTTACAGGCGAGACCGATGTCTGCTTGGAAAATTATGCTTTCGAAACACAGTAGATAGCAACAGTGACGAATCGATTTTATAATTTGTTGATACGGTACCTGTATTTATTAAAAGGATGTACAAAACGGTTACACGTATATCGATTACGTGATAAACACGTATATGATGGGTATCTTTCCTGGACATCTACCCAAGTGTTCCAATTTTATTACCCGAACATTTTCGGTATTATATTTTTTTTATTTCCATTCCCAGTTTAAATTATTTTTCGTAATATGACAAATCGAGGTTGTACCAAGCACACGTTCGATATCTGATATTGTTGTAAGAAAATGATAATGTATATTCTTTCAACCATTGACACAATAACAATATTCAACGAGTACTGTAACGCTCATGATATCACGTTTACAATTCGCTCACGACATATCATTTGCAGTACAGTATCATTCCAATCCTTATATATTACTGTACCGATATGTCAAAATGGTAAACGAATTTTCATTTTTTATACGACCTTTGAATCTTATCCTTCCATGAAGGTTTGCAACATTCAGTTACAATGTAATATATATGATATATTGCACTGATTTACCGTATAATTATATCTACATTGGTTTCAAATGATTCAGCGATGAAAGTTACGATTGTTCACGGTATTGTAAGACAAATTGTACGAATGCGTGATGTTAATAAAAGTTTTCCATACGAATAATCTTGCGTGGCGTTTCCTATGTCTTTCAAATTTTTCGTTCGTAGTTCATATTTATCACAATTAATCACGAATTCTATAAAGAGGAATAACAGGAGGAGATGCTGTGCAGTAATCTGTACATAGTTTCAAGAAAATATTTTTATTTCGTTCACTATTTCATTGTGATAGGAATTGGAAGAAGTATGAAGCGGTGTCTACCGTATGTACTTAAATACTAGCTACCAATTGCACTTAAATGCGTTTTAAAGAAAGTAAATATTTACGGAAGAAGATCCATTGTTGTCGCGTTGTTTCAGTGTTTGTCCCGTGTTTTATCCACAACAACCAGGTCGTAAATCGACCTGATCATCTTTATCGTATTTCATTGCTCTTTTCTTTGGATGTTTTGCTGCCGGATGCATCGATTCATGATTCATAACCGGTACATCTTCCATAGGTTGTGGCAGAGTATCGTCCGTTTTAGATATCGTAGATGCACGAAGAACGCGTCGTTGTTCCTATGATTTATACGATAATCACATTAATTAACACTCTATTCGCTCGAGAAAAAGAAAAACGAATGGCTGTCGATGAAAGTGAATGTGATATTTACTTTATTATTGGATTCGGCATCCATGGTCCAGTCGAAACTAGGATCACCAAATTTCGACGAATGTGTAAGTCCACCAGAAGATTCTATGCTTCGTGCATACACGAAGCTACAGAACGTCAAGAGCAAAATTAGTTTGACCAACATGTTGCAACGCGCGTTCTCACTTTGATTGTACAAATCCTTCTCAACCTCTCGACTATCGAGTTCACTTTTTTATCCGCATTTGTAGTCGAGCACTTGCTCGTAAATCTCTGTCATTTTGCCTTATTAATGGCATCTAATTTCAACTTTATTTGACGGTCGATACGCCATAATTCACGTACTTTATGATCTTAATGTTTCAGACGATATTATCAAAGATATGTCGTTTACAGGATCGATATTCATTAAGTATTTGCATGTTTTGAACTTCTATGATTGCTAATAACACGAAATATTAATTGCGCTTGTCGGTAGAAAAATCGTAGATCTTTTCGTTGATAAATATTTATGTATTAGAAGATATACAGTACATCGACAAATAATTTTGGTACCATTTTTTATACACAATTTCTTGCACCCGATAACCACGTGTAGTATCTGATTGCAGTTAATCGCGTTTCAGTTGCACATACATTTTCACGATAGAACGCACGGACGCTTGTGCGCGATTGCAGCGTGTACACTCGATTCTCTGTGGCAATTAATTTTGTACGTGTTTATTCGATCGCAATTGTGCGCTAAGGAATTTGAATCGTATTCTGACGAAGATATCATCCGTACTTGGAACGTAACAGATGGCTTTGTAATGTTTCGAACGCGCATTCTTTCTAATTTATACCAGGGCAAATTTTGGACGATTTATCCAAACGACTGTTACGTGTTTCAATACCGAAAGAAACGTTTCAAATAACACCGTAAGACAAGTACAGTATATATTCAACAACATTCTAAAACAATAAAATATCAGGCTAAAACAGCGTTGCTCTGCTACAACTTTTTACATTATACGGTATGCATTTAAAACGCTTCTTTGTATTTCAAAATAGTTTCAACTATATTGGATCGATTCCACCAAAGCGATAAACGTCGACGATCAATCTCATTCTCGACGTGGTTACGGTGTTTAACTATGATAACGGTCATCTATGTTATAACGTCTACGGCACTTTTACGGTAATAACCATTAAGATATCAATATGTACTTTCTTATGTAACACCCATTATATTATTCGCTACGGTAACCGATCCTTATTGGATCCGCTTAGCTGAACAACCGAAGACAATATACATATATATATATAATATATATCACACAGAAACGATAATTTAAGGTACAACGTGATATATTATTCGATCCGTTTGTTCGTCAAAAGTTGCGCTTTCGACATTTTCAACATAAAAAGATCGTTAATAAATTGGTGGATTAGGAACGGTTAATCCCAGAGGTGATTCGCGCTACCAAACAAATTGATACAATTATACTCCTTGGTTCGAATTTTATATCTGATGATACTTTAATTACAATTACAACGAATTTTTCCTAATCTTACGAGAAATCCGTAAAGAAAGAAATGATTTCGAAACACGTATCGATCACGACAATACGCCCTGGCAATTCGTGTGTTTAGCAAATCCGTGTATAGGTAATCTTAAACTTAATATTCGCCATATAACGGGCGAATCTATTGTCATGCTTTTAGATTCGTATATCTTACTGTATAATTAGTCTATCCGTTCCCAAGGCACCATGTTTCGATCCTTGTAGCACACGTTCATGTTTTCTTCGATCGGATGATCGTTTTGCGTGCCTCTGATAAAACCTGATCTTCAACGGCGAACACCCTACCCCTTTCTTTCTATACGTTCGCAAATTTATGCGAATTTATCGCGTACATCTTGTCCTTAACTGAAAACCGACGGGTCGAATTTTTCGTTTTACTCGCCTATATACGCGCATCAATACGTAAAAGAATATTGAATTCATAATCAACATACGTCGGTAGGCATATCGAGAATCGACGTACATCCGTTAAACGCAAACAGAAAGCCGTCACGTATCATCAACTTGTGCGTAATAAACTATAAAGAAGTCAACGCGTTACGAACGGAACACGACGATCTATTGCAAGCTAGGTAAAAACGCAGTCTCGTCTATTTTGAAATCCCTTCGACGTTCAGCCGTTTAACTGTTCGAGACAAAACGTCTCGAGAAGGAAGTACATAACACGATTTATGCAACTTTCGTATATACATAAATGAACCGTGAAAACGTTGATCACGAGAATCCGATGGTCGTATCATGTATCATTTCTCACTTTTTTTCTACATCACATAATTTACTTACATCCAGCATCGAGTGGCATACCTCGAAACACTTTTTAACGAACGCCATTTATTTCTAATGTACAAAATCCTCTTCGTTCAAAATTGGAACCTTGTCGTTTTTCTGATTAACGCGCAGCGTGGCGCCCCATTTTGCGCCTCTTCCGGCCTCCGAGGTTGCCATTAAGATCGAATACGAGTTCGGGCAGGCAGCTTCTTTGCTGTAGTGAATTCCGTACAAGAAATATATCAACATACCTGCAACGGACAAGTCGGCGTTAATTACGTGATCTGCACAGGTAATAAAAACGCGTTTACTGCCGACACAGGGGAATATTACTAACGTCGTTACTACTATTATTAATATTAAATACTACGAATGTTAACTCGTCAATTTACCAACGATCATCCACACGAGAAATCGTAGCCACGTTAGTAGCGACAGGTGGAACATCAGCCCGACGTTGAACAAGATACTTAGGGCCGGTACCAGAGGTACCATAGGTACTCGAAATTTGCCAGTGGAAGGATTTTGTTGATGGGCGGCGATGACGAGTAGACCTATAATTATTTTTTATTAATTGACGAATCGCATCGACCTGACAAACCACTCACTTCCGATCAACATCAGCACAACGTTCGCCATAACGAAGTAATCCCACCAGGCCGGGGCGAAGTGTGTTTCGGATATTAAAATTAGCAGAGGGCATAGTGAAATGCAGCCGGCTGTAAACATCATCACGGAACCAGCCACGGCGTTTCCTGGCTTGCAGTTACCCAAAAAGTTTGCCAACCAGACGTATCGTGGCTTGAGTTTACCGGTGCCCTCGCTCAGGTCCAACAGCTGCAAAATCACGAACGTTCGACGATCGAAATTATTATGCTAACATTAGCACTAAAACTACCGACGTATAATGCACAATTATTTTGAAGTTAAAAACGAAGTTGAAAAATAAAGGAACAAACGATGAAACATCAGCACAGGTGTCAAAAAAACTATCTTAACAAATTTTGACGTTTGAAGTAGAAAATTTGTGAAAGGGTTATTTGGCTCCTTTGGTAGTATTAGTGTTAAAGTGTATACTTCGGATTCCGCGGAGGTGATGCTGTTGCAGTCGCTGTTGGAGTCTGCACCCTCGGTCGGCGGTGACGTTAAGCTGCTCGGTGTACCGGCGTTCGACGACGCGGGCGTAATCTTTTCGGGCCGATATCTCAGAATAATCACGCTCGCCGACACGATGGTGTAGGCCAAAAATGTACCGATCGACATGAATTCGACCAGGTGTTGCAGGTCGAACAGCAAAGCGATCAGGGCACTGACGAACCCGCTGATCGCCAAATTGAGAACCGGGACTTGCGTGCGCTCGCTCACGTGGCCCAGAAATCCAAACAGGAGACCGTCGTTCGCCATCGCGTACATCGTTCGCGGCAAAGAGAACAGGGATCCAAAAAGGGTCGTTGTCATTCCGCACAAAGCCCCTACACTGTACGTAAACGATCATGTTAATGGAATCGCGCGTTCCTCTTGAATCGACGTACAAATGAATGTAACCTTATCACGTATTTGGCCCACGGTATTCCTCTCGACGAAAATGCTTCCGGAAGCGCAGCGGCCGGATTGATGTTCCAAAATGGCACGACCAGAGTTAGAGCAGCGCCAACCATCACGTATCCGATGGTCACGATCGCCATCGAGAGAAGAGTCGCCCGTGGTATACTGTGTTCCGGATCGCGTGCTTCCTCGCCGGAAGTTGCGATCGAGTCGAATCCCACGAATGCGTAGAAACACGTTGCAGCGCCTGTCGATGATCGAGTTTGAAATCTACCTCTCAACGGCGAACATTATTGTAACGAGAAACCTTACCTGCTAGTACACCGCCAAATCCGAAAGGTAGAAAACCTCCGTTTTGACTGCTCCAGTTCGAAAGTTTAGCGTAATAAACTCCCAAACCGATCACCAACCCCATCACAGCCAGATTCACGATAGTCAGCAGGGAATTAACCGTCGCCGAACATTTCACGCCTAATGCCAATAACATCGCGTAGGCGAGACACAATCCGGCTGCGAGTAAGTCGGGAATATTTCCGAACGGTTCTCCCATGGTGTATCCGTGCATTATGTAACGGGTGTAATTGCTGATGGATCCTCCAGCCAAAGAGTCGACGTATCCGCTCCAAGCTCTGGCCACCGACGCAGCTCCTGTTCGAAAGCGAGATCACCGTGAAACTTGTTCGATGGAACGAACGACGACACGAGACGAACGATTCTACCTATCATATGTTCTAATATGATGTTCCATCCGATGACGAAAGCCCAAAATTCACCGACAGATATGTACGTGTAAACGTATGCGCTACCAGCTTTTGGAATTCGTGCACCGAATTCCGCGTAGCATAATGCCGCCAACAATGATGCTAGACCAGCGAGTAGGAAGCTTAGAATAACACCTGGGCCGGCCGTGTTGTGCGCTACCGTTCCTGTCAGAACGTAGATTCCAGCGCCGACCATATGTCCTACACCTACGAGATAAACGTGAGTTCGGTATTAATAAAAAATATCATGACAGTTTCTCGTTCGTGGACAATGTTGCAAAGTTGCAACGTAGACTGGTACGTTGCCTTCGTGGAAGACGGCGGAACCGCGTGCAAAGACATCAGCTGTTTGTCATCCTTGAACGAAGAGCCGATGTTCGTCGAAGATTTACATATAGCAGCTTTTATCACGGAATCAGAATGTTACTTTGCGCAAATGCAATTAACATTTTTCCGTGTTTCTAAATTGCTTTATCGCGTCCGTGCGCGATATCGCGAGAGGCGGTTGTGCCTGCTCTTACGATTAAAATAGCATAAAACAACAAACTTACCGAGCAGCGTAATATCGAAGGTGGAGAGACATCGTTTCATAGGTGTTTCGAGCAAATCACCTTGAAGCTTTTTCGTGCGATTCATTTTGCTGCACAGACCGGACACGACGTGTCCCAGGATCATCCGGCGAACCGACGGCATTTTGGTCTCTAAAGGATATTCTCGTCAGAATAGTTCGAAGCCGATCGTGTCGCGACGTTACATCGAATTGTCGATGTTTTAGAAACGCGATTATCGCGGTTTCCGAAACAACCGTGTCGAGTGTCGAAACGTATGTATTCGACAAAGGACACTCGAGAACGGATGTTCGTTCAAAGGACGTTCCGTGGTTAAACGGCGTCGCGTGAAAGTATCGTCGATTAGAGTACTTACATGGAATCGCTCGGATCTCAAATATTCGGTAGTCGACTCCTTGTAGGAAAATCTGGACTGCGACAAACGAAATCACGACGGACGCCGAAATGTACAGAGAAGTCGCATGGCGCCTCCGTTAACACGCAGGCTCGGATATTCGATCGATTCAGCTATGATAGGACTATTTATGTCACTCTCGACCACGAGACTATGAATGAAAATTCTTTCGATCGGCATTTCTGCGATATTAAATGCGTTTTAATCAAACGTCCCTTATCGTTTCTCCGCATCCGCATTTCCAATCGACGCGAGGGACATTGATTTTCATTTGCTCGCGATCTTGGGAATTTAATTTATTTCGGCAACTTTGTGAATGTACCTTTACGGCATGTAATGATTATCGATACTTTGCGACGAGGTTCTCGTAAAAGTTTTAATAATTTCTCTAATGTAACGTAACTTTGAATCATCGTCGTGTGAGATTAACTCGAGCGTGAAAAGGGAACGAATGTCATTCGTTGAATTACGACGATTCGAATGTCGTATGCCGAACGAAACTTTTGCATTTACGTCGATAGAATTCGTTCGTAAAATATGCCCTTTACGAACTAATCGTGTGTTTTGAAAAAAAAAGAATAAAGCGGTGATCTTTTGGAGCATGCAACAATACCGTTCAAAATACCGTAGGTTCCGCTTGGAGGCAGCACCGTCCAAGTTGTTGCAGTATGTATGTACTTTACCGTTCGATATTGAAGCAAAGTCGGATTTTCTTAGATGTGAAGTTTTGTTAGCTCGAAGGATATTTGTGCAAGGTATATTTGACACGCGTAATTTTTCCGAAATATCGGGGAAACGGTGAAACAGTGGCCACGCGTAAAAGGAAGACGCTTTAACGTTGTACAGAAAATTAGTGGATCACAAAGGTCTTCTAACCTCTTCCTTTCCATTTCTCCAAAAACAATAAATATATACAACCAAAAATGATTTCGTAACGTCGCGAAAATAGTGTCGTGCGAATGTTACTTTATGCCTTCTTGTGTATTCTGTACTATAGGTGTTATTTTAACATAATACAAACTGGAAATAGTACCAGTTATTTTACTGATTCTCGCTCTCACATTTTTGGTCGTTTTTGATCGAAACGCATTAACGATACGTAACAGTAAAAGCAATATTTTTCTTCGTTTTAAATAGACCATGATGGAATTATAGTTAACCGACAGGATCAAGAAGCTGTCAGAAATAAAGACCCTACTAGCAAATCCAACTTTTGAAGCTGTCTAGCTGTAATCCTAGGGTAAGCAAACGATCGTTAATGTATCCATGTTTTAGTAGATACTAGAAAAGCATGAGTTATCACCGTGGAGGTGGTAACAAGCCAAAAGGCTTCGGGTTTGGAGGTTTCCAAATGACCCGCACCAAAAGAACAGGCTCTAATGTACCACCGCCTCCCCCAAATTCTACGTTGAGCAAGCAAGGATACCATACTATGAATTCTATTACTGAAAATGCCTTGTCAGCCTGTTGGGGTATGCCAAAGAAACGTAGTAAAACGGAGGAAGAGTGAGTATAAATGTTGAGAAAGTACAGAAAAGGGTGCAGAAACTAAATTCTAGCTTGTATTAATGTTAGATACTTCGAGGACGACGATGAGCCGCCACCGTTCTCACTAGAATATATACCAGCACCTGGATCACCCACGTACGATTGGATGAAGAAATCGACGCCGAAAGAGAACAGCGACAGCGAAGAGGATCCGCTGGACGCGTTCATGGCTGGCATAGATGCAGAAGTGAAGAAAAACACTTTCGAAGCACAGCTCGCGGAGGACGATCGCAAAGAAGAAAAGTCTAAGGGAATCAGGGCGGACATCGATTGCGAGGACGACGAAGAAAGTTATTACAGGTAAGTTCCGAGGGTAATCCGGAAACGAATGACTCGACACGAGGAGAACGAAGAAAAATCACGGAATTGTTTAACCAACAAGGTACATGGAGGAAAACCCGACCGCGGGTTTGCAACAGGAGGAATCTGATCAAGAGATCGAATACGACGAGGATGGGAATCCTATAGCTCCTCCGAAAAAGAAAGAGATCGATCCTCTGCCTCCCATCGATCACAGCGAAATACAGTACGAACCGTTCGAGAAAAACTTCTATAACGTTCACGATGAAATCTCCAGCTTAAGCAAGCAACAGATCGACGATCTGAGGAAGACGTTGGGGATAAAGGTATCTGGTCCATCTCCGCCTAACCCGGTCACCAGTTTCGGTCATTTCGGCTTTGACGATGCGTTAATAAAATCAATTAGAAAAAATGAATATACCCAACCTACTCCCATCCAAGCTCAAGCTGTCCCTGCCGCGTTAAGTGGCAGGGATATAATAGGTATAGCTAAGACCGGTAGCGGTAAAACCGCGGCCTTCATTTGGCCCATGTTGGTTCACATAATGGATCAGAGAGAATTAAAGGCTGGCGACGGACCCATCGGTTTGATTCTTGCCCCTACAAGAGAATTGTCTCAACAGGTATTTTACGACACTCTACGCGGATAAGCTAACACCATTGAAACCGATTGATCGATTCGCTTGTATTCGTAGATTTATCAAGAAGCAAGAAAGTTTGGGAAAGTGTATAACATTCAAGTATGTTGCTGCTACGGTGGCGGCAGCAAATGGGAACAGAGTAAAGCGTTGGAAGGGGGTGCGGAGATAGTGGTCGCAACACCGGGTAGAATTATAGACTTAGTTAAAATGAAAGCGACGAATTTATCCAGAGTAACGTTCTTGGTATTGGACGAAGCCGATAGAATGTTCGATATGGGTTTCGGTAAGGAACAGAACATCGAACGCACGATCAAATTGCGTAGTTTTTATCGATAAAACTGTTGATCCGCACAGTTATCGTCTTACTTCATTCCAGAGCCGCAAGTACGTTCAATCTGTAATCACGTTAGGCCGGACAGGCAAACATTGTTGTTCAGTGCAACTTTTAAAAAGAGGGTAGAAAAGCTCGCGAGGGACGTTTTAACGGATCCAGTTAGAATAGTTCAAGGGGACGTAGGCGAAGCAAACGCGGACGTCACACAGCACGTGATAGTCTTCAATAACAATCCGACCGGCAAGTGGACTTGGTTGTTACAAAACTTGGTCGAGTTCTTGAGTTCCGGTAGCCTGTTGATCTTTGTCACCAAAAAGGTCAGTGAATCGCCATCGCGCGAGTTCCGTCGATAAATTAGTAGCGAGCAAATATGTAAAATGTTGTTTGATACGCGTGCCACAGCTTAACGCCGAAGAGCTCGCGAACAATCTCAAGTTGAAAGAGTTGGACGTTTTGCTTCTGCACGGTGACATGGACCAGATCGAGAGGAATAAAGTGATCACGGCTTTCAAGAAGAAGGAAGTCAGTACTTTGGTCGCTACCGACGTCGCTGGTAACGTTGCTACTTGGATCTCTACTACGTGGGTACGTTAGCCAGCGTTTCATCGAAACTCATCCTGTAATTTCCTGCAGCCCGAGGTTTGGACATTCCACATATCAGAACCGTCGTCAATTACGACATCGCGCGAGATATCGATACTCACACGCATAGGATAGGTAGGACAGGTCGTGCCGGCGAAAAAGGCACGGCGTACACGCTCGTCACGGAGAAGGATAAAGAATTCGCGGGGCATCTGGTCCGAAATTTGGAGGGAGCGAACCAAGAGGTACCAAAGAGCCTGATGGATTTGGCGATGCAAAGCGCTTGGTTCCGAAAGTCGAGGTTCAAAGGTGGTAAAGGAAAGAGTCTGAACGTCGGAGGAGCCGGACTTGGTTTCAGAGGAAGGCCCGATACCTCGTCGACTTCGGTATTTAGTCGTTGGACTTTATTTTTTAATATCGGGGTATGAACTTCCTTTAGACAATACGAAGGTAATTTGAAATTATCACGATTGTAGAGCAGCGGTTCTTCGTCGCAAGGGTCGAAAGACATCAGCGAAGTCGTGAAGAAACTTGAAAGACACGGACCCGGTAGCGATCGATTATCCGCCATGAAAGCGGCGTTTCGCAGCCAGTACACTTCTCAGGTAAGTTACGTTTTATTACGGGATCGTGCATAACTCTGAGCAGACGAATTTTAAACGAACGATTCGGTTTCAGTTCCGGGCATCGTCGGATCACACGTGGGAACAAACTATTACGCGTCCTTCGGTGATAATGCCACCGCCTCCTCCTGTACCACCGAAACCAAATACGGAACAATCACGGACTCAGAACAGCCAAACGTCGAACACCAGCGGGGAAAGGAAAAGAGTCAGAAAGAGCCGATGGGAATAATCGAACGATGACGAAATTACCATTATTTTGTGTATATTACTATTATTATCGCAAACGACATGCAAAGAAACGACGATGCCGAATTGTTTTATATTATAATAAAATTTAATTTTACCAACACGGCGCCGAGCTGATGTTTCCGTTTATATCTTTCTAGCGGTTAATAACGTGACAGCGGATTCAATGGGCAAGAGTCTTTATTGAGATAATTTTGATACAAAATTGAATTGGTCGTTGGATTAAAATTTAAACGCGTTATAATTCTACGTACTTACCGACTTCGATAAAATGCCTAGCACTGCGATATAAATTGAACGATCGCCTTCGACTCGCGCCAATTAAATCGTGATTGCTAACACTTCGGAAAGAAAGTTCGATAGCCAGAGTAAAATTAGTGGATAGTTGCTTCGTAAATGGATAATCTCGTGAGTGAGCAATTTTCGAGAACGCAAATTACGACGTTCCTTTCGCGCAACTATTTCTCCGAAGATTGAACATCTGCTCGTCGAAGCGTAATTCGCATAATGCAAAATACGTTCCTTACGTTAACAGTTGAATGTTTCTCGTGGGTTCTTCAGCAAAGATTTTGCTATCGTCGCGCAACCATGCTCTCGCGTTTACTTGCTCGAGATGTTTGTTCGAAACGAGTCATTACCATAATTGTCCTCGTAAGGAAATCATTGCCACGAACCAATGTTTGTCGATTTCGTTGTTACTTATCTCCGTTAAAGGACAGAAGCAAACGTCGTTTAAACACGAAATTAGCACCGTTTGATCAACTTTCTTTTTTCTCGTGATCGACGAGTAGCGCGGTTTCCTCTCGCTGATTTTAAAATTGTTCCGAGTCGTCGCTCGATATGGAAATAAGTCAAGAATAAGATCGCGTTCGATCTCCATGTTTGACGACGGGACGTAAACGACGGGTTACCGTTTGTCATGTACGATTTGATGACACGTTCGATGATTCGTCCGCCGACTCCGATGTCGTGGAAATCACGCGTTCACATCAAAATTCCGATCGCGTGATGTTTCGCCGGTGGTGAAGGTTGTTCGCGAGCCACTCGATCGTTTCTGATCCGACAGATTCTTCTCATCGTAAAGAAAAGCAAAAATTCTTTCGTTCGATCGACGGTCCGAGCCAACAAAATCGGTAAACTCCGAGCACGTCGGATTTAATGTTCGCGAAGAGGCCCGTCTTTACGAGTTGACGTACTGAGGCATAGCGGGACTGCTTTTCCTTCTGATTTTCTCGTTCTGTTGCGATCCGTTCAACTGACCGACAGGCTTTTTACTGGGGTCGTTGTTGTTCTTGTTGAACTTCTCCATGGCTCTGCTGTAGGAACCCGTGCAAACTCTGCCCCAAAGTCTTTTGTCTTCGGTGCACTGTTTGTTCCTTCCCTCGCTCGATGTTCTCTGAATCTCGTTTCTTCTTCGAACTTTGTCCTCCTTCTCCGTCTGCTGAACATCCTCCCAGGAGACGTTCACGTCCGACTGCACGCTGGAAGGTGTCGGACAGCTGCTGTCGCTGGACAAAGAAGAGGATCTCACGAAGGACGGTGGTACGACCAGTTTCGTTTTATTATCTTCTTCTTTGGATGGCGAGCTCGAGGGCGGTTCGCTCTTGGCACGGCTATTTCCCCGATTTCCGTTCTCGCTCGTGTCCTGATTATCGTGAACGAAATTGTCGTTCAATATTATCTTGGCGATCGACGTTCTTTTTCGTAAATTTTCCAGATTCTCTTTCGGCGTGCTTTGAAATGAGTCCACCCTTTGAAGGATGTCTTTCAAGTTCACGTTGACGGATTCCGTCGCGCAGGTTACTGGTTTCGGTCGATCCGTTCTCTGCACCTTCGTGTTCGATTTCCCATTCGAAGCCGAGGACACCGTCCTTCTGATCGTGTCCTGAGTATCCTCCTTAACGTTGCATGTCACCTCGGGATATATATAATTTGGAAGTCTCTCTTTTTGACGAACGAAACCGGTGGTCGTCTTCCGAAGCTTCTCGTTTGCCGATTCCGTCGCGTTCAGCTTGGCACCCTTCACGCAACGCTTGTACTTCTCGTCTATCGTGGTATCGACGTTGTTTCGAGCCGAATCTTCCATGAAGATGGAATCACCGTTGATTTCGATCGGTGGGACGATCGACCATCGATCCGAACACGGTTTGTCCCATTTTTCTTTCGCTTCGTCGTTACCCAACTTGTTTTCGTCGTTCGTAGGTGGATCGGAAACGGTCACGTCGCTCTCGATCTTGATCTTTTCGCGATTATAGTTGTCCTCGTCTTCGTCCTCGTTCGCCGAATCGTTGACAAAATTCTTCAGAATTCCTTCGTCCTTCTCGCTCTTTTTCCTCAACTCTTCCCAATTCTTTCGCGGCTTGTAACTGGTCTTTCGCCTAACGATCTTGCTTTCGCTGATGTTTATGTCCGGTATAAACAGCCTCAACGCCTTTGTACCGGTCGGGAAAGTTACCTCGTTTATCCTCTTCTCGGTCATTATCGCTTCCAAGCTGGTCCTCGAGGCGACCTCCTGGTGTTTGTTGAACGCGGAGACGAGCTGCGCGACCGTGTACTTCGGCTCGTCCGTTTCGGACTCGGTCGAACGATCCTCTTTGTCGTCCGAGGTCGCCGAATTGTTCGAACGACTCGAAGCGTCCGAGTGTTGTCGCTGACAGGGTCGTTTGCCGGCCATCGAGTTCGATTCGGGATTCGTCTCGCGAGTCATCGGCGTTTCGTCCGACTCTTCGGTCAACGTGTCCGACTCGATCGACTTCAACGAGTCGAGATTCTCCTCCGATTCGAAAGTTTGCCCGCTCGTCGCTTTCGATCTATCCTCTATTTTCTCGTCCGCCTGCGCCTCGATCGACGATCGAACGTTCGATATCTCGTGGGTATCGGCTCGGAGGCGATCGAGCGCCTCCTCCGGTCGAGACACCTCGAGCTTCGGAACGTTCGCGTTTTCGTGGTCGAAACTTTTCTTCGTCTCGCCGAGACTCGATATGTCCTCGCAGGAGAGGCGATCGTCCGCGACGCGAGCGTTCGACGCATCGATTTCTGCTCCCAATCTTTTGAAGATGGGTACCATGTCCTCGGTCTTGGCTCGCTGATAGCTTTTCCTTCGTCGTCGGAGACACTCGAGGCTCCGGTATATGTCCAACATCCCCTGGGACTTGGACAACGATCTCAGACCGTACAGCTTCTCGCGCGACTTGCTCATCACCGGATTTATCGTCATTCGCGTTTGCAGCGAGCACGAGGTCGCCGAGGGATTTCCGTTGAGCAAACACGCCTGCGATTGAATTCGATTCAGGCTTCGTATTCTGGACAGCAAACCTCGGCTTGGGCCGTGATTTAGGTTCGCTTGTGATCGACTCTGCGCGCGGCTCAGCAAGCCTTGAGTTTGCTCTTTGTTCAGCAAGTAGCTCTGGCTGGCGCAGCTCAGGTTCGTCCTGGACGAATTTAGACTGGTCCGTGAGTCGGCCGGACTCGGGAAGTCTTCGCTACCCTCGAGGCTGGACCGGCTTCCGGCGAGCCGGTGACTCAGGCACATCTCGCTTTGACTCAGCAAACAATCTTGCAAGCTTTGATCGCGATGATTCGGCTCTTGCGCATCGCTCGACAGATTCGCTTGGCTGCTCGCTTGGCTCAAGAGAGCCGCTCTTCGAAGATTCTCCCTGCCGACCACGCGTTCCAGAAGGACCTCCCTCGATTTCGACAGGTAACGTCTCAGATGAGGCGATGCTTGCGTAGGTGCCGCGCGTAGCCAATCGTGACGCAGGCATTGTTTCGCGGTCATTCGTGCGCTGAAATCGAGATCGTTTCGTTTACGAGGGGACATTTATCCTCGAGCGAGCAAGGCTAGCACGTGCGCGGGCTAATTTACGACTCACCTTGGGTCTAGCACCAGGAGCTTCGCGACGAAATCTTTTGCCTGCGTCGATACATCACCGAACAGTTCCTCCGGGAAGTCTACCTCGCCCAGGGAGATGTTTTGGAACGTCTCTTGATCGGTCTCTCCGCCGAACGGTGAAAATCCCGTTAGCAGCACGTACGTCGTCACACCTAGGGACCTGCAATTCGCCGCGGCATCGTTTACGTCGTGTCGATAACGAAATATTACGAATAGATTTTGTTTCTACGCACCACATGTCGGCAGCCAGCGTGATTGGTTCGTAGTGCAAGATTTCGGGCGCTGGAACGAAGGGACCAGTTAATCGGTGAATCGTTCGGTTGAACGCCCTCGTACGAGTTCGTGATATCATCCAGTGGCGACGTGTTTATTCGTAAAACGAAAATTAGATTCGCGCGTCGTAGGCGTGAACGATCGACGAACTCGACTAACGCGTCATTCGCGTTTGTAACGCGTGCTTTTTAGGACTCGTAGAATCCATAAAACTGTCGCGTACGTTCGGACAGGCTGGCTACTTGTCGGATAAATTTCGCCGATGAAATCACGATCGTTCCCGGGTCTCGGAGGACGCGACGAGACCCGTCAAACCCAATTTAGATGTTCGACGATACCCGCGCTACTCCAATTATTCGACGAAACGATACGATCAACGGGAATAATGGACACGCGTCAATTACCTTCCCAATTATACCGGCCGCGATTCTCGTCGAATAAATTTTGCCGGCGATTCGCCATTTTCGCGCGTCGTTCCGGTGAAGCGCGAAACATCGGGAACACGAACGCGATCGACCGTAAATCGCGCGAGCAATTAAGATTTATCGTAATTACTCCGGAGGTTTAGTCGGCCGTAACAGTATCTATAAGAGATCGCGAATCATCCGATCGAACAGGATTCCGATAACTGTTCTTTCGTCGATCCCGAACGAGGACATCAAAGTCTATTAGCGACGCTCGACGCGACGAGATTCGAAGCAACGGCCGTAAATACGCCTCGCGTTTCCGCGTTGACCGATCGATTCGCGACGATCTCCCGCGAACGGTCGAACAGTTTATCGAAGATCGTTAATCGGTAAGTTCGATAACGACGTCGATAAGATCAACGCGACAATTAATACCGCGGGAGCGGTACGGTCAATTAGCGGGGCATAGGTATCGAACGGTAGCAATTAAACCACGAACGAGGAGCAAAGCGCCGACGCTGTTCGACTCGTCGTCCAACCAAGTCGATGTATCGTCCAGATACCGCGATATGGCGGCGCTTTATATCTTCCGAACGACTTAAAATTCGGCGAAACGCGCGAAACGAGGCGGCGTCGCTCTACAAACGGAACGTCCGCTCGTTCTCTTCTTCTTTTTCGTTCGCGTATCGCGATCGCGCAGCCGATAAACCGGCCTGGACAAAGTTGTCCCGATCGGTGAAATCCGACCGCTTACCCACGTAATCCGGTGTCCCCAGGATCTCTCGAACCTCCGTCCCCTCTAACACCACTCTCGATATCTCGAAATCGCACAGCTTCACCTCGCACTCTGGGAAGCTGCCCATCATTACCAAATTCTGCGGCTGCAATATAAAACGATATCGAACGCTCGATTTATTGTTCTCTCTGTCCCGGCATCAATTAGTCGCTGCTTAATAGAGTCGTTAATATCGTTCGACCGACACGCGATCTCCTTCTGCCGCTGTAATTGAATCGCGAACATAAATAACGCGTAAACGAAGCAAAACTGTCCTTAACTTCGAGAACGAGCTCGTTAATATTCTTAACGCCGTCGTCGAGTCCGATCATGAACGAGCTCGATCATTGTTCGATCGATTTTCGTCGTGCTCCGGCATACGTCGTTATTAAGATATCCGACTTTATGTAAATCGTTGCATTTGCATACGTTTATATTCGGTGCAACAGAAGGTACCCTCGTTGTGGACGCCTCACGGCGTAACTTTGTAAACGCTCGCTAAACGAAGCGGGTAGATCGACTCGAGTTCACGAGACAGCCGTGATTAACGATTTACGGTACGTAATCGTATCGGGGAGTAAGGAAGTATAGGAAATCGGATTCGCGTTCCACGCTACGTACGAACGAGTATATCGATTACCCGTTGTTCCGTAAATTCTCGATGATCGGCGCGAGCGGGAAAAAAAGAACGCGGACGATCGATGGCGAGCCAATCGATCGATCGTGCGTCGTTCTTTTACGCGTCACGTCGGCTCGCCCGGCGAGCTCGCACGACGGGACATCTCGATCGCGACGCTCTATTCGGTGCGACGATGCGAGTTTTTACCGCGTATCGCGTGCCGTTTCGGCGATCGAGCGTAATCGTCGCGTTTAAATTGCAGTTCTCCGAGCGAATATATTCTACGGCCGACGAGCAGACAACGTCGCGCGATTGCGTGGCAGACCGCTTCGCGATTCGCGCTTCATCGAGAGGAACATCGCGAACATTTACATAAACACGGTAGATGCTGTTACGATAAATTCGAGCGCGTACGGTGAATAGAATAGAATATTAAGTTTCTCGGCGAACAAGCGCGATCGAGGCTACGATCTTCGCCTCGTAGCCTGCAACGTGGACAAGATTCGCATTTTTTTTTCCTCCAGCGAGCGAAAGGACGCGTTTATTCGCGCGACCAGCGTCGCACGAGAACGCAACCTATATACCCGATCTCGCGTCGTTTCGCGAACCGTAGATTTCTCAACCGTCGGTTCTTCGCGTTTCCTTATACACACGCCGTCGTTGCGAGTTCCCGACTTAACGAGCACACTCGGAATCGCGCTCACCGAGCTGCGCCCGAATCCGCTTCGATCGTCGACGCGTCGAGAGTATCGTAACCGGTAGCCCGTTTAGATAAAATCGACTCGATGACAATGTACTTTTTGATCGGAACGGGAGCAGCGAAAAAACGATCAACGAAACACTCGAGTTACGTAAGCGCGTCTCTCGGGAGTAGCAACGGCAGCGGCAGCAGAAGAAGAAAAAGGAGAAGAAGAAGAAGAATCCGGTAGAATCTTCCTGACTCGAACGCACCGAGGTCCTTGAAGTCGCTCGCGTGGGCGACTCTGAATATTCAAAGTTTCTCTCGGTAGTCCCGGCACGCGTTCGATAAATAATGACAAAAGGCATAAAAATAATTCTGGGCCCGCGCGACACGCAATTCCGCGACAGAGGAGAGTGTCGGTGTTACGCGTCGAGATTCAAGGGAATACGCGACGGTACGTGGCCGCGTGTACCGAGTGAAATCATCCGATCGCGATAAATCTAATCGCGTCCTTGACGGTCTGCGCGTTGATCGACCTTTTTCCTTAATTCGGACGAGCAAGCTGTGTTTCTCGATCGAACGAAACGCGTCTAACCGAATCCCACGCGAGATCTCGTCACGCTGACCAAACAGCAGCGTGGGCCGAAACGTCGCGTCGCGTACACGCAACTCGTTCGGTACTCGTATTTCCTTCGAACTCGCGCCGGTTCGAACCGTTAATTTCGTCGATTTCATTCTGGGACGGGTTCGTTGCGCGACGATCGGAGAGGAAAGTTGGTAGCCGAACTATAAGAGTCTCGAGCATCGGCCTAATAGAGCCGAACGATTAAAACGTTCTCTCCTCCGCTGTTGGAGCAAATGTCGCGAAACACCCAAGAAGCGCTCCAGTTACGGCGAACAGGTTAGCCGCTCGCGTGTTCACGGAGACGCTAGTGATTCATCGAACGCGAGTTAACGAGGGGAGCAGAACGCGATTACTGGTTCGCGCGAAACACGTGGGAGCCGCAGCGCGTTTCGTTTTCTTGCCAGGATTTCGAAAATCGAGCACGGATACGGGACGTTCGGGTGGCGAGATAGGAACCAGGTGTGATTCACCGACGGACGACGGAGCAAGGGCGTGGTCGTTTCAGCGCGAAGAGCGTGGGGTCTCGGTGCGGAACGTGGGAGCACCGATCGTCGATCGTCCTGCGCGTTTTTTTCGGAAACTCCTCTCGATCGTTCTGGGGTGGTAATCCTTTCGCGACTCGAGAAAATGGCCGACGGACAATGCAATCGCGCCGATTCGAATACGGAAGATCGGAGAAGCAGCTGGCGGTCGAACGCGTGCTCGCCGAAGTAGCGAGAGCGTAAGTCGGCTTCGCCTCCTCTCCCTTTCGTACGCGCCCCGTTATAGCCAAATACGGTGCTCGAGTGTTTACGGAGCGCGGGAATAACTAAGGTATAGTAAGCGGCACACGCGACGGTTCCCTAACGTTCCCGAACGCGCTCCGAAATGATCGATAAACTCGGCGTCTGGTTTCGAGCGAGTATCGCGGCTGAAAAGTACGTTCGGGGCTGAACGTGCACGATGAAGAGGCGTCTCGTGGCGAGAAAAATAAGAAGAAACGGATACACGAGCGAGAGTATCGAACGGTTCTCGCTTGATCGAGCGTTAATCGAAGATCGTACGTTTTTCCGTTGTCCGTTTACGGATCGTAAGTTTGGTCGAAGGCGACACCGGTACATGCGCGCGCGGTTTTATATCGGTGTTCGCGGGTACACGCAGGGTGTTCCGGAGCGTGAACGCGGACAACGAGCGATAATCGAATTCGGATTGGACAGCTAAATAAACAACTTCGGTGGTTCGAGGCAAAAGTTTTCGCGACACGATTTACGCCGTCGATAAAACTCGGCACGCGCTCGAGACCCGCGTCCCGCAGGCTAACAGTCCGAGCGGACGCCTTGGTCGAGGATGTTGGTCCGTGGCAAAAGCTCGTCGACCTTTCGCGAATTTCTCGCGAGGATAACGAGAAAGAAAGAATCCTTTTATCCGTGGCGGAGAAGTCGGGCGACCCCGTCGGATCGGCTTCGTACTGTACTGCATCTTTGGATTTTTCCTCCCCCCTCGCGTCTCCTCGTTCCTCTCCCTCCTCTGCACCGGTTCCCCCCCGGTTCCCGAGCTCCTGCAAACGGCGCCCGTTTCGATTCCGCGCTTTGTTCGGCAAGAAAAATTCGCCCGTGAGCAGAGTACGGTGTCGTAAAGAGAAGGAAAGGTAGCTCGCGGCGATTCCCGAGGCGACCACGACAGTGCGAATCCTCCGTGCAACTCTTAATTACGCCGACGCGATGCTTTACGAGCGTTGTAGTTCGTCGGTAAAAATGGCGGGAAGACGCGAGAGACCGGTCGTTATTGCCCGTTTAAGAGAGAGAGACGGTCGCCACGGCGGATTCGAGCGACATGCTGGAAATACACGGGCTTTATTCGACGACGCGCGACACCGCGTACGAAACCTTTTCTCCCCCGTGCGCGCCGGCTAAAAGCTGTTTACGTTTCCGCGATCGCCGTAACAAAAGGCGCGCGTGTATCGAGGGGACGCAATAAATTGCTCCTTTCCAGACGCGTTCCAGCCACGGTGAACATTTTTGGTCGCGCCGCGACGCGTTTTACCGCTCGTGAAACGAGCTTTCGATCGAACCTGCGCAACCTTTGTTCCGCCAACGCGCGAAAGGCTATTCCAATTGGTTTGCCGGACGTTTATCGCGTTACCGGTCGCGGCCGCTTCCGTTTATTTCGAAGCGAGACACGGAGGAAGACTTTGAACCCTTTACGGTCCTATGTCGAGTGTGGCTCGACATCGTAGAAGCAATTTAGATACAGAGGTTATTTGCAGATGTTTTCATTTATTTCCCGCTTGTAATAAATTAACAATACGTTTGTTGCGTATCCGGGCAAATGGTTAAATCCTCGCGCTATAACGACGAGCTACGCTGGTTCACTCGCGTTTCAAATGCGGTAAACCTTCTTTTGTATAAACACATTGTAAATCTACAAGAATGTATTCATAAATATATACAAAATCAATACTTTACGTACATGTATCTATTCGTTTATTTCGACTACCATGACTTCTCTGTAATTTTTACTTCACTCTTGTATGTCCATATTTGTTCATACAGTGCCTATTATTACTGAAAATGTCCATATAAAACAATAAGATCCGTATCAATTATGCTTTTCTCTTAGCTCCAGTAATAAATCTAATTCATTGTTCTAGGAGAATGTGCTCGTTCGTTAATTAAATGCTGTTCGTTAATATATCGCTAATCTAGTTGGTCATTGTTCTCGAAGAACGTGCTCGTTCGTTAAGGGCTAATGTTGTAGCGGCGAATACAGTCGGTAATGTCTGACGCATTTTCCGAATAAACACCGGTGCAAGGGGTTAAACGCGACATTTCTTAGTTTCGACCGGCGTCACCAGTTATCGGTAATCGATTTCGATCGACGGACACAGCGAAACGGTACGAGTTTTCTCACGCGAGAAGGAAATCGTCGGAACTATTCGGTGACGCGTCGACGTCGGTCACAGTCGGTTCCGGGATCCGGATATAAGAGGGAAACGTGACAAGTTCGCATCGACCTTTTATGGGTCGAACTTACCTTGATGTCCAAATGGGCGATATTTCTCTCGTGGAGGTAGGCAAGTCCTTCTACTAGCTGCCTCACAAAGTGCACCACGTCACCTTCGAGGGGCACCAAATCACCGTCGATCAGCGTCTGTAGATCGCCTCCAGGTGCGCTGAAAAGTCGAAAGTTCGAGCGGTTCGTTGTCCTCGGAGCGTCTCGCGGACGCGCGCGTTCGCACGGGTACTTACTATTCCATCACCAGAATAATTTCCTTGGGCGTCTCGTACACGTCGTGCAATCGAACGACCCGCGGCGACTGCGAGCACAGGGACAACAGAGCGATCTCGTGTCTCAATTCGGCGCTACAGTCCGCGTTGAATCTGCTCCGCGAGGAGAACTTGGCCGCGTACAGGATGCCGGTCGATCGAGATCGGCAACGATACACTTTCGCCCATTGTCCGCTACGGGAACGAAATTGCCGTATTAGTCGGTGTTTGTGCCGTTCGTGCGTCGAAAAAATTCGACGGAAAGGAAAAGAGGAAGAAGAAATTCGGTCGGTCGACTCGGCAGGATTTTTTACGGCCGTCGCGTCGTGGAGGATTCCGAGCGTCTCTTCGGCAAGGTCGACGCCGCGGCGCCTCGCAAGGCTGCGCCGACAACGCGTAACCGACGCGACGCTGCCGAAGCGATCTCGCTTTTACGCGCGTTCGCCTCCGTTACGGCCGAGTTTATTGCGCAAACGACCCACGCGAGCGTCCGTCGCGTTCTCGAAGCGTCGAAACGCGTGGCGTCGGAAGTTCCTTCGAGCAATTCGGAAACGACGGCGGCGCATTGTAAATTTCCGCGAGGAAAGTAGACGCCCTTCGAAGAATCGTCGAATACTCGCGTCCCCCTCCCGACGCAATTTCACCGAATCGCGTTCTTTAATCGGAGCCGGATAAACCGTGAGCCCGTAACGAGCGTCCGATAGCGAGCGCAATTAACTTTAATAACGTTTCCGATTCGAAGACAGGCGAGGCTCGTTTTTCCAGGTGCGTTACCCCCGGTGCCGCGGCGCGGGGCAATTTTTGCGCGTCGAATGCCGTGGATTCAAGGCCCGCTTCTAAAAGTAATTACCCGGTGCGTTGAGCCGGGCCGTGTCGTGTTGCGTCGTGTTTTGTTGCAGTGGCAGCTTGAAATCGCGTTCCGATGCGATACCGAATCGCAATCATGCTCACTGAATCACCGAGGATACGAGCCGTCCAGGTAGATCGCGCTATATACGGTAATGGCCGCGCGTATTATTCCGACAGTCGAGACGATTATTAAATCGGCCGGATTATCGGAGATCGGAGCACGGCCGATCTTAGGAAAACGAAACTTTGTCGACGCCGCTGTTTCCGCGCGACGCGCCGCGGATCGTCTCGTTCGTTGCAATCGATTTTATTACGAGCCTGCGAGAAGTTGTTGCGAGATTCGTTCGCGGCGAGGTAATCCGACGCGAGACGATTCGCGAGATCGTTCCGCGAATGCGTTTCATTAAAGATGCAAAAGAACGGCGATCGCGGAGGATATCGCGTGGCCAACGGATTATCGATACGCCCTCGACGATAAGTTCGATTTAACCGAGAATACGAAAGCCGATAAACGCGAAAAGAATCAAAGTTTATGCGACGACGATCGTGCGATTCTTTGTACGACCACTGTATCTTTCGAACGACGCGAAATCCGACGTAATTTCGCTCTCGCGCTCTAACGAAGCCGTTCCAGCGACGGAACAAACTGGTTAATCCTTTATCCTTTAACGGATCGAGCGTACTTCGATCCGCGCGTAAATTTTCCGAATCGCTCGGAATCGTTACCGGAGCATTCGCGAATCGATTGAACGTCTTACTTTGCGAACGGCTTCGGATCGATCTCGTAGTGCTCCGTGATCGGTCCGGTCTTCACCACCCTGGCGAGCTGGGCCTCTTGCACGAGCACCAACCCTTCCTTCACGTGTTTCTCGCTCCATTGCACTCGGCATCTTCCCCTGCATCGTTCCTCGTTACCGGTCCTGTCGGTCGAGCGTTTCGCCTTCGCGTTCGCGCACTTTCCCGACGACGCTTGCAGATTACGGCGCTGTGGCCGCGGGGACGTCTTCCTCGCGGATGACATCGTCGGCGACCGATGATTCGGCTGGTAAATCATAACTGTGCGTACGCGTTCGGGCTCGTCGACGAATAGGCCACGAGCATACCGACGGACGCGTCGTAAGAACGAATGCGACGACCTGGCGATTTATCGATCGCGTGGACGATCACGACTCGCGAGAAAGTACCAGGGCATCGAGCTCTGGAAGAAAGAACAGATTCGTTAAATGGAGGATTCTCGTTCGCCGAGAGTCGTAGGATCCTGATTCGCAGGGCGCCCGTACCTGTGCTCGATTTCCCCAAACGTTCTTTCGCGGCTTCGAGTACGCTGGACAACCGGCGAACGAACTCGCGCGAGATCCACACCGAGAGACGATCAATGGTTCATCGAACGGGCAGACGCATCGTTGGCCGTGCACGAATATCGAGCTCGCTCGAAAGCATCTCGCGATGAGAGCGACCGCGATCGCCGTTGGTACGCTCGGATCGCGAGCTTGACGGTCGAACGCTGCGGCTGAAACTGGCCACGAGTCGCCGAGAGACCACAAGCTTCTCTCTGTTCTTTCTGTTCTTGCCGTGGCGTCGACTCGCGGGACCCATACACTACCGTTCGTCTCGCTTCCTCTCTTTACTTCGGACCTTCCTCCTCGCTCGCTCGTCTCTCCGATCTCTCGTCTCTCCAGCCTCTCCAGCCACGGAACTCCCTCGCGGATATCTCCCGCTGTCCCACTCTTTCTTCGCCGAGTGGACACGAGCGCACGGTTGTCGTCGTCGTTGCTGCTGCTGCTGCTTTTAGCGCTGTTTACGCGCCGATATTGCCGTCGTGTATATTCTGTTTTTGACGTAGGTGGTTACTCGACTCGCGGACTCGTGTCGGAAGACGTTGCTCCGTTTCGTCTCCTTCTGCTGGGTCGGAGCGATCGCGGTCCGCGATTTTACCTTCGACGATAACGAAACAGCCGACCCGAACAACCGAGCGAACTTCCCGCTGACGCGCGATAACCATCGGAGGTCGTTGAATTTTTCGCGAACGTCAAAACGTCCGGCTCGTTTGCTCCCAGGGGCTCCGGCTCCGATAGCGAGATGCGAGGCATAACCACGATTGTAAACGCGTTAATATGTTAATGAACGCGTAGGGGTCTTACCTTCGAGATTTCCATGTCCGATTGTATCGCTTCTTGGAAACGTCCGAGTCGACCCGTCGATCTCGATTTCAACGAAGCTCGCGCTCCGTCATATTTTCTGGAGCGCTAATCGCGACCGCGCGCGGCATTGTTCCGCGTTCTTCGTTCCTTTTAATCGCCGCGAGATTCGCGGCGGCTTATCGTTCTCGAGGATAATTATTTCGACGTCGTTCCTGCTCGGGATACCGGCACGACGAATAGAGACACGACGGTTAAAACGACAAGGATGCTCGAACCCACGCCGAAAGGTCTTTCCCGATCGAGTCTTCTCTAAGGAGAAACCGATTAACGAGCCGCTGGAAACGGTTCGAGGATTCGATCCTTCCGCTTTGTCCTTTGACTGAACGGTCCCGACGAGGAGCTATTCTATCGATCTTTGACCGCGCGCGTCATTTTTCGCCGCGCCTTTTACCGCTAGAATCGCGCGACGAATCACCATTACTCGGAATCCCCAGGGGTATATTCGTACGTTCGCGAGTTGTCGCGAGGAAAACTCGACTACTCACGTACGTGCGAGTATTCACGGCAACGTGAGATCGGTGACAAGCAATTAGTACCGACAATTAGCAGCGACGTGTTCGTTCCCGATCGTGCCAAGGATAATTGCTCGCTTATCCGTCGTTCGTCTACTTTCAATGACGAATTCGCAAGCACTTTTTTTCGCGGCTCCCCGTGACGTTCACCTTCGCCGCGAGAAGCAAAACGATTCGCCGCGCGTTCCTCGACTCGGCGCGAATTAATTTTTTGTCGGACCGGTGCGATCTCGATCGATCGGACTCGGAACGCGAAACAACGCGACGCTACCGTTAGGAATTTCACGGAGGATCCGCGTAACGATTTTTCGCCGTAGCTGGACGCTCGGTTGGTACGTTTTCGATTATTTCTCACCGTTATTCTTTCGAGAAGGATGGTAGTTGCCAGCAAACGATTCAAACGCGCACCATTTACGGTCCAAAGCAGCGGCCGGAGCGCGAACTCTTCTCTTCTTCGGTTCGTGGCGAGTGAAATCAATTATCGTCGATTCGACGTCGTCTTGTCTGTAGCGCGACGTCACCGTAGCGCGCTTAATGATTTCTGTTTATAGGTATACAGGCAGGTGCAATAAATTCAAGCCGCGCGACATTGTTGCGGGCCCCGATGGCTCGTTATTCGCGACAACGTCCTCGATTCGATGCGTCGCGTCCACCGGTTCGAGTACATCGAGTCGCAACATCTTATTCTCGCGGTGGAAAAATGAAAACCGATACCGACCGGTTCACGGTCTTCCGCGAGCACGATACCGAACGTTCCTCGGCTTGTTTATCGATACGATTTTCGTCGCGGGAGTGAAAGCGAATTTTATCGCGAGAAGAACGCGTGGCGCCTACGAAGCCTAACCGAGAAGTTTGTTCGCGCGGCGAATATCAGGGATTTTAGCGGCAGTTCGTTAACGAGTAATTCAGCGACGTGTTAAGCTATTTACGTGAACGCGTTGCTGCTTCTCTCCGCCTCGGCAAATCGGATAAATATTGTGTTGTTTGGAAAGTGATTTTGTTATTTCCCAACAGGCTTGCTCGAGAAAATGTTCGATCGATTGTATGCAGTAGTTTGAGGTTGGTGCCCTATCGGATATAGAATATTTTACTTTTTTAACAACAAAACTACCAAAGAGGTCATATGACCGTTCTACGAATTTCCTACTTCAAATGACAAAATTTGTTAAGGCCTTCTTGATATATATGCTGATTGTCATCAAGATAAAGAATCTATAAGTGTATTCATTTATGTTTCATCGTTTGTTCATTTATTTTTAAATTTCATTTTTAGCATTAAAATAAATATGCATTGTACATCTATAGTTTTAGTGTTAACAATACTGTTCAAGCAAGAAAAAAGTATCCGATGAAAATCGTCTCTTATTTTCATAAAAAAGAACGAAATTACTTTCCGAGCAACCTGATATAGGCTCGTAACTTATTGCCCATTATTCAACGTGTCCCGATCTTTACGTTCGATCGCGATAATAGCTCGTTCGTTTGTCGAATTTGTATGTTACGATAAATTGCCCGCGAAGATAATGCGTACATCGAGTCGTCATAAGGAACGAACAGATCTGTTTTGTAGTGAATTAGGTGGATGTTATTTATTGCGACGCGACCAATCCTCTCGCCGTAACGGCGCTTTCTCATTTTTCCGACTATGTCGCGCGTTCGTCGCACGCGACAACGCGAATTTATTAATTTGCAAATTTATTCGTAACGCGTCACGATCGGCTCGTAATCGCTCGAGGCATGTCCATGTCGTGGCTCGCCATAATAGCGCGCGCGAGTCATAGTCGACGACAGACGACGAAAAGGTTTCGATCAGGCGTCGGTCTCGATTCGATTTCGGTCGAGACGCGGGAACAATGAATCGAGCAGAAACGAGACTCGTTAGATCCGCGAGCAAAGAAACGAAGCGTCATTTACGGAACGAAGGAGATATGCACCGGTATCCACGGAGAATGCAAATTACCGACTACCATAAAGGACGGTATGATGCGTGCACTGGTTGCTCGTAATGCACGACGCGTACACCGTGCACGTGCAACTCCTCTACGATTTACGAGCCAAGAATTAGACACAATAGGAACGACCGGCTCGCGTCTAATAACCGACTCGCGGCCATACTTGGCGGCCCGATTAATGTTCGCTGCCACGGTACATTGCCAGAATTTGCAAGTTGTTCGTTCGAATGGATTCGCGACATTCATCTCGGATCATCGTTAAACCGTTTTTCTCCGCGAGAGCCTCGAGATCGTCTCGTTAGACGTTATTGTGTCTCTGCCGACCTCGAGGTATCCTCGTAAAAATCCCCTAGCCGACGGTCTGCTCGTTTCGCGAGCGATCCTGTATCGGGAAAACGTTGCTGCGGACGATTTTTCGTTCGTTGCTCGAGCAGTTCGGTCGCGATGGAACGATCGAGAAATTTGTACGGAGGTCGCGTCGAGATTCGTCCGACCTTCCTGGTGGATTTCGTTGCCCCTTCGCTCGGTTTCGACTAATGGGAATCGCCCGAAGGCTCGTGGTCGACGTTCGAACGGCGATTCGCGGGCACCTAGAGATCACCGAAACGTTCGAGGTTCCTGTCAACGCCAAATAAAGCCGAAAGATCGCGCTCTCGAACGATAATTCGTTAATTAGCGCACGGACCGGCCCGTGAATCGTTCGACGAACGCGAAGGAAAAAAAAGGAAACACGAGCCTCCGGTTTGTTCGCGGACGTCGAACGGTCGCCGACAAAAGCGGCGCGTTACCTCTAATTACAGGCCACCGCGATTCCATTTTTGTTCGCGCTACTTTTGCGAATTTATACGTGCCGATTGTCCGCCACCGTTACCCTTGACCGACCGAAATTCGTTGAGCAATCTCATCCGCTCTCTACTCTTGCTGTTGCCGCTGCACCGGCAAAAACTTCGCCGATACGTTCGCACTTACCGTAACCGTAACCGTACGCTGACGATCGAACTTTCTAAAAAAATCAATCATCCAGTCGCCGCGTACCCGGATGTTTCGATCGAACTTTAGGCGACGCTCGTTTTTAAGATTCTTGAATATGCATCGCTCCGAACGCGTGGGCGTTGCCTCAAGGCGAAATTAACGCCATCGTGACGCGCTTTCGTTCGCGATATATCCATCAAACCGATTTCTCTCTCTCCCTCTGTCCCCCTGTTTTTCTCTGTTTCGTGGCACGTAATCGCGTCGATTTGCCGACCTACGATTCAGAAACCGATGCAGGGTGCGTCGCTCCACTTTACGTAACCGATTATGCAACGACGCCCGAGAATCGAGCACGACAAATTGTGTATCTTTCGTGGCGGCCGATCCAATTAAGCGGAATTTCTTTCTCTCGGGAATTCGCGCTAGGGAAGAAAAAAAAATTGCACGCGCGAGCGTTGCGCGAGTTTCGCGACGTCGGATTAGAATGGAATTAGCGACGAGGCTTTTGTCCCGACAGGAAATCTCGTTCGTGAATCACCGCGTCACCTGCTCGCTATTAATGTCGTCGGCCTATTTATAGGTTTGAAAAGAAAACCGACGTTCTTGGAAAAATCGACTCCCCGTATGGAAAAAACAGCTCGGACCCGCGAAGCGTCGATTTCGAACGTTCTCCCTCGGCGAGTAGCGATCCGCTTAGCTTATGGTGAGATCAACAACGTCCATGGATTTCGAATGATTTGCGGTATTTTATTTCGCACATTATTAAAATTAATACAATGACAGAGATATTTACACAAGACCTTAACGCCTATACGCGCGATTCTTCTCAACGCAATTAACCTCGGTATTAATAAACGTTACAGCGATAACGTAGCAGTGGTGATGATGATAATAATAATAATAATAATAATAATAATAATAATAATAATAATTATAATAATAATAATAATAATAATAACAATAATAATAATAATAAATCATAAGAACTGTAAGAATGATAGCAATGACAACGATGACGATAACGACGACGATGATGACGATGATGATGACAACGACGACGACAACAACGACAATGAGACGATAGTTGAGTAAGTTGTAGAAGAGGGTGCGTCCGAGTTAGCAAAGAAAAATGGAGCAATACGTGGCTCCGTTGCGAGGCTCAACGATCGGAAACAGTAAAACGCGTAAATAATCGTAAATACGGTATCGGAGAAAAGAACAGACGGAAATAAACGAAAACGTATCTGTTTCTAGAAATGGTAAACCGATTCGCTCGGATACACGCCCTTTTCTACAGCGTTAATCGAACTGTACGTCACATGGGTCTCGATGATTTTTTTTTCTTCGATTATCAGAGGCAACCATGAAATCACGCAACCACGCACTCTCGTGTTTCCGCGTCCACCCGCTCGCACTCCGCGACGACGCATAGTTCGTTCGAGGCGTCGCGTTCTCGTTCTTATCATGGTGCGTCTCGGTGTCGCCGCGTACGTCTTGGAATTTCCGCGAACGCCTTCGATACAATTCGATCGTGGAATTAAACGTTTATAGATACCGACCCCTCCTCGATCTACGAGGTTCAGCTCCACGAAATAACGAGAGGTTGTTATACGATCGATCCTGTTTCTGAACTTCTCTTTTCCCCTCTCTCTCACTCTCACCCTTTCTCTCTTTCTCTGCCTGCTGAAAGATAGAAAAAGGCTCGGTTGTCGGCGACGCGCAATTCGTCGTTTCGGTCGGTACACGCTCGTCTCTCCTCCTCGAACCTTCTCGTCTCTCCCGTCTTCGTCCTCGCGCTTTCGTCGAAAGGCACGGCTCGTCACGGGATTAAGCCGCGAAGCACGACGAGGGAAACGAACGGGTTCGAACAGGAGAACGAGCAACGCGTATGACTAGTATTTACGGACCGCTTCCTTCGATCACGAAAGTTTCGGCTCCACCATATTTTCGAGCGTTTGCCCCTTTCGCGTTTAATTACACGTATACGCGCGACTCGTTCGCGCGGAATCGAAAACATCGACGAGTTCGTTCGATGATCGAGAAGCTCCCGATTGTTTTCGTTTCTCGCACGTTCTGAATGATTCTTTAAAGGATCCCTACTATTACGGCACTTGTACAACAGCATCGACGAGGAAAAGATAAAAGCTTGATATAAAACCGAGGTTCGTCCAGTGGTGGCGTAACGCGCGATTACTCGGCGATCGAGAGAATTCGTAACGTCGAATCGATCGTCCTCGGAAGACGCTTATCGAACCAACGAGAACAATTGTAGACGCCTAAAGCTAGTTTAGGCTCTCAATTTCGATCGATCGATCACGACGCGACTCGTGAAAAAACGGTGGTCCATACGATTAAGGCACTGTGCAATACGGAGAGATTTCTTTGACTCGTTCGCCGACTCTTCTCCTTCTTCCCTCTCCTTGACCGGTCATCGCCGTCACCGTCGTCGCGACGCGACGATTCGAGTCCCCGTCGCGAGACGCTGCACGGCGACGCGAACGGGACAAGGAGACAAGCAGGCACTGCGAATGTGCGTTTGCGCTCGCGGTCGTACACGCGCGTATAAGCATAAATATATCGTCGGTTCCCCGACGCGATATCGGTCGTTACCTCGTGCGTGGTACGTAAAACGACCGTGATAGGATTATGCACGCGATTCTCTTAACGCTTACGATTAAAGGCACCGAAGGTATCGAATTTCGATTTTAACGAGATCCGTCGAACGGACCTCCAGGTAATTCGGATTACTGCTATCGCGGCCCCGATCGATCGCTATGGCTAAGATTCGCGAACTTGCCCGATCGAAGCATCCAGTTGCCCCTCCGATTTTATCGATCGAACTCCCTTCGAGTACCGGTACGCGTGGAGGGAACAAACGTTCCCACTGCCCCGACCTCGATAAAATTCGACGGCGAAACAAAAGGAGAGAACGTCGAATACCGAGCGGGCAAGAACGAACGTTCGTTCGCTCGACGCAGACTTCTCGGAGAGATCGCGAGTCTGACATATGCCTGACATTTGCCGATTTCGTAACGATCGAGGGAGATGCGCGAAACGCGCGGAGTATCGTTTCGCGAGCAACTGGATGCGAGTCGATCGCGCGATATTCGCGGCGATTGTTTACGCGTTTATTCGAAAGGACGGCCGATCAGGTCAGTCTATCGGTAATGGCAGACGACGAGCTGCCGGACGACGCGTCTCGTTTCCTCTATCACTCGATCCGCACGCTCGTTCATACAAAAAATCTCTGCTAGCATCGTTCTTATTTACACACCCGAAGGAATATATCCCTTTGTTCCGCTCCCGCGTTACGTACGATAAAATCGTCGGAACTCGACGCGCTCGTAGTATCTCGGTCGTCCGAATATATATTATTTACAGGACGCGTGGCGAACGATCGGTATCCTCGTCCTCGCACGAGCCTTTTCCACGCGTATTTACAGCCGACGCGTACGCGCCAGTATCGTCCCGATGAACGTCGCGTAAACGGATACCGATCGTGCGCCACGCGGATTTTTTTATCAAACTACGTTCTGTACAGCGTAAAATTATATGTACAACGGATCGCGGGGATCCGAGACTTTGAAGCTGCTCGAGAAAGCCGTCACCGTCCTCTTCCGCCGTCGCGTCTACGAGGCTCCGTGGATCTGAAACCGTCGAATCCGTGCCTGGACCGACTCGCACTGTACCTCGCTGTACCTGGTGTACCTGCCGGCTCTGACGGGTTCTCGGATCACCACGTAGTTTCCGCCTCTCTCGCGAAGAGCCTCCAATCCGGTCTTACCGTGGACCGTCGGCGGGCTGGACTCTTTGCTGAACTTCGCGCTGGTCGTTTCGGACGTGAAACGGCTTAGTACCTTGCTGACGACTCCGTTGCATTCCCTGGGCCACGCCCTCGCTCGATGATGTCTCTGTTCCCACCTGTCCGACGACGAGTCGGTGCTCGCGAACGGAAAACTGGCTCTGCTCTGGCTCTTTCCGTACAGAATGAAGTCCAGCGAGTCGTCCGAGTAGATGCTGCTCCGATCGCTCGAGCTGTCCGTCGAGATCTCGGAGACGGTGTCGCTGCCGCTGTCGCTGCAGTGTTGCTCCTCGCCCAGAATGAACACGGGCGTGCACTTGAACACTTCACCGGCTGGCATCGTGTGAGTCGCAGTCGCTCTCCTCTGGGTTCCGCTCGGCGAATTCGTCGTGGCGCTGCTGCCGCTGGACGAGACCGGCTCGATTATCACGATTTCCGTTCCGGAAAATTTCTGCGCCAGCGAGTCCATGTTCCGTTTGAAGGTGTCCCTGCGGTCGGAGCTCAGCCCGTATCTGACCGGCTTGGCCGACAACTTCGTCTTCGAATAGAGGTTCTCCGTGTGCGCGGACACGGCTCGTGTCGCCGCGCTCTTCGTTTCGACGCCCTGACACGCGCTCGTCGTCCTCTGACCGTGTTTCTCCGAATCGTTCGATGGGCTCGACGCGATCGACGACGACTGCTCGATCGAGACGCGCTTCGTGGTCGACTTGGTTTCGCTCGACTCGTTCTCCGCCGCGGTCCCGTTCAACGTCGGGCAACCGTCGGACGTCGACAGAGGCGACTGCGGATCGTCGAACATGGCGAACCACGAGTGCTGAAGGCATTCCGTGACGGTCAAACGTTCGCTGAAACACGAAACAAGAATCGATTAACGTTACGATCGCGGTCGTTCGAGATCTCGCGAGGGGAAGGGAGTAGGAATACGCGCTCCGAGGTGGGAGACGAGAGTACGCGTTTACTCGCGACGATAAACCGCGTCGGCAGCGAGATAAGCGAGCTTTCGCAGCTGGAAGGCCGAGGATAGTCCCGGATGGAGACTTCCTCCCAGCTGTCCGACCGGTCGAAGATAAGGAAATCTACGAGTTTTTCGACGGAACTCGTTCGATGTGCCGACGCGTTCCTCTTCCCGTTTCGAAGAAAGTAGTCGACGTTGCCGTCACCCGACTCGATGGAACGCCGATCGTTTCGATTCCACGTAAACGCGGCTACGGACGCGGCGTGCCTAACGATCGGGTTTCGCCAGGCGATCGCCACGGTCGTGTTGCGTCAACGGCGAATTTCGACGCGAAACGAGAATTCGCGATTAACTGCCGCGAAACGGTGACGAGAGACTGACGCCAGAGCCACGGATAAAGCATTATCGGGGAGCGAGTTACCGAGAACCCCGGCACCGGTGAAAATAACGCCTTCGAGGAAGGTAACCTACCGGGAACGTTTACGGCTCGCAGCTTACCCCGAAGCGTAAGAAGATAGGTCGACGCGTGGATCTCGAGAACGTAGTCGGTTAGGCGGACGCGCGTTTGCATTATTTAGGTTCTAGGAACGAAAGCAATCGTCGATGCGGCGGTCGCCGTTATCGCTCACGGTTTTACTCGGGTACCGAACGTTACTCACTTTGGATCCTTGACCATCAGCTTGCGCATCAGATCGCGCGCCTCTTCGGACACGTCCTCGAACAGGTCATCGGGGAAATCTAGGCGACATCGGCTAATGTTGCAGAACGTTTCCTGCTTGGTGTCGCCGCCGAATGGAGAGCATCCCGTTAGCAGCACGTACAACAAAACTCCGATCGACCACATGTCCGTCGCCAAACTGATCGGCTCGTAGTTTAACACCTCTGGCGCTGAAACGAGCACGGAACGCGACTTGTAGAGAGTGCGACGCGTGGGTGGAAGGGACTTGGAATATTTCTCGAGAAATTATCGGCGATCGACTCGAGAAGAAGAACCGATCGTGTCGAGAATACTTACCGACATAATCTGGCGTGCCCAAGATCTCCCGTATGTCCGCTCCGTGACTGATGTATCGCGAGATTCCGAAGTCGCAAAGCTTCACGTCGCAGTCGGGAAACTCGCCGGTGAGGACCAGATTCTGAGGCTGAAAACGAAAGATCGGTAGTATCAGAGTCTGTTCGATTTCCGTCGACGGCGTAAACAAAGACGCTCGTTATCTCGTATCGTCGCGACGCGTAATTGCTCGCGATCCGCTCCGGCGCGACGAGATCTCTCGGCTATCCAGCCTAGGCACCCGCAGGGCGAACATTGTTTCATATTTTATCCGTGAGACGTTTACAGCGGGAATAAATTATTTCGGGCGATCTTGTCGCCGCAATTATCAGGTGGCCGGCAGCGTTTGATAGCGGATACGCGCATGAGAAACGTGTTCCCGGCATAAAGCGAGCGGACGCGACACGGTGGCAGGCGGTTGCGAGCGACTCGCATCGCCGTACTTTTTTCCACGGCTCGTACGTGCACCGGTGTTTCAGCGATCATTACATGCCCCGTGCCTACACGATGCCACTTAATTAAACGTATTTAATAAACGACGATTCAGCGAAGCGTTCGTCACGTAATCGAGGCAATTAATCGTATCGCGAGTCCATGTACCGGCCATTTTTTTCCTCTTTTCTCGTACATCCTTTCTCAGGCTCGGCGAAGCTCGCGAGCAATTCGTAAAAAGTAGAAAAGGATAAAAACAAAAAAAAAAAAATGAGAGGAGCGAGGGTTCGTTCGTGACGCGAGAACGTAATAAAATGCGTGCGCGAGAGTCGAGGACGGTCATCGAGATCGCGATTCGAAGCAGGAGCGGGTCGCGAACGGTCGAATTTCGCGAGGATTCGGCGGTGAACGAACGACCGGTGAAGTCCGGTTCGCGTCAGGATAATTATCCGTTCGCGATCGGCACCGAGGGGAGTAGATCGAAAACATCTGCTCGTAGGTTGCGAGCGGAGAGCCGCCGGCTGTGGTAGGTTTTAAAGCCCGGTGACGAGCGCCGTGGCTTTTTCTCGAGAGCTCGCGTTACAAGAGCGTAGTTTGCGATCGTTAAGCGTCCCGTTCGCTACGCGCGGTGCCACTTAATTAAAAGTATCGAATAGACGGCCTCTCCTCTCGTGCGTTCGGTAGGTAATCGATGCAATTAATCGCGATACGCGAGTACTTTGTTCACCTGGTCGACGCAACGGGCAATTAATAAGCTGCGCGATATAATAGCTGCCCCCTCGAACCGCTCGTTAGGCAACGAATTTCGCTCGGTCGTGCCGAAAGGGGCGGAGAAAGACGGAGCTAGGCCGCGTCGCGAACTTCCTTATCAGCGATCGTTTGTGATTCTTCGCTTCGCGACGAGAATTTTCGCGAGCGCAACGTCAACGACACTAGCAGCGAAATCGGCGTGATTCGTTTCAAATAAGCGACGCCATTCGAGCTGGAAATTTCGATCGAGAGACGCGACGGAGAGGGTAGGATGGATATCGTGCGCGTTCCTGCCGCTCCGAGATTCGCTTTGTACGTTACGTTTCGTTATACCGAGTTACGAGTCGAACGTGACCAGACTGCATCGCGAGGTACTCGACGTCCTACGAATAACGCTCGTGATTTAAAAAGTGCTTCTGTAACGTCGAGGTCGTGGGACGTTTTGTTCGTGTCCCCTTCTGCTTGCGAGGCGGTTCAACCTCGTCCAACGAGTCCTACGAAACGCTATCCGCGCCACCCCTCCGCGTGTCGCTTCTCCTTTCAACTTTTTACCCGGCCGATCTTTAACCCGTTCGATCGGGACGAAGAAACGGTCGAGCACGAACGACACCGTTCCAACGGAAAGAAGAAGAGAAACGACGACGCTTTAGGAGCGACCGTTGCACGACGAGACTCGACAGGCCGGTTTCGAACCGACCGAGTGCCGGAAGTCGTTCAATAAGGAACAAAGACATTTCCATAATTTACCATTACGCGGTTCCTGCCTCGCTCGTCGTCTTCTCGACGATCTACTCTCTCGGACCTGATCGCGAATCGCGTAGGCGTCGCGATCGATTACCGCGAACATCGTGACCGAGCGGTTCTTTCCTCTCCACGGAAAATTCGTTGCTACGAGACGACTCGAAAGAGCGTAACGAATACTCGTGTTCGGAGGCGCGAATTGTCTAAACAAAAGCGAACGTCGCGCGTTTGTTCCGATCTTGTCGAGAGAGTTGCACGCGAACGAATGAAATTTTCGCGACGACGAGCGCGTCCCGGAATTCGGAGCGCGAAATACGCGGGCGAAAAAGCGTGTGCGCGCAGTTGGAAGGCAAAACGCTTTTTAACCAACGGACAACGAATTGATGAGTATCCGTCTCTCGCGTTCATTGAAACTTCCGGCGGCTGAGAAAGGGGGAAGCGTTCCACTACACCGTACGCTCGACGGTCGAACACAAGAACGCGTTGCGCGCGCGCTTTTTCGCGTGGCGATGCACGAACGAGCTGCGAGAGACGGTTGTCCCGAGAGGTCAGCGGACCGACTCGGTTCGCGCGATACCAGAGAATCGGCTGTCTCGTTAACGGAAACGGAATTTTTGGTACTCGAGCTCGTTGCTCGTCACCGGAGTCCACCCTGTCTCGACGGAGGTCGATCGCCTCCGTTTCTCGAAAAAAAAAAAAAAAAACACGGCGTAAATCATGGAACAACGCGAGTCGACGATTATCGCGAGAAGGAACAGAGGAGAAGTCTTCGGCGCCAGTTTAGATATCGCGACGTCTCGAGCGGATCGACGATAATCGTTTTCCGAACATTAAACGTTCGACGAACATTCGGCACGAGTTGCAACACGCTCGACGTTGGAAAAAGTAGAACGATCGGCACGGAAGCGAGAAAGACTCGATCGAGGGGCGAACTCGAGTTTCTATCTATTCGGTCGGCGCCCGAAATCTCGTGGACGTCGGCCAACGAGGCCTGTTGGAACCGCGCCAAAGAATTCCCAAAGTGCATTTTTCCATTCATAACCGCGAGATCTATATTTGGGTCAGGCATATCGCGTGAATTCGTGGCACGACGGTATTTTAAGAACGAACCGGAGGCGTGAATCGGCCGCGGAGTAACGTCCGCGTCCGTGTCCTCTCGAGTTTCGTCTGGCTGGCGTTCGAGAGCGCGGTTCGACGATCCGCGAGATACGCCGATTACTCGCCGGCGTGCACGCCGAGCGGAACGCGTCGAAACGGAAAGTCTGGAAAAAAACGTAACACGATTTTTCCTTTCTAAGCGAGCCGCGATCGTTTCCATTCGGCCACGCTCTCGCGATCTCGAACGGCGATACCGAAAACGAACGAGGTCAACGATTTAAAAACGCGTTCCCGTCGTTTCGAGCGAGATAGAATATTTTCGCGCGAAGCTTCATTTCGGTTCGACGGTACGTTCCGTTTTGCTTATCGTCGCGCATGAAATTATCTTATCGCGCGGAAAACATCGCGATAATTCTGGCGGATGCGTAATCCTCGTGCGATATCGGGAGAGGCCCGATAACGGCCGGTGCGGAGAACGCTGAAAACGCGGCGTTTTGACGCGCAAAAGCTAAACAGTTTTATCGCGTCGTCGTTACGAAATGAAATTTTTCCGGTAATTTGATTCGCCGATGGCAGCGGGCGGCGTCTCGTCCCCGCTTCGCTCGTAATTCAGTCGCGTAGGTACCCGACAGCCTGCATCCCCGCAAATTGCTATCAATTTGCGAAAGCCGGGTAATTGGGTTGCATAACCGCGATCATAATCCGAGCCGTGTTAAGCGGAATACAAAAAAAAAAGAGGAGGAAGGCTGAAATACGCGAGCCGGCGCGCGTGTCGCCGAGGGAATATTATTAATACGACTCGTTCGCCTTGGCTCGCCCATATCGATCACGCCGATAATCGATAAACGCGTACTATGTTATATACCTACGCTCTACCCTGCGTCGATCACGCGTCGTCGTGTCGCGACGCACCGATATCGAGCCTCGCAAATTGCGGATCGTTTCCATTGCCAAATAAGAGAAAAGTGTGGCCGATCGATCGATCGATCGATCGAGCTACGAGCCGCGTCGCGTTTCGCATGCAAAACGCTCTTATCTATCGTCCGGAAGACGCGTCGTCGATCCGCGACACTTAGCGTAATGCAAACCGATTTATTGGCAAAAACGGTTGATTTATCGTCGCACGGCACCGGGGCAATTATGCAAATCCGTGTCGCAGCATCGACGCCGTTCCGGCCGCGTCGAAAATTTATCGACGCGAGGTTCTTCGGCGACGAGTCGGGACCGCGCTGGAACCGGCGGAAAAAAAAGAACTCGTTTCCGGATTTTCGTAGGGGCGCCGGCCGCGTATTATTCTCGAGATAAAAGGCCGAGAAGAGGGACGCGCATCGATCTATTTCCGTAGCAAAGTTTCGCGGCGAGACGAGACTCCCTCGAGGTTGGTACAAAAATAATTTAGAGCGGGCAGAAACACCCCATTGGCGCCCGTTTCGTCGGGATTCCATCGCGATGAATCGGGTTCCCGCTCCTGCCGCCTCTCCCAGCCTCTCGTCGACGCTCTTCTCTTCTCTTCTCTGCTCTCGTCCCGTTTGTTGCACGCGTTACGTGCACCCGCCACTCCGTATCTTCGTTTTAGCAACGGGGCTTTTGTTTCGATAACGATGCTTCGCGGAAAAATAGGCCTCTCCTTCTCCTCATCGCATTCCGACGAGAGAGCCCCGTCACTTTCTAGCAAATATTTGAATTCGCGGGCGAAAGTTGCTCTCCACGATGTAGAAACGTTTGACGAATTAATAGCGCCCCTTCTCGTTGACTTTCGATCCGTCGACGGTAATCGCGACGATATAATCGGCCGATCGTCGACCGCTCGTTAAAACGCGCGAATCGCGCTCGCGTTCGGACTTTTGGCAAAGACCATCGTATTACGCGGATACCTTTACATAACAATTTGGGTCGTTCGCACCGGCTGCTGTGCGCTCTATAGACCACGCTCGCTGTGAAACTGCCAGCTCTCGACCGAAATGTCGTCGCCTCGCGCGTTGCCAACGGCGTTTTCTTTTCTCGTTTCGGGCGGGGGGGGGGGGAGGTGTTACGGGGATTAGGCACGATATTCTTTCTCGAGTTCTTTATCCGCCGAGTATACGGTACGCGCGTGCCAATTTCACCGGGGCACGTATCCAGATAAGAACAGCTCGCGGGCACGATGATCCCCACGGTCGCTTCTTATCTGACCGTTTCTCGATTGTTTTCAACGAGTACGACGCGATAAGGAATGAAATTTTCCGCGAGGACTCACCTTGATGTCGAGATGAGCCACGTTCAAGGAATGCAGAAACGCTATTCCGTCCAGAATCTGCTTCAGCAGCCTGGCGACCTGTCGCTCTTCCGGAACCTCGTCTCTGTCCAGTATCATCTGCAACTCGCCACCGGGTGCTCTGCGAATGAAAAAACGTGCTCGATGAGTCGGGACCTCGGTTAAGCGCGTTACGGACAAAGTCCGCGACGTAATTTCACTTACAATTCCAGCACCAACACCATCTCCGTGTTGGTCTCGAACACTTGATGAAGGGACACCAGGCGGGAACAATTAGCCGCGGCATCCAGCACCGCGACCTCGTGCAGAGCTTCCGCCCTCAGTTCCTGCGCGCGTCTCCTCTTCCTCAGGAACTTGGCGGCCCACTGCCTTCCGCTCGACCTCTCCCGACATCTTCTCACCGTCGCGTATTTACCTCTGCAAGCGTAAACGAACGAGGTTACAAATTGTGGTATACAAAAACGATTTACGAATTGCGGTATACAAAAACGATTCTCTTCCGTCTTTCCGCTGACGTCTAAAAATCCCCGAATTCACGTTACGCTGTTACGCTTCGTGAACAACGAACGACTTACAGTCCGTGGCCATCGAATTAGAGCCACTACAAATTTTCTGCACTTTTTGTATACTCCGAAAAATTGAAAGTCTTGCCCTAATAATTTATTAGCCCTTGACAAACGAGAACATTTTTTTATTTGATCATTTGATTTGACCGTTCAAATCAGGTTTGTTCCATCACTATTTATCCATTTTTACCTCGTATTACAATAATGACAAAAATTCGCAAGACAAACGTAACTTTGTTAGTCAAAGTGTTAATTGCCCACACAATTTGCTTATTATAAGACGGTGATGAATAAATAGCTATGTATACGTTGTTATCAAGGAGTTTAGTAATAATCTGAATGACCCAAGACAATTTTCCTCGTAGGACATAATATCATTGGGACAAAAGCGAAATTTTCGTGCGTCCAATTCGACGGCCAGGGACTATATTATCACTAGAACTACCAACCAGTCAAAATGACTGGTTTCGGGTTTGGCATTTTTTATTACAAAATTTTATTGCCGTCCTTTTGTCAAATTGTCTGTCATGTTTTATGGAGCTACTGAAGGGTTGTACATGTTAGGTGATGCTGCAATATTTATTTATTTTTTTACTTCATTTTCAATTTTGAAGTAAGCATGCATTAAATGCCGGTACTTCTAGTGTTATACATGGCGGCGTACGATGTACGATATCGGTACGATCGAAAGATCGGAGCAACGTGTAGAAAGCGAAGTCGCGCGGCCGATGCTCCTGAACGGAGACTCTTTCGATTGTCCGCGGCATGGCTCGAATCTCGGAGAACAACGGTGAAAGCATCGGCGTCGATCGCGCGAGTCCTCGCGTTTCTTTTCGCGCTCATTTCACCACGATCGATAGAGAGGACGAGTCGTCGAACGGCGCGCGATTTCTAGCGATCTGAGTCGCCTCGGGTCGCGTTCCGAAACGAGTTGGCTGGACCAGATGGACCGAGAGAGTTAGCGTCGATGTAACCGTCATTAGGGAGCATTGTTCGGTGGACGGGTATCCCACAGAGTGGATCGTAGAGTACGAGTCGAAGCCCCGCCGCTACAACCGTCAACGATTGGCTATTTCTCTGTTCGGGTATACGCGCCGATACTTCCGAGCGGAAAGCACGCTGCGCGTCGCTTTAATTATCCAAGAGCGTATAACTATTAACGACGGCGTTGATTTCGTGGACGAACAAAAAAAACATAATGTTACGGCCTCGAGCAGCGTGAGATCGCGGATGCAATTATCCGGCCGGCATTAACCTGGATCGGTGGACTTGCCCGCTCGGCGACGGGGCACAAATCCCCGATACCTTCGGCGATAAAGTTTCCGTACGGTTCTCGCGTGCGCTCGGCTGCGGCATTTTTCCGGCCATGTCGAGTTATTCTCGACGGCGTGGACACTTTTAGCTCGATAAACTGGTTACGGAATCGATGTCGCGGAACGCGACCGCTCGTCTTCTCGTGGCTCGCTAGCGTACGTTGACGAACGTCCACGACGTACAGCGCGTAACCCAGGAATTAGCGCGTGAGAACGTTTAAACGAAACGTAAGAAGTACGATTATCCTCGCCGTGAATCCTTCGAACTTGATTCCGATTGACGATCGCCAACTGCCAACTTCCAGCCTCCCTAATACACGACCACGCGACCCAATAAGATCCTACCACCGAACATACGAGCGAGTCGATTCGCCAATTCCTGGGTTGTAGATAGTACGAGGATCTCGTCGAGCGGACACGTTGTCCGCGTTCCAAATACGCTTGGTTCCGGGGCCGGATCTTTCCCTTCGATTATCTTCCTCGCGTGAGTAACAAACGTTCGAAAGACACGCGCTTTAGATATCGTCCAGCGAGCGAACCCTCTCCACCGGCGCCGCGATATTAACGATCCGTGTCAGAGCGCCGGAGACAAAGGGCAGCGTTCCCCTTCGCGGTCGCTCGATAAGTTCGTTCGCCGATGAGGCAACACGCTGCGAGAAGCCGCTCGAGAGATCGATTCGTCGAAGAAAGCGCGATCGTTCTCGGACGACGACAAATTACGGGTTACTCGGACGTTCATTTACCGAAGGTTCTAATATCCCGGCGAGGTCATACCGCGATAATAACACCGTGGCTCTCGTTGTCGTCCGTAATATCGGGTTTGCGGTTGCGGCGTTGGTCGAACGATTTCGCGAACCTTTCTCGTTCTCGAATCTCGTCCCGCGAAATCGCTCCTCGATCCACGGATCGACTCGATCGCGAGCAGAGCGCGTTACTGCAGGTAACACGGGATTACGTAACGTACGTAAACGCTCGGAAACAAGTTCAGAAGTCGAGGAAGTAAGCGAGCTAGCTAGGCGAGCGCGTCGTGGTTTACACCGGCATGCACGTGATCTCGATTTCCCTGCTCGAGAGGCCAGGTCGAACTCCCACGCTCTGTTGTTACCGCGCGTATGCACGATTCTCGCAAAGATCGCGCCCCCTCGACCAACGAGTCGCGTCCACTTTCCAGCCTAATGTGCTGGGACGCATTTCGTTGCCAGCGACACGGGATACTGGGTGCGCCGTTAGAATCCAGACAGACGAAGTTTTATGCAGACATTTTTTTATTTGGACAATATACGAAAATTCAATAAAATGCTATTTATATTTCATTTGAAGGATCCTTACTGAGAACTTTTACTTTATATAGCCACCCTGTGCCTCTATGGCTTGTTCGATTCTCGCCCTAAACCGCAAATACGCTGACTCAATGGGTCGCGTTTTATAGCCGTGAACTCTGCCTCGATAGCGGCTCACCAGGAGTTGATATTAAGATGCCTACACTTTTTAGTGTTACCCTCAATTACGCCCCACACGTACTAATCCAGCGGGTTCAAATCGCGACTGTTAGGAAGCCAGAAATCCTTCGTCCAAATCATCGGGGAGTCAATTTTGAAGAAGATGGCTCGTGTGAGCATCCACGGCTTCATTATTATCTCCAATGCCTCCAAATAAACCTCCTTCGTGACAGTTTCGCCTTCGTGAAAAAGACGAGATCGTCGTTCGTTTCGAGCGGATTCTCGGAGCCGCGGAAGGGCGTCTCGCGATGACGAAGAGATTCTCGCGAGCGGCAAGAAATCGAAATTGCGCTTTTCGTCCCCTCGTGGCAGCATCTGCACGAGCCACGCGTTCGTTACGCTCGCCAACAAATTCCCCGTAATAGCGTGCAGGCAGCTGCGGCGCGCAACGGTCAACAGGTGCCGCGATAAATCGAGGCCGAAACTTTGCGTCGAATCTTTGAGTCGGTTCCCGGCACGAGATTAAGCGTACCGCGACCAACGGCCGTTCGATTTGCCTTCTCTCCGCGAACGTGTCTCACGGAGGAGGAATCGATGAAAGTTTCGCGGCGCTTCTCTCGTGGCTGGCTCTCGTGACGTTAATAGGGTCAGCATACGAATCGTTGGAACGAGATTAATGTTCGATCATGGTGCGCCGATAAAGTCTAAGAACGCGAGGAATTTTAAGGGGAAACCTGGTTTAGAATACCGAAAAATGCGTAAATTTACCATTTTTTTTTACTTCACATTAATGCAATCAATTTAAAAACATTTTAGCTGTTTTTCTTTATCCAATTTTTTTATTGAAAAATTATCTAATGTAACACGAATGTGTCACTGTTCCCGGCACCACGCTGCGGAAAGCCGTTCACTGCGTACACGATAGCAAATCGTGCTGAAAAAGTACTTCGAATTCTGACCCAAAACTTTGACAAAATATTTTCGAAAGTACATACTATCGATTACGGTAACTTCGAAAAATCGATTGTTTGGGCCCTCTAAACCAACTGCTCCCTCAATGATCCAGCACTGTGCGTCGATAGAGTCTCGGGACGCGGTGAATTTTAAATAGCCGTCGAGTTGGTGCCTAATGTCTCGCAACCGAGAGAACCAGGCCTCTAACGAGCAGCGTACCTGTCCGAAGCCGTTCGCCGGTCTCTCGGATTTCTCCGCGAAAACACAAAGTGCCGACCGGAGCGACTCGTTGGAGGTTAATTACGCGGATCATTAAGCGGTGACCTTGGGAGGTATCGCGACGGAAACTCGACTTTCGTCCGGGAGAGCGTGGACCCGCGCGAGCGTGAATGTCGCCGATCAAACTGGTACCTAGCAACGGTTGCGACACCGGTATCGCTTTCCATTGGCGTGGGTCAAATTCGTCGATCGGCATTTTCGCGAGAACGGTGCCGTGTACGACGGCGACACGATCGACGGGCGTCGACGAGAAATCGCCAGACCTCGACGACGTCGCGTTCGAATTTCTCCGAGGAAATGCAAAGCGATCGTTTCTCGCAACGACCTGGTCGTTGTTTTGGTCCACGCGTTCACCGTGAACGAGAAATCGAGGAAACGACCGTCGACCGAGCTCATCGTTTCTTCTTTTCGTCCTCGGCGGCTTAATAGCTCGAGGAATAACCGGTAGCAGGAATAACGATCACGAATCTCGAAATTCGTCCACGAGCGATCCGGAGCTCGAACGACCGCGATCGGTTATCCTCGACGAGCTCGTAAACGGTTACGGTCTCGTCTAGAAAGGTAGGCGAATCTTCTCGGGGCCGCGATACTTTTTACGACGTCGAACTCGCTAAAGGGTAAACTGGCGAGATCCGTTCGGAGCGGCCGACAGGTGGCAAGAAGCTCTCCTTCAGGAGGTCTAATAGTTGCTCGCGCGTTAGGACGACCCGTTCGCGATCTTACGATCGACTTCCGAGAAACGGCCGAAAGAAGGAAATGAGCGCGTATGCCGAGCGTCGCGATCGGTCGAGCGACGTAACCGCGCGAAGAAGCATCGGGAAATCGCCGGGTTTCTTTCTCTTATCCAGAGGCTAACGACGTCGACGAACGACGGTACCGGATTTACGAGCTACTCGAACCACGAACGACCGGCCAAAGCCGCTGCCCCGAAGTGGCTGGAAATCGTACCGAACAGGAAACCGGACCGTTCCACCGGCGTGCTTCCCTGTGCTCGAAGAAACTGCCGGTCGCTGACTTCCTGCTGTCCGATCGCCTCGACCGATACTCGAGCTACGCGCGCATTCGACGAGACCCGTCGAAAAGGTCAGCGCTGTCGAGTTCGCGCGTCGATCGATCGGTAATCGATTCGGCACGTCGCGAATGTCGTGGGACCGCTTTCGTCGGCCTCGTCGTCCACGGTTTCGCGAGCGTCCCGGCGTTTAATATGTAGCGCCGCGGCGAGATACTTTCACTATGTTTGTTTCTCTCGAGCAGCCACGGTATTATTTGTCGAACGCGCCGGTCTTAAAGCGTGCTTAGGACTTTCGTCGAGGACTTTCGTTGCCGATCGAAAAGCGGCTCGAACGCGCGGAGAAGGTTGCTCGATCGATCTCGGTCAGAGACTCGACGAAACGCGGTCGCTTCGGGAAGGGATCGAGTACCCTTCGAGAATTCGTAGTCGCGGAAGGTAAAGTTCTAACCGAGGCTGAACGCGGTAGTGCCGCCAACTCCATAGAAAGTACACGCTTTCACCGTGGTATCTCCTGCGGTACACGGTTCGTAGGACGCGCCTGAAGAATTCTCGTCGGATGTTCGGTATCCACGGTACGAACGGACAAGGTAGCGGTAGAAGGCGGTGTCCGTTTTGCGGTGGGATTCGCGTGGACGTTTCGGTAGCGGAGCTCTCCAAAATGGGAAGTCGGTCGTTTCTTCCCACGGCCGGGGATCAACCGCAAAGCTCGGAATGGCGCGTTACTTAAAACTACCGAGAGTAGACCCATTAAAACTGTATACGTAGCGTGGTGTAAGATCAACGACCCAGGGTCAAGAGAAGAGAGGTAGGGGAGCCGAGCGGAGCGTTAAGTGCTCGTTGCCCTCTGGTGTAGCTTGGCGGACCAGGAAATCGGTGCTAACACCGGGATCGGAGTCTCTTGTAGCGTCATGCAACGCAACCTCGTGTATTCGTCGTCCTTTAAGGCATCCATTAGCTTCCTAACTACTAAACGCGCCGGTGTCGGTCCGACGACCTCGCTCGTACCGACCGCGACCAGTCCTTCGCCAGGAACTTTCCTCCGTCTCTTTCCTCTTCGGGAGCTCGTCCTTTTATTTTTCTTGCTCTTCCGTCTTCTGTTCGCCTCGCGTCTCTCCTCCTTCTTCGGCGATCCGCCTCCTTCCGATAGCGACGTTCGAGGGTCATCGACATCCGCGCTCGGAGACATTGTACGCGACGTCCGTCGTCGCTTCGGTTATCGCCACGCACCTTGCGCGCGTTAATCTACCGCCGTAATCCCGCTGGCATCTTCCCGAAGCTTCCCTCGCGAATTCGAGGCTCGAACGATTCGTGGAGAGACCGTTTTAGGGTAGGTCGAAAAATCGCGAGGCTGCCCCTGAGAGAGCGAGGTTGCGCAACGTTGCGTAATCGGCTAACGAGCCGCGAACGCAACTGGAACGAATTTCACCGCGTTGCGTCGGTAGGTAGGTGCACGTAGGTAGGGTACCTAACTACGTCTCGACGCCGCACTGGCCCGTTGCAGCTGTTGCACGATGGATTTGCATTCGAGAGGGCACCGATACAGCTGGACGATGAACGTGTCTCGGTCTACCTACCTCCGCTAATTTCTTTAATTGCGAACCGAGCCGGGCATAATTAATCGAGACCAGCGGCGGTCCGTTCGGTTTCCGGGTTGCGGCCCCGGTAATGAGATAAACTCGGCCGACGTGTCGTGTCCCGCCGCGAATAAACGGTCGATAGACTATCCCCGAATAAGGCTATCGCGGTGAAAAAATTCACCGTTTCGGAGGAGAATCGCGCATGTTCTCCTTACGGAGTTTCGATCCCCGATAAAAATCTCGTTAACCGACGGTCCTTCGGAATATCGTCTTCGATCTAACGATCGCGCGAAAGAACAACTATGTCGCGAGACTACGTCTTTTCCGTCGTCGCTCGTTAATGCCATTGCGCTGGGCAACTACGAAGCGCGCGACACGCGTTACGCAACGCGGGCACTCGATACGGCTTGCGGCTGTCCAGGATGGACCGAGAAAAATACACGGTCGAATATCGTGTCGCGGCCATTTAAAGCGACTAGACCTCGCGGCGAAGATGGGGAACCGAAACGAAATCGTCGATGTCGAGAGCGTATCCGTGTACAGCGTACGCTTATGGTTAAGTATCGCGACGATACGCATGATTTTATCTCGAACGTGTTTGCGGGTTCCGAACGCGGTCCACCGGCCAAGGATCCGGGGACCAACGATTTTTTGTCGCTTCGTTTCGACGGACGAGAATTAGCATAAAAGAAGAAAAAAAACAGCGCGACCGGGGAATTTGAACAAGGACGCGGAACAATGGTAATTTCCTCGAGAGAGCTTGTTTTCCGCGCGGCGCGGAGTCGCTCGACCCCTAACCTCTCCGCGGTCTTCTTCCAGCTTCCGATTCTTCACGGATGTCACGGCACGAACAAAGGAACAGCGGGACGAGAGAGCCGAGTCTCGAGCGGGCATTCGGATTCCGTGCTCGGTTCAGGGTCGTACAATGAGGAATTCGCGCGAACGTACTACGAAGAGAGTGGCTCGAAAAAACGGGTAGCGAGGGAATCGCGACCCCTTCCCGTCGTTCCAAATTTTTCACCGCGAAAATATACAACGGATGCTCGCGCGAGCGCGCTCGCCTCCGACCGAGCGGCTAGAAGAACAGTTTTACGATTTTTGTCGGGTCGAGACCGCGTTCCCGCAGACCGCTTCGAATCGTTTCATTCGAAACCGGCTGCGGTCGAGCGCCGCAGAAACTTTTATATCCCTCTGTACCGAGGATGATTATTATTACGGCACCGTACACGGGATACTTTTCCATTTGCTGGCTGTGCTTCGTTTCATAGACGCGCGGATGGAATTCTGCCGCGGCTGCCGCGTCGAACGTCGCGGATTCGCCGCCGTTCAATTAAATACGCGCGAACGGTCCGCAACGGCGATTTGGCCGAAGGTGAGTATTATCTTGCCGATCGACGAGTTTCTTCCCATTGGGAATTTTATCGCGTCGGTTTCTCGAGCTCGGAGGCTAGCGCGGTAGCCGCGAGTGGAGCTACCGTTCAAAGGTCACGAAGAATCTCGCGATTATACGCTGCGCGCGAAAAGCCTAGCCAAATAAGAAAGTACTCTTCGTTGTTCGCTGAAAACCCGACTAAATTATTACCAACGAACGATCCGGTTTTTCTACAATTGCCGAACCTACGATCGTTCGAACCGTCCCCGTAGATTTCGTGTTTCCTCCCGAAACGCGAAACACGGACAATGTAAGTTATGCCGTTCCAGCGCGGGTTAGACGAGTCTGTTACGATTTGCAAGTCAAACGAGCGGTACCGAGGTCAAGGAGCGGACGCTCGTTTCGTGGACGAAAAGTTATAGTCGATGTCCAGAATGCTTCTCGCGTAACGCTGCCCTCGACAGCGTGACGCACGTTCTAGCAATTCCCAGAATCGAGCACCCTCGTGCAAACTTTTACCTCGAATCCGAACGCCGCCTGCCGGATCGGAAAGTTTTGCCATGCTAATCGCGGCGAGGCGGACGTTTATCGAACCGGTAAAAAGTGACGCGGAGGTCGAGCGGATCGCTAGATAGACACCACGAAAGAGAGAACGAGGACCGATCGCGATCGTCCGTCTCTCGAGCGACTCGGCGACTTCCTCCTGTCGATCGTTGAATTATGGCCGACGCGAACGGACCAGTTTGGCTCCTTTCAAAACTTGCAATCGTCGACCGCGAGTAAACCGCACGTGGACGATTCGATGTCTCGCGAGAATAAAAGCCTGATCGTCGGGTTTCCTCTCTCGCGTGTCGATAGAGCGCGGCTTCGCGATCGGATGTTCAGCCTCGACTATCCAGCAAAACCGAACACGCTCGATAGCGATCTCTGAACGCGCGCGTGTACAGCGATCATCGATCCGACGCTCTTTAACGGTTTCGTTTCATTCACGGAAAACGATCGAAGGCAAAAAGTATCGGTTAGTCGAGAGAACGGGAGAAAAAGCGATCGAGATATCGATGCGTACCGTGTCCCTCGGGGGTCCCGATTTAGCCACGGAACGCCGCAAAACTGCCACGAGGGGACGATACTTTGGTCACTGTCCAGATTAATGCTCGTCACGAACGGACCGAGGGATGGGCGCCGACTTCCAAATTTCTCCAACGAGAGGAGCAAAAAGCGAGGCGTTCGGTAAGCGAACGTGGACGAGAAGGAGGAAGCCCCGAAGGAACGGGGGGAGGAGACGAACACCCTTGGCGTCCTTCGTCGGTCGCCACAGTTTGCTGACCCGGTTCGAAAAGAGCAAAAATCGATGCCGATCCCAGAAGGACGGGAAAAGGGGCCCGATCGGGCCAAAATTGACCAACCGGTTGACGGGTACCCCGGACCAAAGTGCCTTCGTCGTACACACGCCGACTATTAACGCGTCGCTTGCCATTCCGGCTCATTTCTCGCTCCGTACGACGAATAGTTATCGATACCGACCGTACCTAATCGTCACGATCGAACGAACGCGAGATCAAACGCCCTAGAGAAAAGCGGTGTAGGGGTTAATTTCCATAAACGCCGCGGCAACGTCGATACTTACCGCCGTTGAATCGCGATTAACCGACGAAGACGTTAAATCAAGGTGTGTCCTGTCCTTCCCGCATTGAAAACCGAATAAAGTCGCGTGAGTCACGCGTGGACTTCGGAGTTCGACGACGCTCGGTGGGCGATCGGCCGAAATGCGAGAATCGCTGCTGCTAGCTTCGCCTCGACTCTTTGCCAGATAGATCGACTCGCGAGCTTCCGTTTCCGCGATATTCACGAAAGATTCTTCCGTCGAGCGACGCGGCGCGGATTCGATTCGGGATACCGTTGCCAGAAATCGGTGACTAACAACGCAAATTAACACCCACCGACGTTGCGTCAGAAGGAAGGAAAACAAGACGGCGGAGGGTAGGAGAAAACTCGTTTGTAACCGTTCGCTCGATGCCACGTACAGATAGAGAGCGAGGGAGAGGGCCGGGGGGTGTGTGGAGAGAGATAATCGCGAAGCAATCTTCCAACGCCTTTCACGCGCAGATAAGGAATTATCAGCGTTGACTAATCGTAGGTACTTTCTCACAATGGGGAAGCCTGTTGCGGGTATCTCTGGCAAATAAGTCCGGGCGATACGTACCTGCAACAAACACGAAAAATTCCTCGTTAGTTTCCTCGTACGACCGATTGGACCGACTTCGCGCGTTTTCTCTTTCTCGCGATAAAGCATCCGCGAAGGGTTAACGTTTGGTCCGTTGAACTTTGCTGCGCGCGTCACATGTATGTAAATTAGCGCAAAGGGCCAGAAGGAGAAGAAGAAGGGGACTAAAACGAAGCAGAAGAAAAGAGCGGAGATCTTCTTCCCTCGTTCGTTTCCGCGGCGACAGAAAGCTGGAGACGGCGGTCTCGCGGGCAACAGAACAGCGTTCGCGCGAGAAGAGAACGCCCGCCGGTTATCCTCGACACGTTATACACCGGCTACGCGTAGGAAGGAGCTATCGAAAATCTCAAATCCCACTAACCTCGTTGGCGAGCTACCAAGCCGATGGTGCACGCCTTCGCTACGGATTTCTTTACGACCCGCTGGCAATTTATTTCTTCTTTACGTGCGACGGATATATATTCGCGATAGCGGTCGCCGCAGGTAACCGTGCGCGAGAGAAACGCGATCGAGAGTCGAGCCTCCGGGTGTCTCGCAACTGCTACAACGGATCCGTTTTTTGTTTTTTTCTTTTTCTTTTCGAGGCAACGAGTCATTTCGAGTTTCGTGAGAACGTCCTTCGGTAGACGCCCTCTCGTTCTCGGAAACGAGCAGAGAGAATCGAACGGAGGCTCGCGACGGATATTCAGAAACGAGTGGTCAGATCGTAAACTCGACGGTAGGCTCGAAAATTGCCCCGCCAGTTAATCGTCGTCGTTGTTGGTGTACGTTGACCAACCGTTAGTCGTTCGAGGCTTCCGAAACGAAATTAACTCGATTTCGCGATAACGATCGCCGACTCTGCACGAGGATCCGCGGCGATCGATCGTTAAACGGACGCTAGAAACTCGGTCGCGTGACGTAACGTCGCTCTGCACGAGTCTAACGATCATTGCCTTCCTTCTGTCTCGCGCTCTCCGCTCCGCTCCGCGCCAATCTCCCTCGGCGTCGGGCAAATGCCAGCGAAAGCCGGAGACCGCGCGAAATCGTAACGAGCTCTAAAGCGTGTCGCAATTGCTCGAACGACCGTTCCTCGCGAATCCTCTACCGGCTCTCGTATCGCGCGCGCTTTACGATTTTCTTTATTGTTCTAAACGCGAACCGCTCTCCTCCGTCTCTCGGGATGCGCGCGTCGGTTTCGGCGTCTGCGAAAAAGCGACGATCAATGTCAGCGAATCATTCGCGAAATTCGGAAGAGGGATCTGTCGCGATAACGATTATCCGTACGAAGATTCGATACACGGATCCGCCATCGAACTCGCTAACGAGTGGCTGTTCCGCGAGACGAAACGCTGTCTAACCTCCTCGGCCGTATCGCTAACGTCAAAAGTAATCGGGGAATATCGAGAACACGCTGGCCGTGGAAGATAGGTGCGCGTTCAATTACCCGCGTTCGTTAAGAGAGAGGGTACCACGGTGATCGATAAAGGAAGGTGCACGAGTTTCGAACGGATACCCACGGTCGAGAACCGGTTATCACCAACTACCGTGGATCAGAGACCGTCCGGCAAAACGATCTGCAAAAATGCAGCCGGTCATTCGCGAAAGTAATTTAATCGAGGATCCATTAAACGGATACGCTGATTTGCAAATTCGCGCGGATCGTTCGGCTCTTCTTGGCATCGTCGAATATCTAGGTTATCGCGAGTTGCTCAACCGTGTTCGCGGCGTTATCCGGCAAGCATAATAATTCGCTCGCGAGAAACGTGCAATTTTGCCGCTTTCTATTCGATAACGCGCAACGCGCGATAAACACGCTTGGATCGTTTGAGCCGCGCGAAGATAAAACGATCGGCAACGCGATGCGTCGCTGGAAAAGTATCGTCGCGATAATAGCGCCGGCTGTGTAGCGTCGATTCGTTTTTCCCTCGTCGAGGCGAGTTTTTCGCGCTTCCTCGATCGCCATCGCCGAGAAAGCAAGCGGAAGGTGGCATTCCAGCCGGGGTTAACCTCCGCGAGGACGCACTATTCTTGGAAGCTGGATCCACCGCGTCCGTTATTCGCGATAGCTTCTTTCCCGATCGGTTCGCGATACGCTCGTTTCGCTTAATTTATCGCCACGACTCGATTTTAATTGCCCGCCGATACTCCTGTTCGCGTTTTCGCTCTTCCGACGCTTCGTTCCGCCGCGAATAAACGTATGACGACTCGAGCGATTCGAGGAATCGGTGTAACCGATTCTAACGGGTAGACAGGAAGAAAGCTCGAAACCGGTCCGAGGATCGATCGCGGCGTCCGATATCGGCGAGCAACCGGTGAAACGGTTAAAAACTCGACGAGTTTTAATCTTCCGGACGTACTAGAAACGTCGGTTCGTCGCCACCGTGTTATTAGCGTCGCCGTTCTCCAACGAAAGCGTACTCCTCGCGTTACGCGTTCCCGCGAAACAACGATTCGTTATCGACTTCGTTTCCTCGTCGATCGTCGGATTAACGCTGGAAATACCAACATTAAATGAATACTAACTTTAGAATTGCAAACGAAGTAGAAAAATAAATAAACAAATATTGCAGCATCGTCTAACGTATACAACCATTCAGTAGCTCAATAAAACATGACAGATATTTTGACAAAAGGTCGACCACAAAATTTTATGACATAAAATATAAAACCCGCAACCAGACATTTTGACTGGTTGGTAGTTCCAGTGTTAACGGGCAAACGTAACGATCCGTTCGCGAAACCGAAACTGTAACGTAAGAAAGTAACGTTCTTCTCGGTCGAATCGAGACATCCGGTCGAACAGAGATAAGCCCCGGAATCGGCAAGGATAGTCGGTGCAACGCGAATTCGGTGCGAGGATGAAACAATTGTTCGGCCTTGACTCGGGTCGAGCGAGCGTGACTTCGTTAATTACGTCGGCCTACCGGCAAACGGCTGCCCTTCTCGTTTCTTCGTTCGTTTCTCGACGCTAGCCCTCCGCGAGATTAAACTTGCCCGTTACGAGCCGAGCAATTTGCTTTTAGGGCTTTTTTACGAGGTCGCCGATCTATCTCCACCTTCTCCGCTTCGCCGCGAGCGAATGCCCGGCAATATCCGTCGATGATTAATAAATCGGGCTTTTTCGTTCGCCGCTCGGATCCGCTCGATTTCGGATTAATTTAATTCGCGCCGGCGAGCAAATGGAAGAGTATCTCTCTCGTCCGGTCGCGAAAAGGAACGCGCGCATTTTCGAGAAGGCGAACGATGTAAGGGCGGCCGGTTATTAACGTCGGCCGAGGCGAACCGACAGAGTCTTAATGACTTTTCCGAACGAAACAACTCGTGAAACCGACGCGATCATGATTTATAACGGCCATTAAAAAACTGAGAGACGTATCGTTCGCCGGTGAAGCGCGTGGGCGTTCTCGACCACGACGACCGCCGAACGGACGATATCGACCGCGAAAGTTCGTTCGGTTCGAACTTGCGCCGTATCGGCTAATTGTTCGACGGTGGTCGACCGATAGACCCGACGGAAGAACCGGGCAAAAGGAACAACGAGACCGAAAGAGAAGCTCGAGTCGATGCGGCAAAGGGATCGCATCCGGTGCAAGGCGGGACCTGCATCCGGCCTGAAAACGGATGAGACCCGGCATTCAAGTGCAAATAGTTTCGCGGCATTGTACTCGAGGCCTCCAGCGACCGCGGCAACGAAAACGTTCTTTCTCTTTTTCCAAACGACAACCGGCGGATCGAATCGTGCGTCCTTCCGAGAAAATAAAATTTAGGTCTATTCACCTTCTTCTTTATCGCGTTTTCGCGCGGTAACTTTCTTCCCGACGCGGAATTACCGCTTAATGGCAGGCAACGATATTTATGATTTCGTGCGCGGGACCACGCGTTCTACCTACGAGCTATTCGAGACCTAATTGGAACATTCTTGTCCGATTATTGCATCGAGGTCCGGCGGGTCGTTTTAATCCTGTCATCTTCTTAGCGAATTATTTGCATAATGGTCGCGATCGAACGTTCGATACGGTGCCCGAGGCGCACGGCCGATAATTTAAATCGCTTACAACGAGAAGGCAACCGCTTCCCCTCGAGCGGCTCCGCTAACAAATCGTTCGAATCGCGCTTTAAAGTTTCTCGAGTAGAACATCCGAGTTATTTCCTCTCGCGTTCCACGCTCTCGTGTTCGTCGAACGGGTCTCCTCGCCGATTTCGCGTATCATCGACGCGGGTTAAAGGTTTCTCGTGTACCGTGAGAAAAGCGTTACGGCCGTTTGAAATTCTTCCGAGAGGATCCCGATACTCTGGCGGAAGCGCACGCGAAACGATCGACCATTTTTTCCAGTTGCTCCCGCGCTCGGTAATGACGCCGATAACCAACGAGCGTTGCCGCATTAAAGCACGGATACAGATAACGATGGAATTTCATGCAGCCTCCGTGGGACGAGATCGTGTCCGTAGGTTTTCACGGGCCGCGCTAATGGACGCTACTCGACCGCTAGGATCGATCAACGTCCGACGCTTGGCTGGCAGCGCGCGGATTACGCGCACGATCGATACATCCGAATCAATTTGCGGTAATTCGATCGACGCGATGCTAGCCCGAGAGGCAAAAAAGACCGAGTGAGATGGACGAGGCGAGGCGAGGCGAGATGCTCGCTCGCTTGGAAACGGCAAGAGGAAATAAACGGAGGGAAGAAGAAAAAAAGAAGAACGACCGAGGAAGAAGGAGAAGGGTAAGGGTAAACGCCGAACCTGCCGAGGAATAGCTTCACGCATGCTTCCCACGTGACTCAGCCGGTCGGGCATAGATACGCATCGTTCGCGAGCCCTTCGCGTGCAACATGCGCGCACCGCGCGCACGATGCGTGGCGAACCTCGACGTTTCAACGGCCCTCGTTCGTGACTCGACTCGACTCGATCGAGCCACTGACCTTTCCTCCCGTTTCTCAATTTTCTTTCTGACCGTCGTAGCGCGTTCGCTCCGGCCCGATCCGGCAGCTTCCAGGAAGCTGCGCGTTCGACCTCGGCGAGGAACCGTACGACCGTTTCGCGGTTATCGTCACGGATTCGAGGTTACGAAACAAAAGTCCGCGTACCTCTGTTCGAGCGGATCGGCTTCGAGCCCCGAAGCCACGAGCGTGAGTCACGTCCCGCGATTCGTTGCTACATCGAGGAGAGTTAACGCACGCGTGATTCAACGTAGCCCGTCCGCGCCCGGTCGAAATTCCTCGACGACGCGATCCCGCGTGCCTTCGGCCGCTTCTGCATACGAAAGGAGGCTGCTCGTGAGAACCGAACGACGCGACGAGTCGTCGCTGTTCGTGGAACGCCATTCGATTTCGCGTTAACCCCTTGTACGTACGTTGACGAGTCTCGCCCGTGACGCACTCGAACGTAACGAATTTTACTGACATTTTTAATACTCCACAACTCGAAGTTCAGGTCCGATCACAATTCGTGTAGTCGAGGATCGCTAAATACAAAATACTCGTAGCACTTAAATTACCTTTGTTCGTTTTAACGTACAAAGGTAATTTAAAAACCATCGCTTAAAAACTTGCAAGTAGCAGTACTAAGTTGGAGTTGCCGGTCGATATTCGCAATTAAAAGTCGGAGCGTTAAGGGTTAACATTATAGCTACGAATAGTTAGTTCTGTCTGACGCGTCCGACAAATAAATTGCAAGGAAAGGGTTTAACGACGCCCCGATTCGTCGTCGAGCCGTTAGATTTATCGCGCATCTTTCCCGTCCCCGTAACCCGAGCCCGTAACGTTCGACGAACAACGAAATCGCGAGATCCGCGCCACGGAAGGGTTATTATTCGGCCGCCGGTACTAGAGGTATACCGGCGATAGCTAATCGAAAGCGAGGCCATAAATCGAACGGCTTTCAAAACTGGTTGCGCGCCGTGTGGACGTACGCTCATTAATACAGCGCTTTGGTCGCGGTAATTGGACAGTCCTTAGCGGCGTGATCGACAGCTTTCGGCCGGTATCGCGGAACCCACGCGAACGTATCCTGAACGGAGGACAAGAAAGAGACGGTATCGGAACGTGACCGTTCGGTAAGGATACCGTGGCTCTAACAGCGGAGCTAGTGACGAAATCGGGAAAGGCGGTTGTCGCGGCGAGTCGTTCTCCTTCGAGAACCATGGCCACAGCTTGACGCGACCATTCGCCATTTCTCGAAGGCGATCTAGCTTTCGAGCATCGGCGAACGATCGATGCACCGCGTTTCGTTTGGTCGTTTACGCAATCGTCCGCTACCGTGACGCCGGGATTCCATAATCGAGCGCGATGCGATACGACCGGTCTCTATAATCGGTTATCGCGCTTAACTTCCGGCCGGCTGTTCACCGTGATCCGGCGAACGTCCAACTACCGGTTAACCGAGTCGCTCCTTTCGAAACTTACTTTTTACGTTCTAACGCGCGCATGATTTATCGCCGTTAGAAACGGTGTGCACGATGATCCGGCCCTCGCGTTCCATTCTCCCGGAAACGTTCGGAGAACAACCGCAAGATTTATCGGTCGATTCGATGGCAAAGGCGAGCCCCGAACGTCTCCCGAGAACAAACGATTCGAGGAGTGGAGCTCCCTCGCCTCCTGAACTCTGCCTCTCGGTCCCATTATCGATCCGATTCCGGATATTCCGCTCGTACTCGAACGGTAGACGCGACACGCATCGCGTTTCGTCGAAACGAGACGCTATCGCCGCGACTGCGTCTTCGTTCATCGGGCTCGTTCGCGAGAAGGCCTACTTTGCGCGTGGCCCACTTACGGAAGAACGACGCGACGCGACGAGACACGACGTTCGCGCGAGAAGGTATCTCTCGCGTCGACGAATCGGCTCTGACTTCGAACCGTATCGGTAGCACGCTCGATTTTTCGGCCCCCCTTGTTCGATCTCGGCTACCGACTACTCTAACTGATCGAATCGCGATAACCGAACACGACGAGATACCGATCGACGACGGCGTACGATGGAAGGAAGCCGTCGCGTTTCGCGAGATGTCGAGCTCTCGGCTCGGTGTCGCCGACGATCGGGGACCCAGAGACCTGAATAGCCGTAGCCGCCGGGCCCGACAGGGCAGAATAACGGTCCACGGATGAAGGTTACTCGTATTATCCGTAGCCCGGTGTTTCACCGTCCAAGATCGCGCGATCGACCAAACCGGAGGAGTACCCGTGGCTCGTTCGATTACTCGGCCGCCCATTCACGGTGCTTTTAATCATGCGAATCTTCGCTGGCTGAAAAGTATCCGCGTCTCTGCGAAAGCCTATCCGCATTGCGAGCGTTTGAAAGCTCGCGATAAAAGGACCGGTGGTTTTCCTCTTTGGCGGCGTTCCAGCGCAGTCCTGGCACCGGGTTTTCGGGAAAGAAAGAAAACGGGGGGAGACTCTCGGACCGACGCGCGTCCAAGAAGAGAGGTCCGGTCGAGAGGATCGCTCCACGGGAAAGCCTTTTCGAGCGAAATTCCAGACGGATTACCGAGCGCCGAGACGACCAGGCCGTGCGGTTCTTTCAGGTAAAAAGCGTTCCATCCACGAGAATTTCACCGACAAAAGGTGAAACCACGAGAGAGGCAGCGATTCGTTCGAGCGAGCTGCTTTGTCGTCGCGTTGCTTCGAGTAGTCCTGGCGAACGGCTCCTCCGCCGAAGGCGAAATTTACCGTGCCGTATGCCGACCGGAGGTCACGGAACGAGTTTCGTTTTATTAGAGGCGAGCTGCCTTCTATCCGTCGCCTACTTCCTGCAACGGACTAACGTCTCTCGCATACTGTTTCGCTCGGCCCGCGGCTATCCGACAACGATCGCTTCGTCTCTCGCCGAATCTTGTCGTCGTCGTCGTCGAGATCGTGAGCGAAGTTCGCGCGTTAACGGTCTTCTGGTTCGTCGATGACGTTGCAACGGACCGAGCGTTCCTCGCCGGCGGTGACTAACGGCGAAGGAATTTTCGTCGATCGTCTCGTAGAACGGGCGGCGTTATCGTCGCTCGAGTGGTCAGAAGCGGTTATCGGGTTGTCGTTAACTCGACGGGTATACCGATCGCGGCTCAAGGTCCGCGCGTACGAAAAAAAACTTTTTCACGAGAAGGGAGCGGAAAATTCGTCGCTGTCTACGACACGCCTGATCAAGAGGCAAGAAAAGCCCCCGTTCGGGATCGCGTCGGAAACGCGGTCGCAGAAAAACGACCGGATGAAAGCGCAAAAACCGTTTTTCCGTGTAGGGTGGGCACTCTGGCTTCCCTCGAGGTCGAGAGAGCGCTGGCGCCAGCGCTAATGCGGTGCTCGCTCTCGAGGAATGAGAAATGCAACGCTGTCGTGGTCGAGGGAGTGCGCGCGTGCACGCGGCCGCGATATATTTGTGTAGCCGTGCATTCGCCCGGCGATCGACGAATCTGGAAACGAGCCGAGGGAGAGGCCGAAACCTTTCGATCTTTAAATTTAGCATCGAATATCGCGACCACCTTTTCTTTTCTCTCGTACACCCTCTATCCGCGCCGCGCCCCTCTTCCACGAATACCACGCGCCTTCTTCCCAGCCGATCCCCTCGGAATCGCTTCGTGATCCGCCAGAATTTCCGGTGACTGCGCCGAGACGTGGAAAACGCGCGAACAAAGAGGAGAACGGCACGTCGGGATATCCGCGCGGGCCGGTGTTTGCTCGTCAAACAGGATATTCGATTAAAATGCCGGAGACGAGAATAAGCAAACCGTGCCGAAAATAGACCACGTCGGTGTGTTCGCCTTCTCCTCGGCTATTAACCGCCGCCCCTGTTCACGCTTCTGTGTTCGCCGATGATTCGCGCGAGAACGTCGCGTATCCGGGCCAGTTTTTGCGATCGTGACGTTGCCACGGTGCATCCGTTGCGAACGGCGATCGAGAGGTCGACGACCGGCGGTTCTTTCCTTCCGTTTTTCGATCCGCTCGTATTCGAGTGTCGGCGTAAACGGCGTAAAATCGAAGGGACGCGAAAGAGACAGCAGGCCGGATCGAGGAGGCACGCAAACGGTGAAAGGCGGTAAAATTTCACTCCTCGATACGTTTGAGAATTCCTCGATTCCGATGGCCGGACGTTCGCGCATCGATTTTGCGACGAGCAGTTTCGCGCCGACATCGGGGACTGGTTTGGCTTCGTTCTTTAATCTACTCGATCTTCCTGCCTCTTGACGGAATGTAGGTTTCTGGAGCCAAGAAGAGGACGCGACGGGGTTGTCGAGGAAACGCGAGCAACCCCGTCACCGCTTTCGTTCCTAATCGAATCGGCCGAGCAAACGACGTTCGAGCGGCAGCGTTACGACCGCCGACGAACAAAGACGCGTCGACGACGTTCGAGAATCGAAAGCGGAGGAAGTTGCGTTCGAAGCAACGATCGAAGTTACGCGTTGGCAAATCGAGAACGAGCCACGGTGAAATTTAGTCGCGTTTTATAGCGCGCGAAACGACGAGACGCGATCGAAGGTGAGCGCCCACGTGGCGCTTTCGAGACTGCCTTTTAACGGAGCGGCGCGGTTCGAATCACCCGCTCCCGCCTCCTGGCCGAGAAGCGACGGCCCGTTACTCGCGATGACACAATAACAACAACGACAAAGGCCGTCATCGAGTCGTTTACGCAAGGACGCGTCGCGTCGAGAAGTAAAAGGCGACTCGATCGAACGATTCGTTCGCGCCTCTACGTGTTTTTCTCGATCGTTTCTTCGTTCGTAAGGAGCGACACAAAATTTCCGCGTTGGCGGTTCTGTTTATTTCGCGAGACAACTACGAAGATCGACCGTATCGAGCGTGTAGAAGGTGGCCGGTCGGAGCGGAACGGAGAAACGCTCGAATCGGCGCCGCGTCTACGGCCTCTCGGCGACGTTCACCGTCTCGCGGAGAGAAAACTGTGCTAACAGAATGTAATCCAACGGCGATCGTTTATGTTCTCTCGACTGCACGGCGATTTCCGCGTTTACGTTTACGATCGCGTGGAATTCGCTGATCTCTCGACTTTCGTGCAGTCCGCGCACTTTCGTCGATAGATCGATTTTTTCAGCGAAGCGCTAACGCGTTAAACCGCATATTCAATAATTCGTTTCTCAAATCCAGATGGTTTTGGTATTTGTATTTTAGTTGGTGAAACCCTCGAAATTTTTTTAGACAAATCATTTTCCATGTGAAGTCATGTTTTTATTATCGTTATTTATACATTTTTTCCTTGTATTAGGATAATCACAAAAATTCGCAAAACAAATGCAATTTTGGTGATCAATGCAGACGAATGTTCAATTTCGGTCTAATTGTAATTTGCACTAAATAAATACTAGCATGACCTAACATATACAACCATTAATGAGCTCAATAAAACATGACAAGAGGGGGCAACAAAATTTTGTAATATAACGCGTCAAGCCCGAAACTGGTCATTTTAACCGGTTGGTAGTTCCAATGTGAATGTTACGAATAAGAACAGTTAGTTTCGTCTAACGCGTCTGGCACATGTATGCACGGTAAGAGGTCAATAGTTCGTCTCATCCGTCGCGCTTACCGAATAAATCGTAGCGCAAGGGGTTAAAAGATCGTAGAGGAAGAGAAGAGAATAATTACGCGCGAAATCGTAATTATCGGAGTGCGTGGAAACGAAGAAAAGGCCCGCGAGCGACACGCGTCCCACACGTCGATTTCACGGCATTCGGGTCATCACCGACAACGACAAACCGTCCCACGTCGACGTATTCCGTGTACGCGTGCAAGTTTGTCGCGTCCACGCGCGGACGCCCACGACGGGTCGTCGCCGTCGTACCGACGATCGGGAAATTCGGGAAAAAGAGAGAAGAAACACTTTGGAATTACGGACAAATCGAGCGAAAACGAGGTTGCGCGATGGCCCGTTAATGTATGCAAACGCGCTCGTCGAGCTATCGGAAGAGGAAACGGCAAGATCGTTCGATTTGAAGGAAGGAGGTGCCGAAGAAACGAGGACACGTCCCAACCTCGTAAACGAGAACGCTAAAGCGTAAGCCGCACGGCGCGGCTTACGAACGAGGAAACGACAGTTAGGCAGTCGGTGTCGTCGTGTTCGGTACACTACGTAGTAAACCTCTCGTTTTAACGGGTCGGGTCGAGTGGCCGTTTCCGATCTACTTTCCTGGCTAGCTTCGTCGTATTCTCCTCTTTCTCTCTCTCTCTCTCTTTCCCTCCCTTCCTCTTTTATCGTTTCGGCCATCTTCTTTTTCCTTTCTAAAGACAACGTCGAAACCGCGCCGCCTCAACTTTTGTAACGAACAATGTCGCAACGATTCGTTCGCTTCCGCTGAAATTAAGGAAAAATACGTTTTGCGAAACGATCGCGGCTCGATCGAATCGTTCGTCGATTCGAGTCGAAGGTGAAATCGATTTCGAAACGACGCAGGGCCGCGGCGACGATCGCAGAAATTAGCGATCGCTCGAGCGACGGTCGGTCTGGCACCGAAATATCGCCAGACGATTTCTACACGCGGTTAACGGTTCAAAAATCAGCCCACGTGGGCGTCGAAGCTGTCGCTACGGCCCTGCCGATACCTTACGGTGTGCAGCAGCGAACGAGGAGGGCGATAAATCGAGCGGAATAACTGGCCACACCTGTGCATGTCACGGACTTTATGCGGCCGCTCATAAACGTTTTCGTCGGAATCGTTCGCGTTCTCCTGGACAGCTTCGAAACTGCTCCGAAATCATATTTTACGTCGAGACACGAAAAAAGGACACGATATCGAGAACGCTCGCTCCCTCGTCGTCCTTTTTCCCGTCGGAATGCGGCGTGTACCTACGACGGAATGTCATATTCCGTGCGAGGGGCGCAGTCACCGCAGGTGTGACTTCGATTTTTACGTTTCGCTTCGCATTCTTCCAGAGAAAAGAATCCCGTTACAGACGTTTTTGCGTCGTGGTTGGTCCGAACGCTACCGTTTCGCATTTTTACGCGGGCATCGGCAACGAAATAGAAGCAGCGTCGGTGGATCGCGTGCGAGAAACGCGAGGGGGTCGTCGTCGGTATCGGGCGGCTGGCTCGTCAGCTGTCGCCGTCGCTGTTCGCGACGAAGAATGCGCGTGTCGAGGGGAACGAATGCTCGCGTTACAGCCGACGTTGAAGCGTCGGGTTTCGTTTCCGTGCTCCGAAATGCCCGAACGCCTCGAATCTCGAACAATGCGCGTCAACTTTTCGCGGCGTTCGCGCGCGCGCGCGCGCCAACCACGTACGGAGATATTGCGAAAATCGCTGCAAACGTTTCCATATATGGCGTTGCACGAGAGCCGCGCGCATGACGCTCGACGAAACGACGAAAAGTCGTCGCACCGCCGATTCGTTCCGGAAAAGACCGGAAGCTCGGTTTCGACGCCGGCGCACCGTTTCCTCGAGGCGTTTCACCGCGTTGCCGGACCGATTCATAATCGCGATACGAGTTACGCGACGAACTTTCACGCGGCTCTGACGTCATTAACGTAATGCCGGAACGAAGATGCTTTCGTGCAGCGAGACTCGATGCCGGGGGTTTCGTAGCCGTCGCGTTGGCAAGGTGTATTCGTCACCGGTCTAGTCACGGACTTCCACGAACCGACGTGCCCCACATACTTCGTGAATCACGAAATCGTGGCGTCGGCCAAGCACGATAATCGCGCCGAATGTTTCGCGTGTTCTCGTTAATTAGCGCGACTCGCACCCTGCCGACGACTCCCCCGCCCTGGAACGGCCATATTTTTTTTCCTTGGCCGAACGTTCCCGATCGATCGTCCCGCATCGCGTTACGAGGGCCCCGTACAGCTGGCTCCGGTGTGTTTACAGCGTCGTGCATCGTAGTACACTGTCGAATCTGGGACACCGGCAAAGAGAGAGGACACGATCGGTAAAGCGATATCGGCCGACTGTATCGATCGCGGTTCGCCACCGAGCTGCGGAGCCACTCTAGAACCCACGGTTTCGCCCTTGGGATTCCTGGGAGGCGTGGGTGATCGTACTATTCGCATCTATTCGATCTCGCCGAACGAAAACACCGCGAGCTAGTATCGGCGGGAAGAGTCTCGCGGATCGATCGAACGCGGAGGCGGCTCGACGCGTATCCACGATCGATTAGGGTCACGCGCTATCGGACTATGAGACGATTCGAAAGCTGGAAATTACCCGATGATTCATCGAAGTCACGGCCGATTATTCTGGTCCTAATCGAGCGGTCACGTATTTCGACCAACGACGTAACGAGAGAAGGACAGGATTAATTGCTTTACCGCGGCGAACGAGATAACGTATCGACTTACGCGCTTAAAGGATAATGGTTCCGTTCGAGCAGAGTTTTAAGCGGTACGCGGATAGAGACAGGGGTGGACGTAGCTTGCGACACGGCAGAAAATGCGAGCAAGGTTATTCCCTTTCCAACGCACGCCACAATGGACACACACGGAACCGCAACGATCGACGATATGGCTGGCAAAGTAGGACGGCTTTGAGTGGAACGGTTAGACCAACTTACTTTCCAACGATTTCTGTGCGCGGTGCTGTCGCGTCGCATCGTCGAGATCGGCCGATCCTCGCGCGATCGTTTCACGAAGCGAAAGAAAGCGAAATGAAAAGGGAGCCACGCATCGTTGCTCCGATGCTCCGATGCTCGAACGATGATCGAATCCGCGTGTCGTTATCCCCCATCGCCGTTTCGTCTCTCGATGCCGCCGTCTCCATGCTCGTCTATGGTTGATCGATCGGCCGATACGAGAGAGCGGTCGACGTCGATTTTTCGATTCGGTCGCTAGATTTCGAGACGAGATCGCCGCGCGCATTTTTAGCGAAATCGGAACGAAACGAAACGCCGATTCGTATCGTTATCGTGGCTCGAGTCGCTAGCTCGAGTTGGCCGACCTTCACCCGGCTACCGTCGCCATTATGCTCGTTACACACCGGTCGCGCGGTTGTAATTTACGGTTAACCGAACGGAAACCGAAGGGGAGCGACCGCGTTGTAGTAACGAGGTCGTCGCGTATAGGGTCTTAACGAACAAACACGGCTCCCTCTTTCTCCGTCTTTTCTCGTTCGCGCGCTCACCGACACGGCGTTACCACGAATTTTCCTCGAGTTTCGTCTCCAGCTCGCGTGAAAACGTGCATCGGACTCGGCCACGATGCGAGACGTTTCAAAAAGAAGCGACCGACGCTTCGGGGACGCGTTCCGATCGTTCCGATTCGGACGAAAATATCGGAAGCGGACAGAGACAGAAGGAAACCGATGGCAAAACCGCTTTGCGCGTATCCCGTCCGCTTCGATGGAACGGTTCTTTCGAACGAGAGAGCGTGGGCGATAAGCAGGCCACGGAAGAACGGATAATCCGATTTTCAAGGACCCGTTTCGCGAGACCGAGAAGCGATCCGCGATCGTCCCGAGAAGGGACATAACGAGTCGGACGCTTTATGAACTCGTCCACCTACGTGTCCGATCCTGCGGTATTCCTCTTTCACCGCCGGAGAGCTTTGTCGCCGGGACGACTTTCTAGAGCCGCCGAGGAGCCACGGAACGCGTTCCGAAGTCGCGATCTTGGAAAAATCTTAGGAAAAAGCGTCCTAACAGTGGGAGATCGTGACCCATAGATCATCGAGATCGCGAACGATCCGCAACGATCCCCTTCTCCGTCGCGATCGTGCACGACTCCCTCTCCCGGTCTGTGTCGTAATAGTATCTCGCCAGCTATGTGAATACCCCCGACTCCGCCGCGGGTTGCTCGCTCATGATCGATCTCGATCCATACATCATTCCAACAGGACGTTTCTCGCTCGATCGAGGCACACCGACTATCCATTCCGTTCTTATCGATTATGTATCCCGGGTACCGCGATCCAGCCGATTTTTCCGCGATCGAGATCGCTTCGGGAGCTCGGCGACGAGACGTCTTCGTTCGATCGAGAGAAAACCAGCCCCCCGAGCAACGTGTTGGCCGAATAACTGGCCACGAATAGCCAGCCTGTCTAAATACGGTGCGGCCGAATAACGATCGTCGGAATTTCAGGTTATTTTGTCGAGAGGAGGCCCTGGGTGGCTTCCACCGGTTCGTACGACACGATCCCCGGGAACGAAGCTATCGATCGGACGAGCGAGCAACGTACCGGTGAACGAACAATGATCACGACGACCTTGAGAAGAAGGCAACGTTTGTTCGTCGATGCAGCGCGTGCTCGCGGCATACCATCGTATCTTCTCACCCGTGAAGATCCCAGCCACCGTGCTCCTTTTTTTCTCTCGGTCCGTGGAGTTCGCGACGATCCACGAGAGATCGGCGTGGCGACCGTTCCGATCGAGCAAACCGATAAATATAATTAAGGCGACGGGAAGCTGAAGAGCCCTCGACACGGGAACGCCACGACCGCTTTATCGTTCGTTAGCTATCTGTATCGGCGATAATCGCCGTCATCGCGCGGAAGGGATGTTAATAAGATGTCGTGCGCGTACCTCGCATCCCGTCGAGTCACGACCAGGCGACTCGTCGCTATTTCGCTCGATCGAATTAACCACCGTTCGAACATTCGTTAAAAACGGCGTACCGTCGCTCGAATAACGACGGCCAAATGGATACGTCGAAGATTTTACCCGTCTAGCCGTAAAAACCTACCGCGTTTCGAGGGAGGAGCATTGTTATGCTAAGCGAAAAGACGAACCACGAAGGCACGGCGAGTATCCTGGAAAGCAGACGTTCGTAAGTACGCACGGGCTGCTCGAGCCAATGGAAGCACGGGGGAACAGCTGTTGCTCGTTCGAAGGCAGCTGCGTCCTTCGGAATGCGTCGCGGCTCAAAATTCGGCGGAGGGTAAAAGAAAATCGAGGAAGAATCGGCCCGTGTCCTCGAACATCCGGATCGAAGAGGGCCATCGAACGAGTCGCGAACCTTTCGTGATCCTCGAGATCGTCGTCGACAGGATATTACGGATTTCTACCGGGGAAAGAGCAGCTCGTCGAAGACGTAGAACGCGGCGTCCTTAACCGAGTAGAAGAAAGGTCGCGACGGAAGAGAAGAAACCGGATGCTCGCGATCCTTTTCCTAGGAGGTCCGCGAACGATCGCGATACACCCCGAGATCTCGTTTTCCCCCCGTCGCAGGAAGGTCATCGACGACCGGATCGCGCGAGCCGACACTCGAACAAGTAGGCAGCCAGGCTGTCGCGCTAATTGCAGGTGCCGTTACCGTTACTTTCCAGATGGCATGTCCGTTTCTGTCGCGTTGCAACCTCGTCCGCCGCAACCGGAGCATTCCGACCGAACGTAACCAGAGAATCCGCCGTTCGAGTTTTCCTTCGTTGCTCGCCGCCACTTTCGACGCGAGCGACGGCTACAACCAGTTTCGATTTACGAAATCTCGAATTCCGGATCTCGTAAAGGTTTTACGATCGGCGCGGCCAACAAAAATTCGACGCGATCTCGTTTCGTCGCGTCGTCCGGGCGAAACGCGCGTTCGTTTAATCGTTCGTCCGGTTGCCGGACCAAGCGCGATTCGTTGTAACGCGCCTACCTATTATAAGGATATAAATATCGAGCGGCAAGTGCATAGCGGACGTTCTCCGCATTTTCAGTCCGGCCACAAACTATTTTCAACCCACGCTAAACTTTCTCGCTCTCCGCCGCCTTACGTGTCCCCCACTTGTTCCCGTGTATTCTAAGACGCGACCCGATACCGTAAAAAGCACCTGTCCCGTCGCGTCGCATCGTCCCGCTACTACGAAACGACAAATTCTACCGATCGAATTCGCTCCTCGGACGACGAATCGTTAAAAACGAGATCTTACCACCTGAGGACTCGGAATTCCTTGCATCGTCGCGTGTGCCGTTCGCGCGCGAGTTTACTCGGCCCGAAGAGATCATGCTATACTCGAATAAAATACGGTTGCATAAAATTCGAAGTTTCTCCTCGGTAAGAGATTGTCCAGTCCCGACCCAGTAGTTCACGCGCAAGAGAATACCGATGCGCGGTTTCTCGAAATCGGAACCAAGTTTTTCGCGAGCGTAATGTCGTGTTACGAAGATCCGGACAGAAGAAACCCGTAGAGTGTTTTCTTTGTTCGCGTTGACCAGCGTCCAACGCGAAACGACATTCGTTATGCACGTTCTCGGAAGGTAAAGAAACCGTGATACGAGAGTGTGCGGTGGTGCGAGGTAAAAGTAAATCGACGCGAAATACCAGGACCGTGACGAATACGAGCGGCGGTGGAGTCAAATCGCAGCGGCAACCGCGCGGCGATAAAGGGTGCTGGCGTATATCGCGAGAGCAGGAGAAAGGGAGAGAAAGAGCAAATATTGATTACGCGCGTAGAATCTCTTAATTGGTGGCAACGAAATCACGAACGTTTCGTGCGAGTTTATTTACATTTGCGAATAACAGGCCGTAGAGTAGGCCGATATAGCCATAATATTTATACCGAGGCCCCTTTCTCGCAAACGTTTATGGCGTCGCGTCGCTCCGACGGCTCACGTGGCTCCGAACTCGACGGCCGCGATCGAACGCGACCGGATTTTTACCTCCGCTTATCTTTTGCTTCGTCGAACGACGCGCTCGACTCTCTTTCCGCGTATAATTTTTCCCGACATCGCGATTGCGCGATCGAAATTTCGCTCGACAAACGGCGCAAAGCCGATCGTCCGCATTCCTTTCTTCGATAAGGAGTACGTGTTTGTTTTCGAGATAGCGAATTGCATCAGAGACGGCCAAACAAACCTAAATCCGTTTCCGCGAATCGTCGCGGCTCGCCGATACGCGCGATCGACAGCGAGTTTCGGTTCGCGATCAAAACGCCCCGAGTATAAATCTCGAATCTCGGTGTAAAGCGGCTGTATTTCGCATTCGCTGCTCACGCCCAGCGACCGACGACGATCCTGATTGACGGCTGCATAAATCTTATGCAGCGGTTACCACCACCTTCGAGAAATATCTCGAACGTATCCGGTCAGCGTTAGAATACTAACGACCCATCGTCGAGGGAAAGAACCGTAGGCTGGTGGGTTACGCCGTGCTGCGAGGCTCGAATCGTTCCTCGATAAGCGGAATTAATCGCGTTTTATCGGTTAGGTACACTCGATCGCGATAGGTCCGCGATCCGATATCGATACAGCGACTCACGGACGAGCAACAGGCACTATGCTGTCCGTACCGCGTAACGACGACAACAACGTCGCAGTCGGTGGCCTACATTAATCCCAGACACGTGTATCGTTCGCAGTCGACGACTGCCTACTTCCATCGACGATCGACGAACAAAAGGACCGCGAATGGAAACGGCGCTCTCGCAAATCGAGGATGAACGCGCGATCGGTTGCGGCCGTAATAGAATCTTGTCGAGTTTTCGCGCAAACGTTCCCTCAACGGGGGAAATAGGACGCGGGAACGCTCCCGACTTTTCCGTTTCGCGACCCTCCTTTCTACGCGCGATTTCGCAAAACCTTTTCGCCTCGTCGACTCGAAGCGACGATCCGCGAACACCGCGAGCGACCCGATTCGAGAGTTTCTCCTCGGTGATCTCTTACGATCGAAAAGTCATTCGGGACACGCACCCAAGCATCTTCGCGGATGGTCCTCGACCTTGCACGGTTTCGGAGGAACCTTTCCAACCATGCACGCAGCCTTTTCCTTTTTTTTCCACCTCTCCGCTACTCCTTTGTCGAACGAGCAACAGAGTTCCCGCGACGGAAAGAAAGAGAGAGGAAGAGACGCTCGTAGACGGAGGTCGTAAAAGAGCATCGGCGCGCAAAGTCTCGACCTCGATCTCTCGCAGTAGGGGCACTTTCTTTCTCCGGTAGGCCGGCTTGGTCCAGGACCGAGTCGGGGGTGCTTCGGGCCCGACGAAATGCTCCTTTTTTTTTCGGTTTCGACGACGCGACCCTGTTCGGAGCGCTTTCACGCTTCGTTCGGTAGCGAGTCGGTAGTCGCGACTAGACGTCGACGATTCGAGGCGGAACGAACGAGAGGAAAAGAAAACGAACGATTTTGTAAGGATCCTCGTGAGCGTAAAAGCGGTCCGATTTTACGTACGCGAACGAACGAGTTAGAAGGTAGGTGTGGTGGTGGGTCTCTTACCGTGCGAAAGGTTGTTCCTCGACCTCGTACAGCTCCTCGAGGGTCTGTTTCGAGAGAAGCCTCTCCAGCCTTTGAGGCGTGGGAGCGAGATGCCCCGGGATGCTGGTAGTTTCGAACATGCTATCCGCCGTCATTGCTGGTGTGCCGGTGTGACGCGACGTGCGTCAACTGGACGAGGAGCGAACGAGATGCACGTTACGCGATAATCCCAAATTTCCTTTCTGGTTGTACGATCACAAAAACGTGGAGGGCTAAGCCAGCCAAGCGCGAGCACCAGTCTCGTACGAGTCACACGAGCAGATTACGAATTTCACTTGTACCGATCATAGCCGTAGCTTGTTTGTTTGGCGGAAACACGCGTAAATATAATATCCTTCCAGTTAGGCGACAACGAAATATAACGAAAGAGGTTTCTCGCCTCGGTCACTGCGTTTACACGGGTTACGTTTACTCGCGGCGACGAGCCAACGGCGAACGAATCACCGCGTCACTATAGCGTTCAGGGGCACGCATCTCCGAACGAACAATCCTCTCACGATGTGTTTCGGCACGGTGCTCGCTAATCCACGAATCTCCGAGTGCACGCACCGATCGCGAAACCAGGCACGCGCTGCTATCGTGCGAGCCTTATCACGCGCGACCGTTTCTCGCGACGGTTGACTAACAATTGAACCTTCCGCCGCGGCTTCGCGCGATCCCCACTCTCTCGATTCTCGATTCTCGAGCCCCTTCGCTATCTCCGAAGTGGTGGGGAAACTATGTATCTCCCCTCTCGTCGACGCGGCTCGACGACAGTACCGAGCCGAGCCGAGTACCGCCGAAACCACCCGAGCGAACTTACTCTCTCGCAACAACTTCGAAAACGAGAAAGAGAGATTTCTATGCAACCGACGACCGACGGAACGACCGACCGACCGCTTCCTCTTCTTTCTCTACCGTTCGTTTCTCTTTCTGACTGCCCGCGCGATTCGACTCGACTACTCTTTCGTTTACGTTTCTCTTCTCGTTTGTGTCTCCGTTCTTCGATCTCGACGCGACCACTGTACGCTGCACGAAACAACAACGAGATCGAACGAGCGTCCAGCAAACTTTGACCGCCGCGAAACGCTCCATTTTTGCCGCCCGTCGCTGACCCGGAGATTTCAATGCCGCACTTTTCGCTCGAAACACGCAGCGGCCTTTCTTCGCGAACGCGACAACTCCTCGTTCGGTTTTTTCTTTTCTCGTGCTCGTTCGCGATACGTCGCTAACGAGTAAACGGAATCTTTCGAGAGCTAAACCAAACAGCGAACTCTCGGGGAGCGTGCCAGGATCTTGTCAACCATCGTGCGCGATTATAGCGAGCGAGCATGAATAATTGAATGCATAATTCATCGATTTAGCTGAGAAAGAGAGAGGTCGGTCGCGAAACCGCAAGTACTCCTGCACGGTGGTCCTAATAAGTCAATGCAGATTCCGACGTGAAGATGAATTCGTTAACACTAGAACTACCAACCAGTCAAAATGACTGCTTTCGGGTTTGGCATTTTTTATTACGAAATTTTATTGCGGTCCTTTTGTCAAAATGTCTGTCATGTTTTATCGAGCTAATGAGTGGTTGTATATGTTAGGTGGTGCTGCAATATTTATTTATTTATTTTTCTACTTCATTTTCAGTTTTGAAGACAGCATGCATTTAATGCCGGTACTTCTAGTGTTAATCTCGATACGGATTATCGAAAAGTTCGAAGCGTTTTTGCGAAAAGTTTTACCGTTTTTACGAAACGCTGGGAAACAAAATCGGCAGAACGGAGTTCGCGTGTCACGATCTCCATGGAAACGGACGAAGACACGTAATATCCTATTAAGAAATTTGACCGATCGTCGAAGAATTTCTTGGACGCGTTTCTTAACAGGATCTTGCGAAACATTCGACCGAATTTCTTAACCGGATTATCCTGCGCATCCGATGTTTTAAGACGAATCCATGTTACGTCGCCGCTGAATGGACGAGAGGAAAACGTACAAAGGGCGAGAACGAGAGCGGAGGATTAAGATAAAGAGGTTAACAACTTATCTTGTCCACAGGACTTTCGAAAAGATAATCGAGGACGGCAAATATATATCGTGAAAATAGTTTCGACGAAATATCGTGAACGCTGGTCCCGCGAAGCGAAAATACGTGTCGTATTATTACAGGCCCGGCGATAATGCGTAGCTGATTCATCGGGCGGCGCGTAATCTACGACCAGTTTTCTAGGATAGCACTCGTAATCGATGATCCTGCGGTGCGTTGCGGCACACGCTGTATCATCGAGTCGAGCAAATGGAACGTCGTCTTCCCCACCGATGTCGACTTCGCGTTGAGGCGTCGCTGATTTGACGGGATGATTCGATAAATCGCCTTAACACCGAAACTACCGAAGAGGTCGAATGACTGTTTTACAAATTTCCTACTTCAAATGACAAAATTTGTTACCCTCTTGCACTATGTTTCATTCGGCAAATGCGTCAAGCATAACGAAGTATTTGGTTCCACAACTATAAATTTTATAGCGCGCGACCGACTCGACGATAACGAACGCGATCGTGATCACGATCGTACGACGTCACCATTTTCTTGCTCCCTCGTAACGATCGTCGATCCAGCTTCCCCTCGCAGGATGAACGATCGAGGAAGTCCAGACGCGAAGAAAATTCTGGTAACTTTCCCTCCTACGCGTCGACCATAGGGAAAGGTGCGGTGAGGTGAGGAGAGGAGAGGAGAGGAGAGAAGAAGGCACTGGTATGCGAGAGAGCCTTTCTAATCCGTACAGGGAGCCGATGTTTTCGCGGCAGCTAGTACAAAAGATGGTGACGGAGTGCTGCCTAGCGGAAGGGGCAAGGACGGCCGAGGCCGAACGCGCACGGCAACATGGCAGGAAGTCGACTCCGAGAAAGAAAGAGAGGAAGCCGATCGACGGACTAACGCTTACTACCGTGTAGCCACCGTTTTACCTACGCTCGCCGTTTTCTGCAACCTCGTTCTAAAACGAGACTAAAACACCGACCGTTCGATCGATGGAGAACTCGCGCAACCTTCGCGCGGAAACGTAATCGTCATCGTGGATTATCGTCGCTAGAATCGGGTGGCACAGTTCGCGACCGATACGTTTTCTGACGACGTCATCGAATCGAGAGACTCAAGACGGCCGGGAAAATCCCGTTTTCGAGAACGGACCGAAACTAAATTAGACGCTGATAATTTGAATTATGGAATACCACGAACTCTTCGCCCGATGTATGTCTCGGAAGGCTCAGCTTCGTGGCATGCGTTATCGTATCTTATCGCCGAGGCCGATAACGAGCGTGTGCCACTTATCGTGCCCAGAAGTCTTTTCTCTTATCGCGCGATAAACGATAATCGCGCAAATCAAACACGCCGAATATAGCCAGTGTTTCGTTGGGTCGTATCGCGAAAACGAAACTCCGGATCAAACGGTTGTACCTGTTCGTTCGTATCGGCCCGTTGCACGCGGCAATTCCACGGTGGCACGCGAGAATCGTGTTTCGCGTTTGTAAACATATGTCAGAATCTCGGTGTACGGAGGCCTCTCTTGGCTTCCTTCCATGGGACCTCGGGAGAACCTTTAAGCGGGCTCGCGAGACGCTCCGGGACTCGGTTCCGGATCCTTTTGTCCGCTTCGTCCCTGCGGGCAGTTTCCCTTTTGAATTTGCAGACGGCGCGGCGATAAAGATCCAGATGTCGTAACGATGTTCCCCGGACGGCGCTTCTTAAACGAGCGCGTTTACTTAACCGCACACCACGGCCGTTTCCGAGAAAAACGGACAACAATTTGTCCTTGTCCGGGTGAACGAAGGGACGACGTCGTTCGTCGAGACTTTCTTGACGATTAACCCGTAAGTGGCTCGAGGATCGTTCTCGAATCGTCGATTGTACGTCGAACGCGGAATTTGTTTAAAAAAATTCTCAAACCATCTTCAAAACATATATAATAAAGCTGTTTTGTCCCTGACCTTGTACCTTGTATGGTTTTTACTTAAAAAATTCCCGAAAATCAGCTCTTTTTCTGTCTTCTAGAGTGGCGTTACCCCTTAAACGCGTAAGAGTCTCGTCGGGCGACGCTCTATTCGGTCAAACGTGCCGTGCTGAAACAGAACCATAAACGAAGCTAGGATGAACGCGTTGCGTTCGTAAAGCGGGAGCACGAGTTCCCCCCCTTTTCCTACCCCACCCTCACGGAAAGATTTATGCTGCCATTCGTGGCAAAAGTTATTGTTCCCCGTCGGGCTTTGTACGTTCCCCGCGTGTTCGTAAACACGGGTCGAGTACGTATGCCGCTCACGCCGTCAAGTGTACCATCGAACGATTCTTTTTCGCGTTTACGAGCGTGCAAAAATTTCGTCGACCTTATCGTCCCGACGACATCGATTCTCGTCCTACACCGACGATCCGTTCGCGGTCAAGAATTTCCTGCTTCCTCCGTCGAACGCGTACGATCGAACGTTCGTTTGTATTCGAGACACCGTGCCTCGCTCGATGGTAAATTCTGGCAGGAAACTCGTGATTATATTCCGTTTCCGAGGGAAATAGAAATATCGTGGGAACGTCGAGACCTCGTGAAAATGGACGATCGTCCGACGGCTAAAATTTCTCGCGTTCGATCGCGGTGGCCGCGCGATTATGGCAGCAACTTCGAGCGAAACCTCGCCGGAAAGTAGGTGCCCGGACGGGGTCGAAGTTCCGTCGCGTGCTAACGTTTCCAGACCCGTACACCCGGCCGTGCAGAGAACGAAACGACCCTCGCGAGGGTGCGAAAAAGGGAGCACGAGCGTAATGGAAGCGGACTCGTGCTCGCGCAACTGGATCACAGATGCCTGCTACTCGGATGATCCTATATTTATAAATATGCGAGCGTGGACGCGTGTCAGAAACCAGGAAGAGGGTAGCGACGCAACGATACAAAGGAGTTAATTGCATTGTCCGGTGACACGCACGGTTTACACGGTCGTTGGCCTGGAAACGGTTATTCGTATCCCGGTATATGCGCGAAAACGTTTACTACTCCCCCCGAGTGGAATCCGTATCGGAAACGGTTACTTCGAGCGAGTTGCTTCCCGTAAACTTTAGGGGAATTCCGTTATTAACGAGTTCGTTTCCGCCTTCGCTCCCGAGCTAATTCCAACGATCCACCAACAAAGAAATGCCCGTTGAAACGAACACCGGTACGCGAACGCTTCGCCGATTTGTTTCCGTTAACGACGTTTCGTGAAGCTCGACTGACGGACAGGCGTTATCGTCGAAAAAGCGAGTACCTGCAACGAACGCTTTCGTCGGTTTCGTCGAACTCCCGGCCGCGAAACGTCTAGACGGTAGGTCCGATATCTCTCGTCAAAGCAAGGGAAATACGTTTATCCCGGCGCGTTTGTATCAAAGACCCGGTAGCCTCTTTGACGGCGGCTTTCGTCGACGGATGCGCACACATCTACGCGTTTGGTCGATACCGGGCGCAGAGGTTATCAAACCGTTTCTAAACGAATAATTACACGATTCGGGCAATCGTTACAATTCGAAATCAAGCATGAATTCGCGCGAAATCGTAGCACCGAGTTTCCTCGCACTCGAGGACCATCGAGCCGAGTTATTTTGAGCGACTTTGATATTCGAACGGATATCGCGACTCGTGTCAAGGTTAATATTCGCTGGAGATTTAAATGGACGCACGAAACGATTGCAAAATTACCATTTATTATCCGTATTGAAACGGAACGACAGAGTGTCTTGACGCAACGTCCACGCGATTTATTATTGCCACGAAGAGGACGTGACGCTTCCCTTTCGTCGCAGTGATCGTATGATGCAACGAACGGAATCGCTGGAACATTACGCGTGCATATACGTACAAGTTGACGCGAGTCGTTATTGTACTAACCGGAAGTGAAAATATCGTAGAAGGACCGGTATCGCATCGAAACTAGTAATTACCTAGCCCTACGGTGTTGGTCAACGGATGCGAGATTTCGTTCCCGCAGTAAATCGTCGTAAACCTTTTAAACGCGGTGAAAGTATTTTTAAGGCCGAACGGACCCTTAAAATAACCGGGCAAAGTAACGAGCGGGGATATCAGAGAAGGGCAACAGATGTTGTCCGTGCGAATGCATAGTTCGAGGTCGAGCGTTGCCTGCATAATGAGAGGAGCCTGTGTTATGTCTGGCGCGGTGTAATCCGTTCCACGTGTCCGTAAGAGGATCTCTTTGGCGGTGTAATCGGTCAGGAGTCTGACTGGAGATTACGTAAAGCGACCCGTTTTTCGCGCAATAATTAACCCTTTGCGGTCGTATTAAATTTATACATAGGTATTTCACCGGTCGGAATTAATTTTCGTTGAACGGCAATGCACAATGTGCGGGAGTATGGACGAAAAGCAACATTCATTAATTCTTTAGTAAATACCGAACAATCTTTGGCGTTAAGCCTCTTCTCTTGATCCAAGGTCTTCCTGATTTTGAATATGCTTTGTACATCTTCGATAATACATAATATCCATCTCCGATTGATAGAAGCACCGTATTGATCGTGAATAGGTCTCTTAGCAGTTTGTGTTCTGTCATAGATAGCGTAAACTGATATATCTTAAAATAGAGAGACAGGCATACGACCACAACGGGTGAATTCGCCACGTTGCGAAAATGGAATCATCCGGGAGAAATAATACATTCGAACTCGCCTACGAACATCGCGACCCAGCAAATATCGATAAGGAGTCGAACGGTTTAACAGACGGTTTGTCGATACGTGTGACCGAATGATCGAAGGTTTGACCCTCAACGCTTTGAGTTTAATTGCGAATATCGACCGGCTAGTCCAACTTCGTACTTTTACTTGCAAGTTTTTAAGTGTCAGATTTTAAATACTATTGTACAATGACGCGTAAATAATAATATCGAGTCACTCAAAGCAATCGTGATTCAACTCAGAAGTGGTATAATTTTGATATAAAATATTTATATTAATTATGATAACGCTGCACGTCGGTGGTGTCCGAGAGGCACACTTGGAGCGTTAAGGGGCGAGTGAAGATCAACCATCTTGCGATCATCTGTCGCCGGGGACTCGAAAACGAACTTAGGGCCCAGGATCGCGACGCACCCGTGCATCGTGTCCGATGTGAATCACGGATTATAATGGACGGCCGTTTGAAGTGGCGCGTGGCGGTTTTGAAGAGTAGCTGTAACGTGTTCTCGATAACATAACCGGTGCAATCTATTTCCGGCTGCACGAGCCACAGGCGCCAGACATTAGGCATTCCACCTCCGTCTATGTTCGCTCGTGATCGGTTACCGACTTAGACGTTAGACCGAGAGCGCGTAACACGTGCGTCCATGCGCGATGCAACTCCCTGTCACTCGGCTCGTTTTCCGATTAATTCCACGCGGCTCGCAAAGGAAGCGTACAGAAGTCGGATATGTGGCGCCATGCGTCGTCGGGAATATCTCGCGTCTGAATCACTCGGTTCGTGCTTTCTTCGATGCGGGCTCGTCCTGCTTCTCCAGCGATCGATCTGGTCCGTAAGACAGAAAATTCGGGAGCAAGGTGTCGTAATCTCTTTCTGAACGTTATAATTTTCCATTCGACACCGCACGACGAACGCACGCACATTCTTTCGTTCTTATAGCCAATCTTTCGTATCTTTCACTTGCCTCATGATCCCATTTGCTCTCGCTCCATCAAATATTCTCTACGAAGTTTTTCCGATCTAGTTTTTCCTCTACGCGCGATCGCGCGGATTTCAGCGTGCGTTAGAATTCGAGCGGACGTACTCATCGTCCCACCTAAAATTACGCAAGCGTATTTAGCGAGATGATTCAACCGGAGGGCCAGAGCCAAACGCGAACTCTTTCGTCGAGGTGGTAGCTACCTACGGCCGGTGTACTATATGTATACGTGGGTCGCACGGGTGCATCGCGCGACGCACGGGATGCGTGGCGTCGGTACTATACCGCTATACACGAACGCGACAGAAGCCTCGAGAAAACGTACACAGTCTCGAGAGCAACGTGGACGCGGTCTCGCGTAGTGATTCATAGCGTGGAACGCGAGAAACACGACCTAACCGCGCTGTCCGTTAGAGAACCGTTCTATTTCTATTTCGGGCGAACCGCGATGTCCATTCGGTCTGTTTGTGACCGCTAATAGAAGGAGAATTCGGTTCGTCAACCGAAATCTCGTTTCTTTTGTTTGGACCGCGACTCGTCGTGCAACTTCTAGACCGGTCGCGACTAATCCTCCGGGAGCGGATATTTCAAAATTACCAGTAGGTATCTGCCTCGCGATAACGTTACGATTCCACGCAATTAAAAGGGTAGTTGATGGTAATGCGATTCCGCGAGATTATGCGGCGAGATCCTCGGATCGCCAACCTCCTCGCATATCTTATTTCCACCGACGCTTTCACCGGGAGTGAAAATAGAAAATCGTGGGTTCGGAGGACGCAAATTTAGATTCCGAAGTTATTGGTCAGCGGTTTAAATGTTTCTCCGCTGAATAGTCGCCAGCGCTTTTACATTGTCTCGAAAAGCGATATACGACGTCGACCGACCACTTCGCGACGCGACTTATTCGCCAAGGAACCGCGCAGAAGGTATCGTCGCGAATAAACCAGCGGAAAATAGAATTCCGCGCGAGTCTCGTTCCAGGTTTTATCGACTTTCCGTTCGTGCACCGCGTCGCGAAAAAAGAAGGCGTCGTAGCGGAACGACGAAAGACGTCGATTGTCCAACGATCGGTTTATGAATGGCGATAGAAAAAAAATTCTTGGAAGTTGAAACACCGAAACGATGAACGACGTTAACTTCCGGTTTCCTGGGTGGTTTCTCCACGCCGTATTGGTAACACCGATCACGCGCCGCGTTTCCGGTGATTGCTATCCACTTTAAAGCCTATGGCGGCTTTTAGGACGTTCGAGAAACGAACGAATCGAACGCGGAAGCTCGATAGGTCGTCGGAAATCTCGGCGACCACCACCATAAACGAATTTCGGTCGAGCGACGACGACCAAATATTTCTTTCGTTTGACAAACGCGACACACGCCGTTTATACGTTTCCTAGTAAAAGTATGACACGTACGTCGGGTGATTCACCGGTCGATGAATATTCGTATTTTAACGCGCAGTCGTTTAACCGCAATGATTCAGGTAAATCGAGCTCACGGGCTCGCTCGTGCGGCACGGTAAATCCGTTAGGATCACGAAAAATACGATTGATCGACGTTGAAAGCGCTTTCGACCGCGAGAAAAGGCGACTACCAGAGAAAGTCGATCGGTCTCGATCGCGATAATTATTCCCCGCGTGCAATCTTCGCAAAAGAAAAAAAATATCCAGGGAATTTCTGTGGCACGAGGCGAGTGGCGGCGAAACGAAGACCGTCGCGATGCTCGCCGACTATTATACACTACACCTTGAACTCGCATAGTCGAAGCAATCCTTTGGCGCAGCTGGTGCAGGTGGCACGGCCGTGCATCGACCTGATTGGCTTCCTTGAAATTCGAACGAAAGAGAAGAAGCGACCAGCTGGCTCCTCGGGACGCGTTAAACCTTTTCTGCGCTCGTACAGAGACACGCGAACGCGTACAAAGTCTCGAGGGATTCGAGGTGGACGATTCGAAAAATCCGGACGATCGATGGCGAAAGTAACCTCTCGAACACCTGTTGGCGCGTACGTTCGATGATCGTAGGACGTACGCGTTCCTCTCCGAGGAGAATAATCTTCCCACCGAGCGTTGTCGGCGCGCTCTTTGCTCGGTTCTTTAATCGGGGACAAGAGGGTGCAAATAGTAGAGAGCGAGCGATAAAAATTACGTAACGATCGGACGCAATTACGCGATGAACCTCTAACCGTTTAGGTAGCGGCCGGTTTATTAAAACAAACAAACCGACCGACGAACACTATTTTTTACGCAACCATTCGCACGAACGTTATGACCGGCAATCGGTCCTTAGCGCAGAACGTCCCGGTTGTGTTATTTACCGCCGTAAAATCGCTCGGTTTCGCGAGCACGCAATTTACGCTTTACTAGGCTGCTTTATTGTTCGCGAGTTTATACGTATAATTGCTCCAGAAACGATCGAGCCTAACGATAAGGCGGGCTTTGATCGCGCCTCTACCGACAGATTTAAATCGGCCTGGAAGTCCGCGAACGATCGTTTTTTACGCGACCGATTAGACCGTTACGATCGTTTCAGCGAGGAAATCTCTGTCCCTCGGTTCTTACCGAGGCCGCGAACCAGCTGCGTGGGCTTTTCACCGACTCGGCCACGTTTAATACCTACCTACACACGCGAGCCACGTATTTTCCGTCCGATTACCTGGATAATTACAGAGCGCTTCCACGAGTTTTTCAACGCGGGTCGCGGAACGCTCGTTCGAGTTACCACCACGTATGTACGCGATTCTACGCTGCTCGCGCTCCTTGTCGCAATTTTATTATCGGCGTGTATGAGAAAGAACTTTCGACCGCTCTTCTCGCGGGAATTATAGTAATTCGAAGGCTAAAAGACACCGCGTGCTATTACGTAGACGGAACGGAAACGTTTCTCTGTCGCGAGCGATTAGCATCGCATCGGAAGAGGAAGGGGAGGAACGTAATTGGCATCCGAAACGCCCCGCGAACGTCACGAAACGAATCGAGACAAGACGAAATATTTGTCTCGGCCAAAAACGTAACGGAGACAAGTATTAGACCTTTGCGCTCGAAAGGTGGCTCACACTCACCATCTTGTTTAACTTTAACTTGTCTTACTTTAGAATTGAACAAGAAGTAGAAAAATAAATAAATAAATATTGCAGCATCATCTAACATATACAACCATTCATTAGCTCGATAAAACATAACAGATATTTTGACAAAAGGTCGGCCACAAAATTCTATGACATAAAGTGTCAAACCTGATACCAGTCATTTTAACTGATTGGTAGTTCTAGTGTTAATACAGCAATTTGAAATAGGTACTTTTTAATTGAATTTATAATGTTCCACCTATGATATATAAATGCAATGAAACAGCTAACAGTGGCAATTAATAATAGAGCGATAATCGCTTCGAACGAATTCGTGAAGCTTTTCAACAAAAAAGTTTTAGAGTTGGTATTTGCTACCCGCAAGAATACCTTCGAGTGCAAAGGGTTAAGTCATTAAGTACGAAATGTTCGATTACCTAAAGTCTCAAGTTTCATACACAATGTCTCTGATATTTCGCCTCGACCGTCCCTTTTTTTTTGCATCGAGAACCGCTTCTGGCTTCCAGACGCACTGTTTTATTTTTAACCCCTTGCCATACAATCTATATTTCTAGGGCGTCAATCAGAACTAACTATTACAGCTACAATATTAATACGAACAAAGAAAGTTGAAACGTCATGCGACCCGAGAGCAAGGTGGATGACGATTAAGCCATTTAAAAGTAATTGGAAAAGTAAAGAAGCTGGATAGGTGATCGGACCTTTCATATTCTGAAATGTCCAAATCAGACATTTCATACTTAATGATCTAATAATATCTATTAGGTTGTTCGGAAAGTAACTGCGATTTTTTTTATGAAAATGAAAGACGATTTTCATCGGACATTTTTTTCTTGCTTGAACAGCATTTTTAAGAAAAATTTAATATTCCAAAAATGCTGCTTTTCACTTTCTATATTTGATAGGGTACTGACCACAAACTACTGCGTGCAATCAATGGAACTTTTTCACGGGCAAACCTATTTGGAAAAATCGCTTACGGAACGAGCCAATAGTACCCGATCGAGATTCCCGAACGGTCGCAGGCTAAGGGTTCGAGAACGAGATGCTCGCGAGCCGAGTTGCCCGCTACCGAACGAACTATTATAAGAGAGGGAGACCGGCCCAATTGGGTTTTAACAGCCGAGGCAATTTCGTGCGATCTAATAGAGGGTCGTTAAAGGTCCGCGTAGACACCTACTTAACCCAGGCCGTTTACCGATGCCGCTGCACGCGAAGGAATTTACTGTCCCGCTCGCTATACTATTTCGCCATACACCGGTCCAATTTGCGATAAAATATTTACCCTGCCGTCTGATAAATGCCGGCACACGCGGTAACGTAAACGACGCGATAATGATATTTCAAGCGCGCTATGGCGGACTCACGAACCCGCGCTCCACCATTCCTGCGTATTTCATCCTATCGCGTTTAAATAAGCGCGATTTTTCTCCTCGATTCATCGAGCTACTCGCATTCCCCGAACATGCCGAACGAGTCGGAAGAACGACCAGAAACATCGGCTAGTTATGCCACGATCGGCACCCCTCGGCCCTAACCCCTGACACGTGCTAATAACTCGGGGACGGGGTTGCGTCAACCCCTTGTGCTACGATTCACTCGACAAGTGCGTCTAACATAACGAACTATTAATTGCTACATTAACCCCTTGCCTTCGATGAGTCTGATTCGTGACGCATTTACGGTATAAACATAATAAAACTTATCAAAATTTTGAATACGCTTATATGCAAAGGTGATGTACAATTATAATTTGCGTAATGAAGGATCTTTGAATATAAAATACTCATAACATTTTAACTTTCTTTGATAGTATTAATATTGTAGTTGCAAATAGATAATTCTGACTGAAACACCGGAAAAAGAAATTGTATGGCAAGGGGTTGAGGTGACGAAAGAAAGAATATCAAGACCGTTTTGCCTTTAATGACCGTGAAAATTTGATTGAAATTGAACATTCGACCGTATTAAAAATATGAACAAAGTTTACCATATTTGTACTACGACCGCGTCATTAATTTAACTAGCTATCATTAGGTAGTCATTAAAGCGCAAGGGGTTAATATCGTTACTATCGGATTAATCGGGTCTTCGTTTATACTCAGAGTACTAAACAAAAACGAATCTACTATTCTTCCTGTTTGTTCGATGGAATTTTCGTCACTTTGTCGGTCGAGATCCGTGCAGTCAAAAGACACCCTTCGAAGACCTCAAGAGGTTAATTCAGAGCACCAATAGAATCGTTATTATAAAATCATTACCCTCGTATCGAGATTACATTGCTCTCACCCACAATTCCCGACAGTTACGCAACTATTACGAAGCGGCATCGAGATTTTTCCGATTAATCGAGGGGTCGAAGCGAGGGTGCTCGATCGCGATGGAGGCTGATGCGTCTGCGCCGTTCGGATAATTAATACGAGCCCCTTGTTGGCCGAGATAATTTATCGCGTCTTATTTATCGCGAGGTTCGAAGCGAGCGCTAGCGTGTGGTACCAGGCAGTGAAATATAGTCGCCATAATCTCGAGTATTTTATACCCGCGATCGGGACCGACGAAGCCTTAACCTTTGAGCACGGTCGCGAGACGATCGCGACGATGCATATTAAATAGGATATCCCCGGTGGATAGGTGAAGCGAACGGTAACCGCTTCCGTGGCGGAGACGCGTCGCGCAAAACTTGTCGGATGTCTCGACATTACGCCGACCGGCGATTAATCGCGTGTTTTTCGATCGGACAAGAGATCGACCGTCGGACGTGGTCGTTTCTTGCGTCAACGGGAACGCGACGCTTCCGACGTCGATTGACGCGTCGAGGGACGTCGAGACGTAGCCAATCGTCTCGCGAGACGATTCCTCTTCCCCTTTCTGCTTCACCAAACGAACGATACGGTTAAGTACTTTCTTTTTTCGCAACGGTCGACGATTTATTTCTACCTACGTGAATTACGACCGAAAGCATTATCCTTTCGCGATGAAAGATCGATGATCGATCGTTTTGTCTGCTCGTACGAGAAAGAAAGGATCGATCCTCTATTCTTAGATCATCGATAGTAATAATCGACGTTAAAATCGAATGATAAATCGTGGCGATCAGGCAGGTAGATAAGCGGGCACGCGATGGCTAGTTCGCGTACCGATCCGATTGGCTGATCGGTATCGAATCGAGGATGCGAGCCACTGAGGCCGCTTCGACGGAAACGGAGAAAAGAAAGGAGAAGAAAGTGAGACATAAATTTGACTTGGCCAAGTGTGGATCGTGTCGCGGGGAATGCGAGAACGGACGCCGCTTGTCATCTCGCATCCGCGTATCGCTCGGAAATTTCGCATCGCGATCGCAGATACCCGATATCGCTGTGTCGATGCGATCCTTCCGGACGTTCGACGTTGGAGGAGATGTTCGAAGAAATCCGACGTCAACGACCCTGTCTCCTCGAGCGACTGTCCCTGATCTTGATCGGAGCAACGTCGAGCTCCGGTTAGAAGCTGCATCGATCGCGTGTCGATAATGAACGCGATTCCGTTATGCGCGACAAAGGTGCCCATCGCGTTCCACGATCGATCGTTCGATTCGCGAATTATCGAACCTCGGAGATGTTGTTCTCGATCTCGTAGCTATGGCCGATGTAAGACGCGCTTATAGTTGCTATCGTCGAATTTTTTATCGTTGTTTCTAGTTATCGAGACTTGACTGTATTTTGGTGTTGAAAACAAACAGTTTTAAGGCACTTTTTCTGTGGACGTTCCTTTGATTTAGTTGATGGAATATATTCGTGAAAGTCCTCACAATTTTTCGCCTGCAAACGCTGCTACGTTTTATAATTTAACAATGTGATTTTCTCCAATAATTCCTCAGCAATATAGACGTCTTTTACGTCTTCGAATAATTTCACTGTCGGTATCAAAAAAATTTAATTGCAGCGAAAAAATGTGCCTGGTTAACGTACTCGAACTGTAGTGTGCGTCACGAGTGTGACACGATATTGCAGGGCAAGGGGTTAACCACTTGCGCTACAATGACTTGCTACACACGTGGTTAAAGTATAGTAATCCCTGTTTATATTTTTATTGCGGTTGAATGTTCAATTTCCGTCTAATTGTAACATGCACAGTTCAAGATCGCCAAATGCAAAACAATCTCGACGTTCGAACTTTCTTTAGTCACTTTAATGTTGTAGAAGCGAATAGTTCGTTGCGTCTGACGCATTTGCAGAATAAATTCTAGCGCAAGTGGTTAATAAACTCTTGTTTTTTACGAACAATCGAGTAAATCTTTATTCTTCAACTTAAAGATCCTCGATACCGGTCCGGCAGATATATCGCGTAGTTGGACAACGCTTGGCCAACGAGCGACACGCGGTCACGTTTTATCGACGTACACCGCGGATAAACCGTTCGGTTTCCACGATTCTCGATGTTCCTTCCGGCTCGCCGCGGTGGCCCGTCGAAAAAAAATAACGGCGCGTTCGAAGAACGATTACGGAAGACGTACAAACCGACCCACGCGATTTCGTACGCGGAAGAGAACATCTCGTGCCGTAAAAGTCGAGATACCGTGTAGACGGACGCAATGTAGCCGCGATAACTAGATAAAAGGTTGTCCAAGTGGGCACGTGGATGTCGGTCCCAGTAACGGCACGAATTTCCCACACGATTCTGGTATTCCTTCGACCGAGAACGCCTCGCTTCCTGCTTCGAGGCCGAACGGATCGAATCGCGGCTGCATATGGAAATCGGAGAGAATCGTTCGGTTATCGGAATCCCGCGACAAGGACGGCTAAATCGTGGGAGAAAAGGTCGAAACATCCCGGATAAATATCGCGACGCTACGAGATTAAACGGAATTCGTCGTTAAACGAGATCTATTCGGAGGTAGCACGGTCCCGGCTACGTCTTTAACGGACGATCGATTTCCACAGAAACGTTACTCGCGGCTTGTAGCCGATTTTATCGAGCGAAATTATCGGGAGACCAACGACACGGCGAACTATAAACACCGTGGCAGTACGTTCCTCGCCAATGATTCGAACCAGCTCCGTCTTGCGTGCCTCGTACGTACATACGCGATTTCGCCGGTAGATTAGCTACGTTCCGAGGGAACACGATTTACTCGTTAAACCATGGAAAGTTTATTCTTACACGGTTTATTTTTCCGTTCGTCGCGCGATAAATACCGAAACGTTCCTGTCTCCTTTCGAGACCGAACGATGCGTTCGTCGCAACTGAAAGATATCTCCAATTGTCTAAAAGATATCTCGATATCGAGAAATGGGACAAACTCGTCCTCGAATCCTGACGGAATATGGATCCCGATCGAAGCGGAATCGTCGGATCGACGACGCGTCGCAAAAAGCACGCGGAAACGTACCTCGAGGAGCGATTAGTCTCGCGTCGAGTTATCGTTTCGCCGACGAGCGTGTCTTTTTTTCCTCGAGCGATCGTTCGAGTCGCGAGTTATCGTCGCGATTGACCGGTTGTTTGTCTCGACAAATACATTTAGATAAAGTATCAATTAGAAATGGCTAGGGGAGTGGAGAGATAATTGAACTTGATGGACTAATAAGTAGGTTTTTCTGTGTGTCGTGCAGCATCTCGCGGCATGAGCGAATCGTGTAATTAAGCGGATAAAAGGCACGGTAAATTTGCAAAGATAATTGGAGGAGACAAAACTTTAAATAGATTGTTCGATGTATCGCTAACGTCGTCGTCGTGTCGCGTCGAGTGACGATCGTAATTGCGCAAACTGGTTGCCCCGCGTTTGACGTGGAAGCTTCCTTGACAACCGTCTCGCCTTCGAACGATCCAATTTAGAACTCGATGCTACTCTCGTTAGAGTGGTAAGTGCATAAGTAACGCGCGATATTGCGGTGTAAGGTAAACGCGCGAGGATCCAAAGACAGAACGACGAGACGCGGAGCTGCATTTCCCCTTGGTTAATGGCAATTTCAACCGCGTTCGTGGAGCTCGGGACACGTCGTTCGCGCTGACTGGCACCTAATCGCGACCAAAACTCCATTACCATATTCATAGAATCTCTCGTTATTATTCGCGCCAGTCGGCCTTCTACGGTGTCGTATCGAGCGTTTTCCGTCGCGGCGATTCGTTCCCACGAATGTTGCTATTGGGCCGGGAACGCGAGATTCTTTCGTCGAACGTTTGAGTCACAGAGGTCGTCGGAAAACATGGTCGAAAAACCCTAAAGAACGCGATAACGCGTGTCTGAACCGATTGGCGCGATATGTAGTTGCATTATTTTATGCAAGCTTATAAGTATTTCAAATTTTGTTCAACAAAACAAAATTTCGAGTTGGTAATAATGAAGTAAAAAATGTTTTGATAGTATTATTTATATTAAAAAAAGGGGCTATGCGATATAAGTGCGTCAATTGAGTTGAGCACGCCACTTCGACGATCAGTGACCGCACTGTCCATAGTACTCGAAATGTACTTTTTCGACACAAAATCTGAAGAGCGTGATCACGTTGCTTGGGACTGAAACGGTTAACCCCTTGTACTATAATAACGAGCATTACGCATGACGCATTTGTGGTCCAATAATGACAAACTTTCCTTAAATTACGCTCGAGTTTTTAACTCAAGTCAAATTGCAGTTCGCGTATTCGAAGATCGTCGAATACAAAATACGCATGACATTTTCTTCTTTCATTTTAAGATTGTAGCTGCAAATAGTCACTTGTGACGCATGTGCCGAACAAGTCGCAATGGGTAAAAATCGGCTAGATTCGAAACAGATCGACATCCAACAGAAAAAACGCGATAAAGTTTTTGAGAAGGTTGGCTCATTGATCGCCTCCGTTTGACGTGTACGCACGGACGTACGGTGTCCGATCGTAAACGAAAGTGAAAATAAATTGGCCGGACAGCGGTGGTTGGAGAATGCAATTTGCTCCATTCAGACAGGCCAAGTGGTTCGCGCGCACCGAAACGGCCCCGTTCTTTCGGTGCACGTTGGCCACCTAAATTGCGTTTCGTTACCGATCCGCTTTCTTTTTCCCCTCCGACTCGCGTTTCTTCTCCCGGATCGGCCGAGGAACGCGCGTGTTCCACGCATCGCGATCGTTTGCAGCGACTAATACGCGCGAACCAAAGTACGGCGCGTCACCCAGGAATTGACGAGTGAAAAGGTTGACATGAAACATAAGAAGTACGCCTATCCTCACTGCGAATCCTTCGAACTTGATACCGATTGAGGATCGCCACCTACCGATGGTTTATACGTATTCTTTGAGTTAACCAGTTAACTGTGGCGCTCCCCTTTGTAAGTATATTCGTCAATCACAGCATAAGTGTCAATGTTAATATATTGGGTCAAAAGGATGGGTATATTTTATAAAATAGACAGTTTTATTACTACTATTGACTTATTTGGTGAACCAGTTAGTTGTGATGTAGGAGTATACTCGTTGTGACAAAAAATTCTGCTACATCTCCATGACGTATGTAGTCGTCAAACACACTTAACTGGTTAACTGGTCTACATGACCACGCGAACCAATAGGATTCTACTAGTGAAAATACGAGTGAGTCGATACGCCAACTCCTGGATCGTAGATAGTACCATAGAGTGGTGTTACTCGAAACGAGAAGCTGCCGGTGGCAGTGACGCGACACGATGCGCGTCGACTCGTCTAGATCGTTCAGCCTCTCCCTCGGAGGTCGGTGTTTAACTTTTTACCCGACGAGCTCCAATCGCGAATAAATTAGCCGGCTGGCATCTATGGTATTATTATGTTATTACCATTCGACTTTGTACGGACGCGGCGCAAACCGTGCCGCTCCGCAGCTGGTTTTCCCGTCTATTAATTTATCATCGCGAGGCGAATTCTTTTACGGCGCGTAACACGCGAGGGTCGGGAAGAGGTCCTTTATAAACCGATGCTTAATAACCGCGGTACCTGGACGGCGAACGATTACGCGACTCGTACGTCCTCGCGTTCGCTTTCGATCCCGCCATTATTGCCGGTAACGTTGTTGCTTGTAACCCGTCGCTCGCGTAAAACTTATTTACGATCCGTACGAATAGCCCGCGCGTCGGATAATATCGGCTCATCGGGATTACTTATTAAGTCCTTCGACGTTAACGTCACGGGTCGTTAACGCGGCGCGCCGCATCGAAAGTGAAAATCATTCGAATCTCGACAGGGAGCCGCGTTCGTACCCGTTCATCTTTTTAACGTCCTACCGAACCTCGCTGCCCCCGATCGCTCGATCCCGCGTGAATATTTAAAAGTACACAACGTCCGCGCGTGAGAGGCACGCGCGGCCGCGTGGGAGACGCACATGGTATGAAAAGTCCGCTCGGAGGAGTTGAAACCGCATTCCAGGTGACGTCTGGCGCCAAAAGTGGTTCCCAACCGAGGACTCGAACCCGTCTCCGTTCCCGACTGGTAAACGAGCTTGATCGGCAACGCGGGATCGATTATTTCCCTCCAGAAACGGATCCGGGAACGCCGGTCACCGTTTCGTAACTCGATGGAATTAACCAAAAGAGCCCACATGAAAATTCCTTGCACGGAGGCAAGAGTGGTCTTCTCGACAGCTAATTGGACCGATCAACCCATCCCTTTAATGTGTCTAGCTGGGGGTGGATGGGTAGTTTGTGTCTCGCATTCCCGTCTGAGGAAGCGTATCCGCGTCCCACCTCGGTGGGTTTAGAATAAATCTTTTTTGCCGGGCGACTTTTGTTTTTCTCTGGTCGACGAATTCGAGGGTGCATACTTTTTCGAGAAACAGTTGCTGCGTGACGAGTTTCGATGGTAACGATCGGGTTCCATTTCGCGCGCGTAAACGCGAGTCCGTGAACGCGGCAGGATCCGTTTTACGATAATGCGAACGCGCACCGTGAACGGGACGCAAGATACCCGATGAAACAGTCCGCGTTGGAAATAGAGATTGATGAGGCAGCCTCCTTTAAGCGCGCGCGCCTTTGTTTAATCATCCGCTTATCATTTATCATTCGTTTAGAGAGATAGGTAGGTGCGTCCGGCTCGGTGATTAAGCGCATTGTTCTCGCGGAAGGATCTCGTGGACGGCAACGACTCTCGGACAGCGCGTTCTGTATCTGGCATCCTTCGATCACGTTTTTTCTTCTCTGTATCGCTCTCAAAAATCGACGATTTAGGTTTTTCCCGATCGGAACTCACGCACATCGTCGAACGCGAGTATGTAAACCGAGTTCGAATAGATGGGCGAATGTGCTATCCGTGCGAATGTTACCCCTTTCAGATATCGAGATAAGAAGATCCGGTTTACCTCGAATAGAATTACGAATAAAAACGAATATGCCTCTGCCGGTATAGAATTAAGTTGTCGGACATCAGCCCCTTGGACTACCAGGCAGTTTATGAGCGAGCGAAGGGAAGTTAAAAGAAGCAAAGGGAGAATCATGACGAGGCGAAGTCCGCCGATATGACGTACCGAGATCGATTAAATGTGCTCGAGGTATCGAACTAGATGTTGGAACAGTTCGCTAAAAGAAAGGAACCGCGTTCTCCGAGGCGACTGTACGCCGATCGAATTCCGTTTCGTCGAGAGAAATCGCCGGAACGGAACGACGCGGTCGATCGCCGGGGAAAAATTCTCGGAGGCGAAGAAGGGACATTCGCGAAAACATTCCTGTGCATCCGTATCGTTTCAAGGACGAATACCGTGCCTGAGCAACGCAGACACGCTGCTCCTGCTTCGAACTAGCCTCAGAGAGGATGCTTCGTGCGTCCTTTTTCAAATATTCTAACATGCACCGGGTTTCATAGATTGAAATAGAAAATTCAAGTGCAAACACGAATTAACTCGTATACTGGCTCGTACAATGATTCTCTATCTCGAGGAAGATTAATATACACTTTGACAAAAACTTCTCAATGTTCGTAATTGAAAGGGACACGAGATCCGTCATTTTACCGGGTTTCGTAAATTTGACGTTAAAACCGACTGCCACGCGAACAAGCTTTATGTTCCAAGGTTGTGCGCTATATTAGGGGATGTATACGATGTTACGACCGTGACCCCTGAAATATTTTCCACGTCGAGACGCGATGAAGCGGACGAGTCGAGGACGTCGAACAACGCTTTTCGTTTTTTCCCGGGCAAATGAACCGATACACCAAGGATGTATCTTTTACTGCTTCTGTTGGTACATTCGTTCGGAGACTCACGAGCAAGGCGTCGGTGATATTTCGGTGATATTTCGAAATATCGTTAAGCAACATCGACGTCCCGGTATGTTGGCCGGTCGACTCGTCGTTGTTATTACGACAATGAAAAAAACGGTCGATAAATTTCCAACGATACGCGTTGTTTCGATTCGAACGACCGCGTTTCGAGCAACCGGAATAACAACGATATTTCATACTCGAATAGTCGAACGTTCCAGGGAGCGTACTTACACGGGAAGTAGGCAGGAGACGACCTTTCAACGCCCCCGTAGGACGCTTTTTTACGGAATAAGGAGAAGTAACGACAATGCCGGGCGAACGTACAATGGCGTCCTCCGGATAATGACAATGTTTCAGGCTGAATGCCAAAGAATGCCGGTTAGACGGAAGGTCGTTGCCCGTGCGACATTCGTGCATTCGTACGTACCTGTATAATTGTCATGCGCGAGACATTAGTGAGCGAGTCTCGGGACACGCTGTCCCCGGAAAACGCGTTCCCCTCCGAAGAAAAACGTGCTCGGAGAAGTTTCCGAACGCGACTGTGCCTATCGAGAGCGGATTCGATCGTTGCGCAAACACGAGAGTGACTCCGATCGTGCACCGCGAACGTCAAACAATCATGTCGTTGACGTAATCGCGACGCCGTAATTCGACGTGAACGACGCGTGTACCGTAGATCTCGTTAGACGTATTTTACCGTAATTAAAGCGGTCGGCTGGCTCGCTCGCGATTCACGGCTTCTGAATCGATTCGAGAGGGACGCCGCGATCGCGTTTGTCGGCGCGGCCATTTTCCGCGATATTACGCGCCGATGGATCGCGAGATGGTACCGATTAGGGGGACGAAAGAATGATCGAGAAGTGGCCGGTTGTCCCGTAGTTTGCGGTTTAGTCGCGAAGCAACGTTCTCGAAGGCGGTACTTTCCATTTCGTCGATAGCACGGCGAACGTTCCGCGCCGCGTTCTAATAAAATATTGAATTACCGTGCCGCGTTTAACTTTCGCCGGCGGATATCGAACGTTCGATTCGATTCGCGAATCGACGTTCGATCGCGTAACGGATCGTAGATTTGCGCGGAATGAGCTTATCTCTTCGCGAGATCGCCGATATCTACTTACTCTAAATAAACGTTCGTCGTTCGCTGTCCGATTCGAGGCCGATCCACCGGCTGCGCGAGTCTTGACATTAATTTTCTCGAACCGTAACGCGTTATTCTCGTTAGATCCCCGATCGAGTTTCGATTGCTCGAACGGCAACGCGATCGCCGAGGACATGCACCACGGTATCGCGTATACCGGTCTAAAACGGTGCTGGTTCTGTTGTCGTGCCGTTATAGTCGACGCTCGAAAACTTTTCCATGTACATAAATCGAACGAGTCGTTCGACGAAGCGAGCGACAAATTTATTTACTCTTTGGCCCGGCGGAAGGAATTTGTAGTGGACGACCTAATGACAATCGAAGAAAACAGATAACGAAACCTTGATTTTAGATCGTCTTTGTTGTGGTTTTTATCAATAACTTAACTTTTGAAACATAAATGAATACACTTATAGAGTCTTTATTGTTATGACAATCAGCAAAAGAGTCGAGAAGACGAGCTTAAAAAATTTTGTCGTTTGATGTAGGAAATTTGTAGAATGGTCATTTGATCCCTTTGATAGTTTTAGTGTTAACAATGGCATGTAACCAACGTAGGAAAAAATCATGTTTACAATATCTCGAGCACGGTTCGTTTAAATGTGAAATTCCGGATACTTCTCGATCACGAGCCATGTTTTTCGAAAACTTTGCTCCCGCGTCGTAACCGCGAATCAAGCGTGCCCCGCCTAATTAATGTATGATTAAACGATCAGTTCGCGGAACGAGTCGCGTCGCGAGATGGAAAATCTCCTGGGATCGCGTACGCGGAAGAATCGTTCGCGCCAACTCGTCGATCGAGCATCGCGCGCGTTGCGTAACGCGGCTGCCAGCGTTTTTCTAATCGCCGCCGATTCGAACACCCCGAGAAAGTCGCCTCGACCTAACCAGACGTTTCGAAAGTCGACTTCGCGATTAACGCATCGAAGAGTCGCCAAAAATTGCACAGCTCCCATTGTTTCACTCGAGAACGGTGCTGAATTAGTACGTTGAGACGATTTACCATGACTCTCGCGATTCGAGAACGATTCTTCGCCGATACTGCGAAGCGAACGAAGTTGCTCTTCGAAATCGGCGAGAGAGGACTAGAAAGAGACAGGGTGAGTAAGAGGAACATTCAAAGTTGCACGCTCAACGTTGTATCCGATCGTGGTGTTACTTGCACCTTACAAAAAGCTCGAGAACGATCAACGAACATACACCATGATCGAAACGATACCGACAAATCGAAATAGCGTCGTTCGTGATGCCGGAACGTTTCTCGAAAGATCCACCGAGTTGTGTAGCGACAATTTCACGAGAACGACGTATACCCGCGTTCGTTTCTCGGAGATTCGTTAAATTGCCATTAATTAATGCGCGTTCGTTCATCGAGACGATTTAAATTCGCGCGATCGCGGCATGCCCGAAGCGATTTCGCGTACTACGGCCGAGCGTTAGACGATGTTTCGTAATCGTAATTGATACTTGCCACACGGTTTCGCGCGAACGAGCGCTACAAAGAATCGATGTTTCCGCGTACCGACCACCGTGTCGTTCGCGTTTACGCGAGCGGGTCGCCCTTTCGGCGAACATTTACGTAAGACCGTCGTATCGAGATTTAACCTTGTTCCGACGCAGATGAACCGCGTTACGACATCTGGTCCGTTGGACGATTAAAACCGATCCAAAGAATGCCACCGCGCGGCCATATGGTGTATCGCGTCTTCGTATCGGCCAATTAATTCGCATGAATCGAAGCACAGATAACAGAGACGTTGATCGTCCTCGATCCAAGTCCCGCAGTCTCGTTCGTTAATTGCTGTTTAAACAACGCGCAACATCGCGATAGAGAGAGAGGAGGACGATGGATCTCGTTGGAACGATTTTCTCGAGCTGATCGAGGCAGGGTTCGGGCAAGACAAGATGAGAGCGATGGAAAGCACGGTCGCGCGAAAGAGAAGGCCAGAACGGATGAACTTTGAAAGAGAAACTAACCATCGACGAATCGAAAGAAACGCGATCGATAAAGGCATCCTCGGACCGGTAACCTCGGTGTTTCGTATCAGTTTAATTCTTTCTCGCGGTTGAACCGATACTATTGCTATCAGATGTATTTTGAAGTTATAATTTTTCTTCGCAACTTTCACTGTTTAACGTGGACCCTAAGCAGTGGACTATAATGAAACAGTTAAAGGTAGCATATAAAAATGTAGAAATAATATTTTTGAAATTATCAAACTTTTCAACCAAAGTTTTACAGTTACAATCCGCCAGCAGTAAAAAAACACCTTGGAATGCAAAGGGTTAAGCGTCGGACCTGGAGGCCCCGCCAATCCCACATACGCAACAACTCGATTTCGCCTCCGATATTATATTGTCGTTACCTGAGATACGTCGCGTTCTATACGATTCGTACTTCGACCCGAGAGAGGCAAAAAAAAAAACGCCAGCGCCGAATTCCGCGTTAAAATACATGAACCTGAACACTTGGTTACAGAAATTCCCCATCGGAATTACGTGTTCGCGGTAATAACTTATCGCGCAATTTCCACGGAACGAATCTTTCTGTTGCGAAGAAAACACGAGGCTGCTGCCGGCGGGTCTCTCGTCGTTTAAAACGAAGCCGTTCCATTTCGCCCCGCGGATTGATTCGTTCCCCGAGGAATCGTCTCATTTCCTTCGTCGTTGATTGCGCCGCGCGCCGTTCAGCGACCGAATAATCTTCCGCTTGTTCGTTCGAGCTGGCTCGCTCGCTTACACTTTCCTGGAACACGATCGTTTCTTTCGCGGTTCTTTTCTTTCGTCCTTCGTGCTCCGCCATTAGACGGCGGTAAATATTTTATCCGGTGTTACGCCGCGAAATTCGCTGTCGTCCCTTTCGCGGAACGAAGCTTCTTCGAGAATTCGTCTCGTTACGAGGACGCGAACAGACCCCACGGTGTAACGCGTTCGGTGAAAGCGCAAGATGGCGCAGCGCGTTAATCTAGGGCAAAAGCGTCGCGTCCTCGCGTGTAATTTACGAACGAGAAAGGTCGTTCCAGCGACTGCGATCCACGAACAAATCGTTCACGGGAACCTTCATTCCGTTTCGCAATCTGCGTAGTTTCGGACGACCGAAGTCCGTTTATGAAGAGCAAGAAAATGGCGCAGTTTTTAACCCTTGGTTAAAACTGGACCGGTAGATCGACCGAATTTTAACAAATTAATTGCTTCGATTCTAGAGCGAGAAAGAAGCACGTAATTAATGTTGCTGCTGTTGAATTGCATCGAGATGTTCAGTAATAATAGGTCGTATATGAACGGATGTGTTCACAAAAAAAGATGCTGAGGCGAAAATAATAGAAAAATAGTGGGGGTTGAAATAAATGTATAGATATGGAATTTATAGATTTACATACGTTTATAAATTCATTCTTCACAAATTTACAATGTTTTCATACAAAATAGAAAATGTAAGGAAAAAAGTTAACTATTCGAACGCCACCATAAAGGTTGCATGATATAATTTTTTTAGAAATTATATATACGTATATATACTTGTAACGCACTCACGGCTCGAATAACAAATCTTACTCGATTTTTGAATACTCTCCAACTTGAAGACTGAGCGCAATTATAATTTGTGTGTCCAAGAACCATTGAATATAAAATACCGGCAACATTCTCGTTTCCTTCGTTTGTTTCAATATTGTAGCTATGAATAGTCAGTTTTGACTGACGCATCTGACAAATAAATGGTACGGCGAGGGATTAATAATGACACGAGATATCTTGACAGTAGTCAATTTCGAAGGCGACACGCGTATAGACGCAGTAACAAAGAGACACGTCCGTGTATAGGTCAAAAGAGCACGCGCATACATGTTCGAGCTCGAAACGAAAGTATCGGACAGAACTATCAGTTAGATGTAATACTTTCGTCGGCAGACACGGTGGTGGCAACCCACGCTTCCTCTTTTAGCTTCTTCGGGGTCTGGTAGACGATTCGTTCCTAAATTCGTTAGCGGCGGTTGTCAGCGTCGAAATTCGTTCCCATATCCAGCAACGACGCTAGTCACAAAGGCGAGCGTGGAGAAGCGAACTCGGTAATAGCGGCATTACTTTATGCGATTCATTCCATTCTTTCGCTATGACTATGACAAATGACCTGTCCCATAGTTCTCTGTAAAGCTACCTTTGCATAGGGAACGAGCGTTATTCCCATGCCAAGGACATCGTGCGCTGTTTTACTCGGAGTACACGTACCCGGCGCACTTCCTGGATCTGAATCGTTGCGGATAATTTATGTCCCGGTTCTAGACTGGTACCCCGGTATGCAAATGCGCCGATCGATTAATCCGCAAGGGACGACCGCTTTCGTGGAAAATAAGACATCGCGTCGTGACCGATTATTATACGGCTCGATATCCTGCAATTAACCGGGTACGAAGTTTGCATTCCAGGTTTACTGGAAATACCCGTCCGTCGCCGATGATATCTCGTGACGGGGACAGGATCGACGGGAACGACGACCGTTCTCGTACGCAATTAGCGCCGACCGGATATACGATAACGAGGAACGGAATTCGGACGAACAGTATTTCCCGCTTAAGGGGGAAACCTGGTTCAGGGCACCGAAAAATGCGGAAATTTGCACAATTTTTTTTTTTAACTTTCAATTATTGCAATCACTTTTTAGTTGTTTCATTGGTAACAAAAACTTATAAATCAAATTTTTTTAATTGAAAAATAATTATGTCGTATAACAAAAATATGTCACTGTTTACTTTTTTTGAAACACATAACTCGAACAAATTTTTAAACTGTATGTCTGTACCGTCCATTTGAAATAAAAAGAGTATTAAAAAATATTTTCGGATGTATATACCATTGATTACCGTAACTTCCAAAAAATCGATTTTTTGAACCCTCTAAACCAGGTCCTCCCCTTAAACGAATAAGGACGATACTTTACGATCGAACTCTCTTTCCACCCGATTCGTACGATACGTGACTCGATTACGTTACGCGATCTCGAGACGCGAGAGAGGAATTACTCACTGTCAACGATTACGTTCAATTATGGCAGCGCGAATTAACCGCTCGCGCCTATCGTCAATTTTTCATCGTTTCCGTTCGATTAATTATCATCCCCGATCCGCGAAACCCATCGTCGATCGACCGATCAAAAACGACCCTCTCGACCGTGTATTCGTGTCCTGCTGGTTGGAACTCGTCGTTCTCGCCGGCATCGAACGAAACGCGAGGAGAAAACGAGGTGAAAGAGCGACGCGAAGGAAGCAGCGCGTTTGTCACGCTGTCACGAATTCGATCGCAACGCGGTTAAAGGTGATACGAACGAACAACCTTTGTAGGTCGAACGATATCACTTTCGCTGGCCCACAGGCAGATTCCGTATCGTTGACCCGTGACCCTTCCTTGCTCGCTGCACGACGCGTCGTGACGAAAGCGCCTTTCGTTTCGTACGTGGCCCAGCCTTTCCTAATTAATTAGTTAATTGTTCCCAGCGGGGCCGAGCCTTTCAGCTCAGCCGATTTTCTATCTCGACCTAGCGTTTCTCACGAGAGACTTTTTTCCCTCCGAGTTGGCGAGCTGCGACGATCGACGTTTTTGCCGGGCATTCACCCAACTCGCGCGGCTTTGAAGAACCGTATCATCGGCTTTCAGTAAAATCGACGCGCAAAAAGCGGCGACAAAAGTACTCGACCGAGACCGATTCTCGGAAACGGTCTCCCGACCTCTGACGAGTTCTGCTTTTGATCGAGCGTTATCTGAAGCTGCGTCGTTTCGCGATAACGTTTCGTTTCGAGACTGCTTGGCATCGTTCCTCGTGAAACTCGCTGACCCGCGACCTTCTCGTATCTTCGATAATTGCGAATTTGCTGACAATTACCCGTTTCGTCGACGTGTAATCGCGCACGAAACTCGAAAACAGCGCGTCGTCGTTCATGCGAGCAAAGTCCGTGTTGACGTGCACGGCGAATCTTTGCGCTTCGCTGATGTCACGAAAAAGAACGCGATATCTTGCGAAAAATCGTTTACAGATAAGGGGATACGACCGATATCGTTGATCGACGACATTGAACGGGGAGGGGAATTCTTCGATACGGAAACACGAGAGAAGAGAAAAAAAACGGTAGAATCGATACGGCCTAAGACCAAAGTACAGGTACTCGGCGTAAATAGAGATCGATAAGAAGCGGGTAAACATAGAACTCGAATTGTCATCGACCGAAGTAGAAATCTCGCGTTGCGAAACGATTTTCGCGAGAGGAGAATCACGAACGATGGGTTAATGTCGAATTGCGAGAATTTGATCGATTTTTTTTGGTAAACTCGCTTTCGTCGCGGTGGTCAACGGATAAACGACGCCCGATGCGCAGGTGCGAGTTCGCGACGAACAAGAATAGGTGTACACGTGAACCGATTTCACGCATGTCGAGACACGTGCAGCCGCGCGCGCAGCATGTGCATTTCTCTCTGCTGGCATAACTCTCGATCGCGTAGGCAATGCCTTATAGGTATTGTGATCGTCGATTGCAAAAGAGCGGCGCGGTGCAGCGCGGCGACCTCTTTTCGGATCGACTGCCTCTGCGCTCTGGATCCTGTTCTGTGCCGGCCGATTCGCTTAGAACGATAAATACGATAGATACGTCTATACGCCACCCGATTCGTTTTTCCCCTCGAGCGTGTACCTTTCGTAACGAGCGGCGTTTATTGCTCGATTTTTTACCGGACGAGTCGGCCACCTTTCGGATCGTTTCCGATCGTCCGGACGAAAGCGGTTCGAAAGGGAGCCGGAACGGGAGAAAGAGGGCCGTCGAAAAACAGCCAAGAAAGAAAAAAGGAAGAGCCACGTTCGAACGAAGGGAACGAGAGGAGGGCATTAGAGGCGACCTTGAAAAGAACCTTGCAAGGCCGTCACGCTTACCTTCGGACCGTCTCGAGCTGCTGCCGCTGCTTCCACGGACCGGATCTCGTTTCAGATACGATATGGAGAAAGCACCGCGGAGTCCTCGTCTTCCGCGTGTCTAGTCTTACGGGCTCGAAACCGATCGGAACGGATACCGAAACGCGTTAACGAACGACATTCCGATCCTTCTCTCTCGCGAATGAAATCCCGCTCGGCGTTTTCCCCCTCGAAAGAAACGATCAGCGGGAAAATTAGCCCCGGTACGGTAGATCGAACGGTAGATCCGAGCGATCGCGACCGAACGATTTATCGCGTTTCCTTATCGGTGGATGACGTCCGCAAGGTCGACTCGCGTCCTCGAGCGTCGCTTTGTTCGAACGCGAGTCACGCGAAATGTACGCGCGTACATACCGAGACGATTCGCGTAATCGACGCGGGAGGATAAATAATTGCTTTTCATCGGGACGGGAGTACGTGGCAGGCTCAATTTGGTAGCGGTGAAACGAGAATCGCGTCGACTCCGCTATCCCGGTTAATTGGATTTCAAATTGAACGAGTCTCGTGTACGCCACGAAGAATCGTCGAGTTCATTTTTCTCGAGCGTCGTTATCGTTTCGAAACAGGAATTCAGAGCCCGTTCGCTTCCTCGCTCGAACGATAACCGCGCAAACATTGGACGAGGCGATAGCCGTTCCATAAATATTCGTTAATTTCTAATAAACGTTCGTTCCTCGTCGAGCGAAACCCGGCCAGATAATGCTCCGTGGCTGTAATTACGCGGCGAACGAGCTCGGTACTCTTCGGGGTTAACGACGAAGCTAACCCCGGAGGATACCGCGGATACCGCGTTCAGACAACTTTGCCCATCGTCGCTGCCGGATACGGCTTTCGACTTTGATCGAAATCTTTGATTCGTTATTAACCCTTCGCCGTACCATTTGTTTGTCGGATATGTCGGACAAAAGTGACTTTCGTAGCTGTAATATTAACCCTTATCGGTCGCTAGCTTCTTATACATTGATTCTCGCTAGGTTGTAACTGATTTCGACAAATGTGCGACAAATTTTCAGTATTATATCAGTTTCAATTAATCATTTATAAGTTTTTAATGTGTGTTTTTAAAAATACCTATTCGAAATTGCTGTTAAACAATGTGGTGAGCGTGAGTCACCATTGGATGCGCAAAGGGTTAAAAATCTGTTGTGAGTAACGTTCGTTGCGTTTGAGCTGCGAGCGCATCACGAGTCAGGCTCGTCAAAGTCTGGCAAGGGGTTGAAACCGATCGCTTCGCGTACAAAATGCTCGCTCCTTTTCCTCGACCGTTCGCTTATCCTCGCTCGCTATTACTCAACGCGTTACTCAATGCCGTGTAACGAGCTCGGTCAGCGAAACGACGCGGCGTACAACCACGACCACTTTTTGTGAAACTCTCCCCGGGACGCGGACTTCAATTTTTCTCGAATCTCTTAACCCCTTGCCTTACGATTTAATTTCCAACTCTTAGTCTTACGATTTAATTTCCAACTCTTAGCTTTACGATTTAATTTCCAAGTCTTAGCCTCACGATTTAATTTCCATCAGTGCGTGCCAAAAGCGACACCAAGGTCGGTCACGCGTAGGGACATACGTCTCTGAGGCGTGTTATTCGTGTTTGGCCCATAGACTTACGACGTCTCTGAGGCGTCATTGTAAGCTAAGGGGTTAATAACTCTCGCGTCCGTTATCGGCTCGTCACACGAATTTTTCAGGGGTTTATGCGAGCAAAGCCGAGGGACGAAGGTTCGGGGCGTGCAAGTATTACGCAAGATTCGGTTCGCCGGTTGTTCGTCGAGTCGGAGTCGGTCGGTTTATTTGCTGGGCTGGTCGGGTGGGTTAGTTGCCGGCTCGGCAACACGGCAGTACGGCAACTGCGAAGACGGTCGCCCAGGCACGAGCAAGAAGTAAAGGAGAACGTCCTTGCAAGGCCGGCCGCCGACGCCCGACAGTCCGAGCCTCTCTCTTTCGCTTTGCTTCACCTTCCCTTCGCCCCTCGAACCGCCTCTTCATCCTTTTTCGTTCCTTCGTTCGTTCGCTCGGCTCCTAATCTCCTCTCTTTCTCCCTCTTCTCCCCATTTTCTCTCTTCTAGCTCGCTAACTCGATCCACGTCTGTATACGCGTATCCGTCCACGGCCTCCTCGATCCTACGGCCGAGCGTTCGCCGGTTACACGAGGCCCTGTAACATCCATTCTACCATCCTGTTTGCTTACATAGAAAACTGTCGTCTCACCTATCCGGGTGTAGTTACCAGCCTGCATCCTGCATTCCGATACGCCGCGAGATCGCGTGAGAAAACCGGGGGATCGAGTTAATTCGTTCGACAATCACCGGGTACCGTCTTCGTGGAAACCTAAACGTTTCCTGTTCCCGGCTTCGTTCTTTATTCGACAAATACTATAACTAATCGTTCGCGAATAAAGTCTCCGGTTGTATCTGAAACCCGTCGTCGCCGAAAAGTTGCCCGTGGGCGATCAACCTTCGCTCGGAGATAACTTCGAGGACCACGATGGTCCCAAAAATACGCCTTGCGTGTATTGCGGCGAGGAATCGAATTCGCCGTCGTTCAGGAACATCGGTCAACTCCGAGAATGGCTGCTTTCAGCCGTCGAGGAAGACGCCGCCAACGTTCGCGAGTTTAATCTCCTCTTCGGTCTCGTGAGAACGTTCTTCGGCTCGTTGCTCCTTTTCTAGGAATATCGATGAACTCCAATTTACACGACATCGCCGCGAAGAGAGCAGTTTGTTCTTCGTTTAGCGCGAAGCGTTCGCGGTTACACGTTAAGCAAAAGTCGATGTACCTTGCTACCTAGCTGTGCCCGCTACGAAAGATCGGTAAAACGCATGTATTTATGTCGTTTCGTCTCACCAACGAGAGGACGCAGTAGATACCGCCATACTTAGCACGACAAGTACCGATACAACATACTTGGCGTTCGAAATTTGCCACTTTGAACCACTGGCTAAATTTTTGTACTTTCGGAGTTCGTCCACCCTACGTTGACCAACGTTGTCTACCTGCGACTTTTCGCGTAAACGGTCGATAAAATTCCTCGACGCGTTGTTCACGGCATAGGCATTCCGAATAAAAAATCGAGCTCGGTACGTATCGAGGCCGCTTCAAGTACGAGCGTTCTAAGGCGCGTAATGATTCAGTCGGTGAGAAATTCTGCAAAAGACAAAGAAAGCAGCGGCGCGTTCGAGAGCCGAGAATATCGTGACTTTTCGTAGGTGTGCGACACGAACACGTAATAGGTTTGCACGGCTGCGAATCAAGTAGGCGAAAATCTATGAATGCAAACGCCACGGCACGCCACATCATGCCACGCACTCGTTCGTACGGCCCACTTCGTGCTTCATCGCTGGTAGAAAACCCGCGCGTGCACTTGCGGCCGGATTGCGCAGTGCCAGGCCACTCTCGAATCTGTGGGCGTCGATCCTGATCGATCGGTTCCTACCGTTCTCGTTCGCGTGATTCGCGATTTTATAAATAGGCGAACTGGTATTCAATAACGCGACAGATTAACCCGTCGCGGCACGACGCGCTGCAGACTCGACGAGGCAGATATGGTCACGCCGATTCCACCATCTTGCTATTACTGTTCTTTCTACGGTGAACCCTCGACTTTCGCACACAATTGGTTCTCGAAAATGTGTGCGAATGTTGAATGTTCGAAAGTATAATCGCTTCTCGCGTTACAACGCATTCCGCGGATAACGAACGCCGTTCGTGGCTGTATTCTCTACGAAACATTGATTAAAGTCTGCACCGCGGGAGTAGCATGGAACGCACGGATTTAATACGGCATACGTAACGTTAATTACCAGTTTATAGCCGAGAGCGTGTCCAAGTTGCTTACTTCCAAATCCGCGGGTAGAACGGCACTTCGAAGACGCGACGCGATCCTGGATCGAATGTCGATAATGGCCGTGCGATTTAACCCGAGTCGCGTCGCGTCGTTGAGGATCCGTCGGGTATTCGTTACAGGTAGCGATAGACCACGATACGAGGGACAATTCGTTCCATGGATATTACGCGTTACAGCGAGCTTCGTAGTCAACCATGCGTAAAATAGGAACGAACCGGTGCTCCGTGTTTTAGATACTTTCCAACGTAATTTCGCATACTCTCGATGCGGCATCGCGTTCTACGAGTATCCCTCGAATACCTTATCGCGTTCTTCACATGCTGTTCTCAAAATGTTACGTACACTATCGCACAAATGTATGTAGGCATCTACCATGTCCATGAAATTTGTGACACATAATGTATATTTTTATTAAACAATAATATCACTAATTAAACAAATAACTTCACGCTTGCGCAATGAACTCTGAATTCAAAATAATAACAAGACTGGCCCGATCACCCGATTTGTACCCCATAGAGAAACTGTAGGATCATATAGTCAAATAAGTCCAAAAAAATGTCTCAATATCCGAAAAGATTTGAGATCTTAGAATCTGTGTAGAACCTTATTGTGCCGATAGAAAGATGTACAATGTAAAAGATGTACACATGTAATTATTTTTCATCATAATCGGTAAGATACTTAACAATCATTATGAAAACTTCTTCAACGATCATGCACGAACTGAGATACATCCTAGGTAATCAAATTTACCGAGGACATCATAACTTTCTCATGTAGTTACAAGAATTAAGGAAGTGTCCTCATATTTTTAAGCGACAGTGTATCTCGAAACGATCTCGATAACCGATATTCGCGCGAAATCGCTCGAGTTACGTGTCGGACTTAACGCCGATGCGTCTCTTCGATAACTTATAAATTATTACTACGAGTAATTACCAATAACGCGCTACGTTTTTACGCGTCGCGAACCGTATATCGAAAGAACAATTTGTCCGACAAACTTCGTATCCACGTCCGTAACGTTTAATCTTCCGCGCGAAATCCTACGAATCGTATCGAGGGCAAGAAACGTCTGTTATCGCAATTATTAATAATATCGTTCGAACGTTTGCTGTTATCTTTGCATCGTGCATTGGCCAGCGTGGAATCGTCTTCGCGCGACAACGAGAAACGATATATTAATGCATATATAAATGTTTTCTTCGACGGATAAGCATCTTTGCGATCTGATAAATCTTCGAGCAGCTCGAGGTTCGATACGCTCTGTAATTACGGCACGTAACGAAAGTGTTACGTGTAGGTGCTTCGAAAACCTTGGGGCTGAGAGTCGAGTATCTAAGGGCGTGCGCAGATCGAGACGACTTTTACTGCTCACTGCTATCGTTGACCGTGTCTATCGGAATCCTTTTCGAACGGACAATTATCTTGTTCATTTCGCCTCTCCTTTCTCGAACGAGATTATGAACGAAGGGACAAAAATTCACGAATCCCCGAAAAACATCCCCTACCGAAGCGCAATGATTCTCGAAGCTGGACAATATGTATAGGGTGTTTCGTCCGTTTTTCGATCGGTTAGTTGGCGGACACGAGGTCGAAATTGTCGAGAGAAAGGAACTCTGTATTTGCCATAACTTTCCAACGGTTGCATGATTTTTTCTGCGACCGGTATCCTTTCATCGGATTCGATGATGCGTACCTTTTGCTCCGAATACGCCGAGCGAACCGCGCCGAGGAATGTGTCATGTAGCATTTACTATGGTTTATCGAGTTGCGTAAAGGTCGTTCCGATAGTGGTTCACGCTCCGATAACTAATCGGAATAAAAGTGAAAAATTCAAGGTTCAGAAAAGCTTATCCGCTCCCCTGGAATATCCGTGTTCCGTTAGACACGAGCGCGAGTAATCTTTCTTGACAACTTCGATGAGCATCAGATAAGATAGGGAATTCGATGAAACGAGCGTTTGCTCGTTCTTCCAGTTACCCTTTTTTTTCTGAATCACCGATAACGGTTTTTTTTAAACGTAATCGACGCACGCAGTACGCGCGTGTCCCGCGACCGACGAAAATACACGGGTTGGTGTCGCGATTCGCGATCGAGAAAGGAGACCGGCACGACGTAAACTCGAACGATGCGGCTCATCGGGGACGTCGCGTGACAATGTTTAAAACGATTTCGTCTGGTCGACTCGCACGGTCAGCGGTGCTCGCATAAACTCGAATCAATAAGTGCTATCTGTCAGGATGGCACGATAAATAACCATCGGACCACGAGCAATTGTACATGCACGCGAACCAACGCGCACCGGAGTGACGTCCACCGACAATTCCCTCGCGACCAAATTGATTTACGCTCGTTCGTCGACGACGTTAACGCGTCACCATAGGCCGTCGATCGGTTCGTTCTTTTCCTCCGGGGATTCACCGTCGAACGTCGTTGGGGTCAAGATCGCGAGACGTCGCTGAAATCGTATCGAAAATTATTGGAGCGAGCAAATGGGATCGCCTTCGAACGAAATATAGTAGCGATCCGCTCGCTCGCAATTAAGATAAAGCAACGATTCCCTCTTGCGAAGGAGGAGGTTCGACGACCACCGGATACCGAGTCGACCGGCACGCGTGTGGTCTCCGCGGAGGATAGCCTCGTATCGCGTTACGTGGTCCCGTAGCGTCCAGGATGGTCGTCGAGTCGTTAGCCGTTTTGTTTTCGAGCGAAATCGGCGAAAAACGCGTAGCTCGAAGGACGAGAAATCGTTGGATCGCGAGCCCCTCGTGCGCGTATAGTTTATCGGTCGCTGGTCGAGTCGAATGAACCGCGAACAATCGAGTCGGTACACGGATCTCTTTCTTCCTCGCGTGTCCGCCGGTCTATTAAGTTTTGCGCAACCCACGTCTCCCCGGTATTTATCGAGGTCGAGTGCAGCGGTGCTCGAAGCGTGGGTCTTAACCTGTCACAATTCGATCGTAATTTCGCGATAAACCGGCAGACCACTCCGGAATTCGATAAAAACGATACGCGGCCGTGGGGGAATCGATCGCGATCGTTCGCTATTCGATCCGGACGAGAGGAGTCCTTTCTATCGGCGCTAAAACTACTATTAAACTGGTACCGGTAAAATAAAATATCGACAAGGTAGTCGCGTGAAACGCGTTTATCGCGAACCGTCGATTCGCCTTAACTTTCGCTCGGCTCCTTGAACGCGAGAGTTCGTCGATTCGTCGGCGGTAATCGTTACATCGATCGTACTTTATTACGTTTAATTCTCGTCGATGCTAATGCCTCGTTATCCTACCTGTTTTAGCCCAACTTCGCTAACGTAACAATATTTATAGACATCGTTCTCGTGTCTCATTAGCTCCGCGCGCTTTCCCGCTCGCTCGCGTGACTCGGGCCAACATCGTATTCCCGGTAAATTCCTCTTATCGTACCCTATTATGCAAGTCGTATCGTTGCAGCATTGAGTTTGTCCGTTTAAAAACGTCACCGTCGAACGGAACGTTTATATCCTCTTAACGAACCCGTGCAAAGTTATGCATCATAATCGACGCGCTGTGAAGCGAGCGTTATACGACGCGACGAACGCGTATCAATCCTATCGAGCACGGTTCGTACGATAAAATGTATCGATATTAATCATCGGGTATCCCAGTCACTGTGCAAACAGTCGGGAATTAATTTGAGTGCGCGCGCACGGCACGGAGCAACACTTATACCTATTACAGGGACGATCGAAGCGACTCGATTATCTCGATACACGTAAAGAGTATAAAGTAACGATTATTTCGAACTTCGCAACGTGATCGCGTGCCTTTTATTTTCCCCCATCGTCGCGTACTTTGCACCAATCGCGTTTCGTGCGTTCACCGCAAAAATCGTTTAATAAGAGACTTTGGGCAAGGTATAAACGATTGGTAATATCCAGTTATTTGCGGAATGCCTCGCAATTAGTGGCTATCATGTAAAATTGTACGATGATTCGACGTGGGAGAGCATCGTACCACGGTTTACCTTGGAGGAACGGAGTATACCGTGGTTTCCCGATCCCCCGACGAAAATCGCGTTCGAAAACGTATTTTCGACGACCACTCGCGAAACGGACAGACTCGCGCGATAAAGCGAGCAGCACGAAAGAGTGTGTCCCGCCGTGAAAAATGCAACGTTCCCGAGGTGATCTTAACTCGTTCGAGTTTCGAGTCTGAATGGAACGACATTCCTTTCCAATCTAGTATCCTTTCACGCACGATCAAACGTGAAATGTAGTTTCAATGACGAAAATAAAATTCCGAACGATCCCGGCCGACGGAAAATAAAGAAAATAAAAGAGCGCACGGTAATTTCCCCCCCGAGAGATTTTCGAGTTTAAGAGTCAGCCGGAAGAAAATCGTGACTCGGCCTTGCTCGGACGCCGCACAGCACCGGAGGGTTTCTCGTTCGGTCGATTTACCCGAGCGATCGTAAAGAAAGCTTTTTCTGCGGGAGGACGGGTTAAAAGCGTCGCGCGTCGATCGCGAAGGACGCGACTCTCGAACGATACTCGCAGCCAGCACGGCAACAGAGGAACACGACGAGAGGTGAAAAGAACGCGTTACGTCGACGCCGCGAGCGAACACAGAGCCTCCCCGTTCTAACACGCAGGACGTGGAACGAACGCGGATTGCGAGTTACCGCGATAGCACCGGCCGCCGCGACGATTCCTACCTACCTACCTACCTACCTACCAACCTACCAACCTATCAACCTACAGCCACCTCGGAGATTCGTGCGCGACCGCGCGTTCCACCTATGGCAACCCTCTCGGATTTTGATGGAACTTATCGCGGTTATTTCTGTACCTCGACTGTCCGAACGACGGAAAATAAGTGCTTTTGACTCTCGAAAGAAAACGATAACGACTCACGGTCCTATGATTATTCTGCCGCCTATCCGCGGATAAAGCACGACCCCGCGTACCTACGTGCGCGCGAACCGGACGAGCGGAATAAGAGTAAGAATAATATTTATCGTAGAGTATAGAGAAGAGATAGGGAGAAAGAGAGGAGAGAAACGAGCAAAAGTACTGTTACTCGGACAAAGGCTGCCCACGTTTACGGTCAGGATGCTATAAAAGCGGTTGCTTCGCGCACACCCAGTTCTTCCTGCAGTTTATTGCTATTGGAAACGGTTCAGGAAATCTCGTTCCTACGTAATGCGTTTACGGAATGACGCTTCGTTTCTCCTTATCTCCTTACGTTTCGCTAATGCGACGATTCTTGCGAAACCGTTATCTTGCTCCAGTTCGTGTGCACGTACGCGATCGGCGCATAATTTCGCGATTTTCTTTTCCGCTCGTAATGGCCACTAAAAATGATCGACGTCAACGCGCGCACGAAGATATAAATAACTTTTTAACTTTTTAGCAGTAAAAGATAGATTCTAGAGTCGAGATAGGGACAGAAATAGTGGAGCGAATTCGTAATTCACGAATTTATCTCGGTTTCGTCCGAAATCGGGTCTCGATCCGCCATATACCGCGATACCACCGTAACGCTAACGACGGAGACCATACTTATTTTTGGTCGGACGCGGTTCAAGTTGGCGAAAGATTCTCCGACATTCGGCAGACCGTCCATAAGACTTCTCGTTCTTCCCGAGCTTCGTGTTCTCGCGCCGGTATACACGGAATGAACGCGAAACTTTTTTCACGGATCATCCCTCTTCCTTCTCTTTCCGAGGGTTCTCCGTCCGCTCGGTCTCGGCGCGGTACATGGCGGCGAGCGAACAAAGAGAATCTCAAAAGGAGAATCTCGTGTACGAGAAGAAACAAGAGCCGGTCAGTGGCTTTTCGCGCGAGAGGTTTTGAACCTTGGCGGAGACGATCGTCCGCCGCGAAACACCGGGCGCAAACACGCATCGAAGATACGACCGGCAATTAACCGATCTATCCGATTACCGTGGCCGGGTATTAATCGAGTCCACGTCGGAATATTTCGTATACTCGAAATCACCTCGGGACCATCTATCGTGAAACCTTGGACAAGACTCCCACGCGAAACGGGGAACGAGATATTCTGAAGCACCTGGTCTCGACAGTCCGCGGCGTTTCTTCTTATTGGCTGAAACTGAAATCCTGCTTATTCCGGTGCTTGTTCACGCCTCGCAGTTACCTACATTCTATGCTCGCTGAAAATCTTATATGCATCCTTATCTTTTTATCGCGAGATTAAGAGAACTCGTGACTCTACTTATTCGTTATCGCGTCAAGAACCTGAACGCGATGAAAACATTATCGTTACACGGCATCGTCTTACCCGATCCCTTGTTCGCGTCGCAACGTTGTTTTTATACCGCGTCGCGAAGTATGTATAACGAGGCAACCTCGCGATAAAATTTAACCACGAAGACACGAGACTCGCGACCATCTTGCCTCGCGAGCGGGATTCGTTTCCAACCGGCTAGGTGCCTCGACTGCGATCGAGCGAATTCGATTTCGCGATCTTAAAAGAATATGGCCGTGCGCGTCGATGGACTTTTGCGGCCTAAAAACGAGTAAATATTTTTTGCCCGCTGTAACAGAATCTTCTCGATCCGACGAAAACGTAGACCGTAGGCCTAAGGGGAATCTTCGAATGGCCGATACGGCTGCGCATAATACGGTTTCGTTCGTATCGAGTTTCTCGCGAGAGAAGCGAGTTTTCGAGATTCTTGGCTTTCGCGAGTGTTTTCGATCTGAAATACGTCCTTCGGCGATCCATACTTTTCCGTCCACCGGCGTGCATCTCGCGGCAAGATCGTGGCGATCCTTAAAACGCCTTAGATGGCGACCCGAACAGAGATATTTTCGTTTCGCTCCTCGGGGCTCCGTTCGTCGTTATTGCAAGGTCCCGGAGGTTAATACGAACAGCTGCTCTTTGGGATTGCCGTTTAACAGACATCGGCGTATACGCGTTTCGCTGCGTATTTCCAATTGCGTAACGCTTTAATTCAGACGGACGGAGCGTTTGACGCGTCGATACGCGACGGCGCGACGGACGTTAGGTTACCTTGCCAGAACAGGGACACTTAATATCAGTGCGAGATCCCAATTTCTTTCGCCACACACTCAAAATAAACAATCGGCAGTTGGCGATTCTCGATCGGCATCAAGCTCGAAGGATTCAAGGTGAGAATAGGCGTGCTTCTTGCGTTTAATTTGAACCTTCTCACGCGCCAATTCCTGGGTGACGCGCTCGTACGTGTCCTTTTAACTATAAGCCGTGTCAAATAAAGTATGTTACGCCCGCATATGGGACACGGATCTCGCGTTACGCGCCGGCCACGCCACCGCAAGGTCATCGCTAGATAGGATCTAACGCAGAAAACCTGACCGACAAACGAAGCTGTTCGACCGCTTTGATCTTGCGGCGGTACTTGTCACCGGACTGAGTACGCGAGGTCAGAATTCTCCCGAGTACCAGTTTAAACGCCTCGACGCGATCGCGAACTCCTTTTGTTCGGCTAGAAAAAGGCAAATGGCCGACTAGACGGCAGAGAGAGAGAGAGAGGGAGAGGGAACGACGGCCGAGAGCAGGTTGAAACGATCGGTTTCTCGATCGACGAACGAAGGAACGAACGAAAATGGAACAAAAGCAACGGGGATCTCGTACGTATGCGTGCACGAGCTGACGCGGAGGCGCGAAACGAATGATTTAATGACGTTGGCACGATATATCGCGTCAGGTCGGCGCCATTGATCTGCCATTCAGGATGCGAGAGGCTAAACGGCACCGATCGGGAATCTCTTAGGGGAGCGTGTGACGGTCCGCCGTTATCAGGAGGCTCCGCGCTATGATAGTCGCGGGGAAGCCGGTAAATTACAAGACAGATCGACTGGTGGCATGTGGCAGAGACGCATCGTCCCGGCTCGTCCTTGCAAAGAAAACGGGTATTCCACGAATCGCCGCGCACCGCCGTTGAATCGCGCGAAATTCCAGCCACGAAGGGATTCCATGTTGTTCGACGAAGAAAAATGTCGACGATTCGAATATAATTTGTAGAGGAGATCGCATTGGCGTTGCGTTAAGACTCGATCCGAGAGACTTCGGTATGCAAAGCCGGTGTGCCGTACAGCTTGCAGAACACGAACCAGCCACGGCGCTCTCTCTGTACGCTATTATATTATTGTCCCGTAGCTTTTCGTCTCGAAGGATTTCGATTGTCCGACCCGGCGATCGTTGTTTGCCTCGCATCGCGCGCCAACGGGGAACGTATCCGATTATGGGGAACGAAACGCTATTAACTTTTCTCTCGGCGAATCGGTGGCCGGTATTTAAGACGGATATCTCGAATTCCTCTCCGTTTATCCGGCGAGCCTCGTTCTACGGCAACCGTACCGTACGATGGGATAAGATAGGATGCTCCGTAACGACGGAGCATTAATTCGCCTGGACGCTGGTGTTGCACCATAATACGCGTCCGGTGTATACGACCCTCGGTCACCACCTACAAACAGAAGTCGCGGATCGCTTTACGACCACCGCGATCGAAAGTTCGCGGGGCATAGTCCTCGAACTTCGACAGTTTCTTAAATCTCCGAATGTCCGGTAATCGAGTCGTCGCTAATTATATCGTTACGGCAAGGCAACGTATCTCGTTCGGAGGTTTCCGCTCGAAATTCCTGCGAGCACTGACGCATAGCGCGCGCGGTGATTTGCATATTTGAAAGTGAACGAATGACTTTGCTCGAAGGGAGCGCGTAAACAAAGCCTCGGACAACTTCGAAGTCGCGTTACTTCAACTTTTCTCGGATATTCGACATTTTTCCCCGATACGCTCGCCGTTTCGTAGCGAAATGTCGTTTACCTTTAACGCAGGAGTCGGAAGGGACGTAACGCGAGAATAATCGCGCGATATTCTAAGAGTCTCGCGCAGGATGAACTCTTGCGTTACGTCCCTAAATCCCGACACGTTGCATCATGCAAAGTACATATTAGCTGGTCGTTGTCGCAACTTTGCCCGAGACGTCGCGTCTCGCAGGTGCGTGATGCAACGATCGAACGAGTAATGCAACTCCGTGTTAACGCGAACGTTGCAACACGCCGGCAATTCGCTCGGTTTCGAGCTCGCGTTGATCGCGAAACGTTATCGAGAAATTGTTCGCCCCGTTTTGGGCGAGCGACTCCGCGGCGATCGAAGCTCGACTCGGCCAAAGCAATTTATTATCCGCGGGCCACGGTACAAGGTTCGCGGTTCGTGGAGAATCGTATCCTCGATTTTCAATTTCGCCGGCAGGCAAAGACTCGAGATACCACCGAATAAACCAGTCAACTACCCGACAGCGGCAGAACAGTGCATACCACCGCGTAGCGAGGCGAGGCGAGGCGAGGACCTAACAAGCGCGAGTTAGGTAACTTGGAGCTAAGGTAACACGAGAGGGCCACCAGCGTCGTGAGAGTCTCCGGTTTCGAATTTGTCTAAAGTAATTAAAACCCTGCACGAGGTTCCGCCGCGTGTTATGCCTGCGAATCGACGTTCTTCACGAGGGTGGTTGTTCGTTTCGCGAACACCACCCAAGGATCTTCGAGCGACCACGAACGATGCTAGCTGTCTCTAGCCTGAGTTATACGCGAAACGTACGACGCAGCGCACGTATCGTTTCTACGTACGTAACGTTAGAACCTGCGAGAAGAGAACTCGCGGAACTTATCGTCCCTTCGCGTTATCCCTTGTAAAGAGTACGACCGGTTGAACGGACCGTGTTCCGCGAACGAGCTTAGTACATATCGCGATACAACATTCGACGAACGGAGGCTCGAAACGACGAGCACCGCGGGTGCACGAAATCGCCGAAAAAGACGTTATAAAGCGATGGTCTCCGGCTATAACGCGACGACCACGATGGAAGATAAACAGGAGACTACGGGGAAGTAAATAAACGGCCACCTGTTTAGCAAGCTGTCTCGGTTAGCCAGGTGAAATACGTGATGTCACGCGTTGTATCTCACCGTTACGCCGAGAATTGTATGCAGAGGAGGAATTCGATTGTCTCCAAATTGAGGAGCACTTATCTCGGCACGTGACTGCTCGTAGTCGAAAGGTAAAAGCCTCGTGTTTTTTCTTTTTCTTCGACGAGCATTGTCCCTTCCTCGAACAATCGTGGTCACGATAAAAACGTTTACGAGGTTATCGGTGTTGCCGCGAGGAATAAAGATGTTCGGAACAGAACCCCGCGGGTTCGTAGCCACCGAATAGCCGTGCCGCGACGTACGATCGTGATCGATCGACGCGATTGTACGATATCCTGGAAACGATACGAGGTTTTAAAAGCGTTCCACAGCCGTATTTCGTGCCTGCCGAGTCGTTTGTCCGGATGTATCGAACGGGCACCCACGAATCGGATATCCTTTAGGAGAAACGGAGTCGCGTTCAAAGACATCCTCGTCGGCGATCGGCACGCCCTGAACCACGTCCGGCATAACACGAACCGGCCTTCTCGGAAAACGAGGCATCGGACAAAAGGGAGCCGCGCAGTAAGCAACGTCATGAAACCTTCTCTTCTTCTTATGCGTGCCTCCGAATTCGGTAAACCGCCGATGGTTACGTCGATGCGATAAACGACGCGAGTTACGGTAAATCGATAGAGTCCCCGTGACGGTGTCGAGGACCGCACCAGAAGCTGAACAACTACAACGTTTCGGTGAACGCGATCCGATGCATGTGGGCCGTTGAAAAAGCCAAGAACCGCGACGTAACTCGCCCCTGTGGACGTTTCGCGCGTAACGATGACAAATGACCGCGTAAATCATGCGACGGAACGAACGGCTCGTATTATCGAACGTAACCTTTGGAAGGAGGCCACTGTACGAGATGAATTCTGCGACGCGACGACCGTACGACCGTCCACGATTCCGCATTGTCCAGTTTTACTCTCGCGAGTCGATTCTCGAAGGGACAGGCGATTCGACGACCGTACGGCCGTTTGTTCGAAAACGAGAAACAAAGACGCGGAGCTCGCGTGGCGAAGAAGTTGTTAACGTACAGGTTCGCGCGCGTATTCGACCACGTAAAAAGACACGGGGGGGGGGGGGACACGAGGCTCGTGGGCGTAGGTGACGCGATTATCGAAGCCATCCCCGTCTCGATGAAGACGTCAGGTTTTGACGGGCCGACAATAGAGGTATAAATTACCGACGGTAGAGAAGGACGATGACCGTCGTAGAGCGAACTCCTATCGGACGGTCGTTGCGTTTGGAAGCGCGTGCACGAACGTTAAGCGTCGCTGAATTCTAGGCTTTTATCTACCACGGGTAAAGATCGATTCCACGAGCATCCGAGGAATATACCCACGAGCTTCGAGCATCGTGGCGAATTCTTGCAACGCCCACGAACTACCTTCGTCCGCCGAAGACGACGAGCTACGATCGAAGAGGTCATCGCGGCACCGAGCGTCCCGACCTTCGTGCTCGACCTCTCGATCCTTCGAGGACAATGAATTCATGGTTGTGCCATAGATCCTTGAGCGGCGGTGTCTCCGCGGTCTCGAAATAGTCCGGCGACGAAAGAATCGAAGGAAATTATCCGAGCAACGTACGACCATCGAATAGTAGATACGTTCGTGCTGTCTGCATCTTTTTCTTTCCTCCTCGCTTTCTCTTTTTCCCGTCGATAAGCTAGCAGCGAATCGAACGGCCGAAACGCGTACGAACTCCTCGCGTGTAGTTTTGCAATAAATCGTAAACGACCGACTGTTTCACACGACATTGCTGCGAGCGTGGGCAGTTGCGGTGTAGCAATATGGCGCCGTGCCTGGCCGTCCTTCCGTCCCACCTGGATATATAAAACGGGCATTGCGGTTAATTAACGAGCATTACGTTAGGTGCCAATCTGCATAATTAGCGGCCCGCGCCTCGCTTCCACCGCGTTCGTCGCGTGTAACGCGTTATACCGGTTACGCGCATTCCAAACAATCTCCAAGTTCGAAACCGTACGAAAAACGATCGACTCGCATCGGCGTGTCGTTCGCGCGACCGTATCTCGTTGATAGTTTATCGTTCGAATCGATAATGGGACTCGACGGTCGCTATAATTGTCGTAGAAAGTGAATCGCGCGAATCACGAAGATTCCGAGCTGGAAACGGTGCAAAAGGAGCAACGCAGGGGAGAGGAGACACCGACGACCCCCTTGAGCGAGATTCCTACCGGTTTACTGCCTTGCGTCTACCTGTTATTGTAGCTACGGGGCTGCATTCCAGTTGAATCTAAATGCCTCTGTCACGGCTCGCAATAACCCTAATGGCAGGAACACGATGTTCCTGCTCCTGGGCGAGCATTTTCTGCGGATGCATCGCTTCGGACACGAAACGAATATCTTCTCTTGTTTCGTGCGTCAAACTTAAAAACTTACGAACGATTCGGACGCGTAAATTATAGAGAAGGAACGCGGAACACGGGATACGTAATTTACGTTGGATTTTCGCAGCTGGCTACTTACACGGGATAACCACGAAGATCCTCTCGAATCGTCCGCTGAAGAGAAACGTGACTTTCTGGTATCGGGGGGCCGTCGATATCGAAATGATCGTGATGATAAATCGAGGAGTTCGATCGTTTGTGCAAAGTCAACCGTTTGAGTCCCAAGTTCTTCTTTTTTATTAAGTTTGAAGTAGCGTGTTCAAATTTACCGACGCCCGTACATCACGTAGCTTCTTCTTTAATGCAAATAATACCATTAAAACATTTTTATCTTCTTAATAATTTTTATTGAACAAAATTTGAAACATTTATAAACTCCTGGGCCATGTTTTTCCAATGACCTTTTAACTCGAACGATTAAACGACGCTCGTACGACGACTTCGGATTAACCTGGCCACCGCAGCGCGTGCAATGTCCGAAACGAGTTGGCGCATCCGTCGCGAGCTGATCTACCCTACGTGACAACATTTAGATCGTTGGTACGTGATAAACAAGAGAAAACTGCGGCTATAACAGGGTCGGCTCGAAACCACGGAGCCATCGAGACAAAGTCGTCGAGCAAACGAGGAGCGTAGCGAGAGGTGCACGAGTCGAGATTAACGCCGAAGCGGACGACAACGCGAGCAACGATTTAATTTTCGTTCTAGCTGGAGAACCAACGGCGAACCGGCTAGGCAGTAAAGCGGCGAAGTGCCGGTAATGTCGGCCCGTTTCGACGTTCGTGCCGTAGCATTTGCAAGGAGATCGCGATTAAGGTAGATTCGCGAGAACGCGATTAGCCAGAAATGCTAATCGAGCCGGTCGCGGAGGAAGAATCGCGCGTTGCGCCACGCGAAAATTAGAAAGGCGCCTTTGCACCGGTGATCGCGATCGGGTCTCCGTTCTGACTGTTCCAGCGAGAAAACTCCGTATATCCACTTGGTGGCGGTGCGTCGATGCGTTCGGCTCCGTTGCGTAAGTCGATTCCTTAATTAGAAGGCCGAATCGAATCCGGGGGTAACGGGAGCGAGGAACGTAATCGATGCATCGTGCTCGTTGTAGAACGTACGCGAGAGGATCGCGAAGGTATCTGATCGGCATGGTCGGACTTGTTATAGGTACGCGGCGCTCCCTCGCGAATATTTTTTCGCCGGTGTCTCCTGCGCACTTTCTTCGGCCTCGATCTCGTTGCGGGAACCTCGCTCGCGTATTATCGGTTTCGCAATCGTTATTAGACGTTGTTGTTGCGCAAGCGAGAGCACCCTGTCCTATATGAAATATCGGCCGCGTTCAATCTCGACCGCGGATACGTTGTAATTAGCGTGCAAGACATTGCGTGGAAGCGGAGCCTCTAACGTAGCGTGAATACGCGATATCGCGGCTCGTAGGACACGGACGTCTGTAAAAATCCAGATGCCATTTCAGATAGGTGCCAGCGGATTCGCCATGCCGTTACACCGACACCGAGCTGCAACTTTACCAGCAAGCTCACGACCTACCAATCTTCGCCTCGCTCTGCCTCCAGTTATTCATCCGTGGCTGCCTTTTACATCGTATTAACGCTCCTCCTGTAATAAGTCATGCCGCTCTGCTTATCGGCACTGCTGATACAAACGAAAACGGCCTTAACGATTTTCCTATTTAAAGATTCCCCATTATCGACTCGTGCCGATAAATCGTACGTTACGCGGGATGACGTATAGCGAAAGGGTAATTGCACGACGGAAAGGTATCGAGAAATGATAACTAATCGTTCGTTAAGAACAGATGCGCTGACAGATGGCCGTGGCAAACGCTATTCTCGCAGTCGCTACCATTCGCCTCGGGTCACTGTAATCGACGGACTATAAACCGACTCTGTCGGACCCTCCCTCTTTGCTCCTTACGATTGTTTTTCTTTTTTTCTTTGCTGAACCCGCTACACTCTCTACTAGAATATTCTGTTCGGTCACTGAGTATGAAATGTCCGATTACATACCTAAAGCTTCAAGTTCTTCAAAATGAACCACACGGCTGACCTGAGAGCAAAGTGGATGACAATCAGTCGAACGCTGTAGCGGAAGCGAATCCAATCCAAGGCTTGGAGTTACCAGTCCGACAATATTAAGCCATTTAAAAGCAATTGGAAAAATAAAGAAGCTTGATAGGTGATCGAACCTTTCATACTCCGAAAATCGGAAGACCTAAAAAGATCGAATCAACTAATATAATCTATGCATTCTTCGTGTCGTTGTTTTTGGAGATGATCTTCGGTAAAACGAGGACAGGTCTCGTTACGACACCCCTCGAACTCGACGACGTGTCGCGATATCGGCGAGTTTCACGGAAACTCGGTAACCCGTTGCTTACGCGTCGTCTACGCCGAGAAGGACGAGTTATTCCTCGAGTGTCAACGTCGAGCGTGCGGTGCCAACTCAATTAACGCGATCGCGATGACGATAAATCCTTTCCATTCCCTTCTCTGCCCTCCCCGACTCCGCTTACGCGATTCGAATCGAGAAAACGAAACGGTACGTTATGCATTGTACCGTACGCGCTTTTGTCCCGCAATTTGCGCGTCGCGATTCCTGGGAATCCGATCGAGCTACGCGACGCGTAACTAACCGTTCCAATCGAAAGAAACGCGGAAAAGCCTTCAGCCACTGGCGAAATCACTACGTAGCTCGTCTAACCTCGACTTCTGTTCGAATAGCCCGAAAAAATGCAACGGGACAAGCGATCTGTTTGAGAATGATAGAGTGGGAAGTTGACTAACCCACAAGCAAGAGTTGTACGTTGAGAACACCCTCTGATGTCAGATAAAAAGACGTTGAATTCTTTTCACAAGAATATCGTTTTAATTTTATTGAACACATGGTTGACTGGCAGTTTTACACAGAAACTATATCGTGATTCCGGCCATTATTTCGTGATTGAATGCGGACTTAAAATGAACTTCAATAAACTTTATTTATGCATAACGAATTATGATGGAACTTTGTACATATTTTTTCTATAACTTGTATTACTTATATTTAGTATGATAAACTGTATAACAATCACCTACGTGTGATTGTACCTGTTGAACTCCTCGAACTGTTTCGATCGCGAATTCGAACACGATCGGAACGAAACTATTCTGCCTTTCCCAGAACGACGCAGCCGGCCTGGTCCGCCGAGCGCATCCTTATTATCGCGTAAAAAAACTCCTTGTTATCGCGGTCTGGAGCACGTGTATGTAAATGGTGGCAAGTTGCACGCGATCGCGCGAAATAAAGGACGCGAGTGCGTAGCGGTTAGCGCGAACGTGCACCGATGGAAAGAGGATCGCGTGTAAGCGAGCTGAAACGCGTCCGAGTGGTCGGTTTGGTCAGCATAACGACGAGCCAACAGCTTCGTCGAATCGTTCGCCAGCTTCCGATTTATTATACCTAGGGTGGTTGCGCAGCGGCGAGGCGCGGCGCGTAAACAAGCGTTACGCGTGTAGGCAGATTAACCGCGCGAGGAAAACCAGCCACCTTCCGAGAACTTTATTCGACGCGGCGGATCGTCGAGGTTTACTAGCGATTCCGTGTAAGAGGTACGCGAAATGCCGGAGCTCTCGTGGACGAGGGTATTAACGAGAAAGCCGGGAACACGATACCTGCGTATCTCCGCTTTCCCTCGCTTCTTTCTTTCTGTATCGCGAGCCCTAAAACCCGGAACGAAAAGCGACGCTCGCAACGCGACAACTTTCTCTGTCTTTCGCTTCGGTGCGAGCTCGCCCCGGATTTCGTCTGAAATCGTACGGAAGAAAAATCCGTTTCCTGCCGGACGGTTTCGATGTCCGACGCACCAGCGAACGTCTCTATCTCGTGGTCGCGTTATGACCCGGACACTTTCGAAATGGAATAATACGGAATGCCGATGGTGAACGTTCCCGGAGCGCGGATATTTGCTCGAACGAGGAACGCGCGTTTTCGCATCGGGCTATCTTTATACGACGAGCGATATCGCTCGCGGTTACGATCGACCGCGTCAAAATATTGGAATATGGTTTTCGATCGTACCGAGGACCGTAAAAAGACGCGTGATTTATAAGCGTATGGCGATGTCCGCCTGTTGGTTCGCCTCATTCCTTATCTATCGATTTAACGCGTTCTGGAGGAAGTCTAAAATCAACGTGGCGTTGACAAGACTCGTCCATCGGTAAATCATTGGCCACGAGCGGTGACATGTTCCGTAGCCCCCTATCAGGACGAGTCTATTAAATCTGCAACAGGACGGAATGTCTGCCACGGCCATTACCATTCCGCCAAGTCGTAAGTTATCTTCGTTGACAGTGGGCGCGCATAGAAATGTCTTCGGCCGTGATACCTTCTGACTTCTTCTTCTTCTTCTTCTTCGTCTTTTACCACCGGATCCTCTCGTTGTTTTTCTTCTGCTCCTTCCATCTCGTTCCGCTCGAGACCGTCTTTGGTCGCGCTGTTAGCCGCCGACATACCCGACGACCCATATAATCGACGCGGCCGAATCTTTTCCGCGAGAAGGTTTATAAAGTCCGTAACGAAGCTCGCGAGTTTTTCCGACTGTGATCGATTAATCGACGAGGAACTCCGTGCGAGTCTTTCGGGTCCCGATTGACGACGAACGATCTCGCTATCGAGGGTACGGACCCGAAGAGGCATCGAACGATTCGTATAAAATTTGCATCGCATTCCAGTTGGCGGCCCTTGCCGGTACCGGTAATAGCGGCCGTGCATCGTAGGCAGATCCACGGAGAGATCTCACCTCGGCACCTCCGCGAAACCCGCGGACACGAACGTAAAGAAGAGAAGAAGAGGGAAAAAGAAAGAAGGGAACACGCGAGACGACAACGAGAACGAGAACGAGGCGAGGAAGACGGAGAAAAAGGGGAGAGGAAGGTGGAAGACCGGCAGCTCCTCTTTCTTTTCGAGTCCGTCCGATTCTCTCGGAGATCATAAAGGTTTTGTTGTGGCCGTCGAGCCGAACGGTAAATCAAGATGGTTGCTTTACGTAATGGAATTGCACCGGCCACGTCTTAATTAGGAAAAATCTGGAAGCGCATCCGTTTCCAGCCCGGCGATCCCGAGCGGAGTTAAGGCACCCATTGCATTCTCGTTAACCGTCTCCGCTTCTGAATGCACCGCGCGGCGAATTATTCGTTACGCCATTTACCTCGAGCCTTTGTTTCGAAGGAAATACGCCCTCGCGCGATCTATCGGGCAACGTTCGCTGCACGCATCCTCGTAAATACGCGATTAACCGAACGATAAAACGAAAGAACATTTCGCGGGGTCCGAGTGAATTAAAACATACTCATTAAGGTTCAGCTCATTTAGGATAGAACGTACTTTATAATCGGGCCACTTGGAGCATGATGTTTCGCAGTCAAACGACAACGGCATGCAGGACCTAGGCCTTAGGTCCCAGACCCTAGAAGTCGACGTTACATTTATTTAGTGTCAGTCACCTGTGGAGTGCAAAGGTTTAGTTAAGTTTAGTTCATCTCTGTTTACTTTATTCAATCAAATATACTCTATATAATATGCTTCTTCAGCTTGATTTCAACAAACCTTCCAATCCCGCAATTTTGACGTAGCGAGCAAAACAGGTTTCGCGTTCGGTTTGTTCGTGACCGTTTATAGATTTCGCCTGTACGGTTCGACGACAAATTCGCGTTTATGATTACGATGTACGCCGCGATCGTTCGTTGTCGAAATTTTTCATCGTTCCGCGCACGCAGCTCGTGGATCGTGCTTTCGCTGGTTTTCACTCTACGCGAATGCCAACATGAACGTTGATCCAAATTCACGTGAGATATTAAATTACGGTTCTTAGTCTCGGCCTGCTGGTGAAATACCGCGATGACTTCCGAGACAAGCGGCGAGACTTCGAGTCTCGAGCATCTTCATCAAGAAGTACGAAACATACGTGATTTTATGTCGCGCTTAACCTCCTCTGTTGTGCTAGCCGCTATATTCTCGCGCAGGCTTTTAATTGTTTAGAAACGTTTCCGCACAAAATCATCGAATTGAATGGCCTCATCGACGAGTACATGCCAGAATCGGTTAAAAACAACAAATTCAGCGAAGAGAATACGACCGGCCGAAAAGTCAGGTGTCAATCCACGCTATCCACGGCGAAAAATTGCGATTTGAACAGCGTCTCGGATTTTGCTGGTAAACGGACAACATCCCCCGCCGGGAATACGAACGTTCCTGTTCCATTTTCGTTCTTCCAGTTTCGAGTTACTACTCTCTACCGATCTGTAATCACGGCCGATCGCGGCACGGCGTTTGCAAGAGAAAATATTATCGATCGCGGGGCGTAGCTAGTTGCAACGGGCGTCGAAGACCCGGTCCGCTTGGACAGCTGTTGGCGTTCATAGTGAGCAGTTTAACGGCGTGTACGAAGAAAATTGTAATCGCTCCTTCCAGATACATTATCGATAACGTCGTCTCGACGTTGTTCCAAAGGTAAGATCGTGTCGATTTTCTCCGACGTACAATAATTGATCGGTCCCGGACGCAGACGAGAGTTGAAAAACGCCGAATGCGGACCATCGCCCGATTGGGACAGCTCCCTTTCGACTTGCGTGTTTTCGCTCAAGAAGGATACCAGCATGATCGGGAAGCTCATCGACATCATGCGGCCCACCGTGGTGAAACTCATAACCGACACGACGATCGTAAGTCTCGTCGGCCGCGAATCTCGTTCGATCGTAATAAAAAGCGATTTGTTCGACTCAGTTGAAACGCTGGTTGCAAGCGGTGGCACTGGCGACCCCGTCGCCGTCCACGGAATTAACGAACGCCACTCGTAACACCGAAACCATCGACTGCTGGGCTTACGAGTTGTTCTTCCATCTCAAGTACCTTCAAGTGAATCGTGCGCGACGAACCACCGTCGACAAAGTATGCGATCCTTAAAGGCAATTCTATCGGTCGCGTCACGCCGTACGGTTACTCGCGTGGAATGCGTTAATTTCCCTTTCGAGCCGATGCGACTGTGACAACGACTTTCAGCCGTGCTTTCAAGCTCGTTAACGAAACGCTGTTTCATCAGGTGGCGGCCAGAGAAGAATCCAAGCCTAACGAGCTGATTCACGCCAACTTGTGGCATCGTTTGGTGCAGCTTCGCGACAATTACATCATCCTGTACGAAACGCTCCAGACCTACGACAAGGCTCGCGACGCCGAGCCGGTGAAGCGGCAGGATTAATGTACGAACGTCGGTATCGAAAGTAAAAAGTGAAAAAAAAATCGCGATCCGCTGGTCGAGTCGGTTAATTACGATTACGAGGGGAGAAGGCGGTTAAGAAGTCGCGTTTCGCGGCCAGTGTCTACAACGCGCGGCGCAACGGCTTTAACTCGAGTAGAAGGTCCGCCGATCGAACCTCTCGCCCGTTTGTTTCGACACGATTCAGCTGACATGGCACGCTATTGTGGTTAACATTTAAACTTCGTGCCGAGGAAGGGAACGCAGACAGGCTGCAGGATTTTTGCTTCGTCGAGATTGCACCACCCGACCTGCAGTCACCGTTCGCTCCATCGACCATTTTTTTTTCTTTTTTTATTTCTTTCTTCTCTCTTCGATCAACGCCGTAACCTACTTGGCCGGATAGAACGTCGAGCGTTTTTCACGGCGAACCCAATACTATCGGCCACTAATATCTACGATTGTTCGATCGCGTTGCAAAACCGATATCCGTACACGGTTTCTACGTTCGTTGCACAAGTTTTAATCGAAACGCGCTCGAACCGACGTGGGGGAAAATTTCTTGTGTCCCAACGAATAATAATAAAGAGCGTCGTCCGTGAAACGACTACGAACGTGGAAGACGAACGCACACGGCGTACGCGACCTTTCAAGTGCAACGAGTTTACTAGGAACCAGTCATCGGACGCGATAGAATTATTAACAATTTACCAACGACCCATGTACATGCCGGACGAGTACTACGTACCCTCGCCTCTTGCCGTTCCACGAGATCTCCTTCGTAATTCATCGAACGTGAGCAGCACTTGTCATACGCGGATGAGGTCGATACTCCGGTCACACTGATCTAATCCTTGCTCGGACGTTGTCGGAAGCTTCGACGGTGGAGAGCCGAGGCACGTTTCGTATCGAGTTCCGTTGACACCGATTACACCGTTAGCCAATATACAATTTTCGTAACGAGCTTCTCGCTCGTTTTCTTCGCCGGCCGGATCGAATCCGATCGAGCCGAGCCGAGTCGAGTCTTCCGTTCCCACAATAAATGCGCCAACGGATCTTTCTGGGGCTCGAGGGAGTGCCGGTAAACATCACGATGCCTACTACGGTCGCTCGGTTATCGAACAATGCCAGAAAGAACGAACGAACGAACACGTTGTAACCCCGTTTCTCGTCCCGTTCGATCCACGCGATAATTTCCGCGTTCGTCGCGGCCCGAATTCGTTAATCGATTATTCGCAATTACGGGTACGGACGACACGCGAGTTCGCTAAACTGTTGCGATCGACCTCGCGAACCGGTATCCAACGATAAGTATAAAACTATTCCGGCGACGGCGATACGCGACGTGCATGTAAATAGGGAAAAAACTTTCTGCAGGAAAAAATTTCGTTAAGGAAAATCTTTGTTGGTCGACTAAACAATGGTCAAGAGTCATTTTTACGAACGTGAGTAAATTTTATTGCTCTGGTTCTGACGGAAGATAGTAAGCGAGATGAAAAACAGGCGAAGAATTTAATCCGCTATGTGTACAATCGACGATTAAAGAAAAAGGTGGATCGGTAACGATACGGGTCGATGTTATTCTTGACAGATTTTACGATCGGATGCAGCAAATTTACAGTCAGACACGCAGTCGAAGTGACAAAACAGGAAAATGGTCACAAACCGCGTCACACGAACCTATGTATACAGCTGTTCATCGAGAATCGTCCGAATTCTCCTTCTCTCGAAACGAACGCTTCATCTCGTTCGGAAACACCGCGGAAAGTAACGCGATAAAAAGTGGTCACGAGAGAGGAACGGTTTTCCTGGCAGGTCGGATGGGTTAGGTATTCAACCAAAGGTAAACGCGTCGAACGAGTATCGACCCCAACTAACCTCTGATCTTGGTTGATAGGTGATCGAGAGTTAAGCCTCGCTCTATCCATAACAGCCTCGAACCGAGTCCCTCGCATGGCTCTATCGTGCGAACCTACGGTAGTCACGACTCCGATTACGAGCCACGTAAACCACCGGAGATCCGTGTGAAGGGAAAATAGGCGGAGAGAAGAGAAGCACAGAGAAAAACGAGAAAACTCGGTGCCGAGTGTGTCGAAACGTCGCGAAATTTATTCGAATTCATACGCACCAACCTGATAGTTGGCAACGACTGGGCTAACGCCGACCGTGGATACAGGGAACGGTTGAGAATCCGCTCTCGAATCCGTGGAGGAGCAAAGATCGCGATCGTAAGATCGTACACGGGACTAGCAAGATCCTAAGGAACCGTTAGAGTTAACGACGAGTTCTCTTCCCTGGTTGTTCGCTATCTTTACGCTTTGCAATTCCGCGAGTGGATATCGCCGCGATACCACCGGTAGCGCGTGGAGGCGGTTAACAAGATGAACGATCCGTTCTGAGAACAACGAAGGTACATGATCGTATAGTTTGCTCGGGATTTCGCGGTAAAATCGGGGATATAATAGTTTCTTTTTGTCGGCGCGAAAAACGCCGAGTTCTCAAAGTGCAGCGAGCTCTGATCGCGGATGATCTCGCTGTGGAAGATGGCACCTATCGTTTCTCTCATTGACTCTTTGCCGACGAGTATGACCCGTGTCGCACTCACGATCCAAACGTGATAAACTTTATTCAGGTACAAATACTCTTCAACTTAACGTTTAGGTCCAATTATAATTTGTATAGTCTAGCTTATAATGTCGGGTCTGGCACGTAACGCACTATACGATTCAAATGTGACAACATAAATCGTATTCGCATAAAGAGTTTCAAGTACGATACCAATTTGTACAAATGTATATCGCTATATCCAAAATATACCAAACATTTCAAATTTTCTTCAGTTGTAGGTTAAGGGGCTCATTTTCTTTGTTTGTTCTGATTTTATTGGTAAAAATTTTGCTTTCGACTGACACGTCCAATATAAAATTTCACGGCGACGAGTTAAACCGCGAGATTCGACGTTCGACGAAACTCGATCGTTATGCCTTTCGAAGATTTACGGCAGTGAATGAAAACGAAACGATGACGCGAGCGAAGAGCTTCGTGATTCGTTTCCCGATCGGTACTCGAAAAGTTGCGATGACGAAGATAAATCGTGTTGGAATTTTAGACCTTTTATCATGGCCGGACGATAATGGCTAAGCACTCGTCGCGTTCGAAATTAACCGAAATAGCGATCGCCGATCGTGAACGATACGAGACGTACGTATCCGGCATATCAAGATACCGTGTGGAATTTAACCTCGTTTCTGTTTCAAAATTCTTTGCCGAACGACGGTCGCGATTGGAAGACGACGATGCCCCTTGTAGGCGAACGTTCTCGCAACGTAAGCTACGGTAGAAAGGAAAATGCTTTTGTAATAATCATCGAAGTCCGTGGCTACACCGTATCCGTCTTTCAGCGCACGGCAAAACAGAGTCGTGGGTGTGTACCTCGAGCACGCTACCCGAGAACAATGTGACATTATGGTAAATGACTGGGACCGTTGTCGTCGAGGAACGGTTACGTTTCGCTTAGCGTGACCCGTTCCAACTTTTTTTCACCGATCGACGATCTCGCGATAAAGCCACGCTATTTCCCGATTTTCCTTCGATTTCCACGGGAAAGGGGCGAGGTACAACGACGAGACGAAATGTCCGCGATTCGTTTTCTAAAAATTGTCGGACGAAGGAATAATTTATGATCCAGGAAAACGCGCAGCTAACTCTTTCAGTGGTACGCGTAACCGCATTCGCGTGTCTTCATCTGACGCGTTGTACGCAAGAGCGGTCACCCAGAGATCCGTGTAGGATAGATTGTCCACGACTCGCACGAACCGTTCTAATCCGATCCGTGAAAATATGAATCAGAAAACTGACAATTGGGAGTCGAACTAACGGGATTTCTAATGTCTTACGTAACGCGTTCGCGTTGCATAATCCGATTTCGTGATCGGACAATATTATTATTCGGTTGCTAGCCTCGATATGAAAGCTTCGTATTATTGTATCGATATGCCGGAACTTATGGCAGTGCCACCGCGGTGAAATTTAATGGTACATCGCGAACGAAAACCCGCGTAAAATTGCGAGTGTTCGCAGATTTTTACCGCGGTGATACCTCGTTTACGAAACACCGACTTCCATCGGCAAGAGGGTTTCGTCCAACAATTAGAAAGTTTATTAGCCACGAACGTTCCGTTTGCTACGATCAAATATTATGTACCTCCGATTATCGTCGTCGATGTTGCTATAACGGACCTCGGAAATTATCGAAAAGTCGATGATAGTAGCTGTGCGGTAAGCCGCAGAGTACCGTGCACTACGGACTCGTTAACAATCCGTATCAGAAACGATGTGATGCAATATCGACTTATCGAAGCGACATGTCGCAACTTTAATCGCGGCAAAATTCTTTCGACGGCTTTTCTCTTTTTTTATTGATCATCGGGAGGTGAAATCCATTTACGGACATTGAGGTAGTATAGGGAGGTTACCCTCTTTACAGGAGCAACCAATGCAACCAGGTAGCCATTTTGGAGCATCAGCCTACACTCCACAACAACGCATTACCCAAATTACCCAAGAAATCGTTCGATCGATGATAATCGTAGAACGAGTAGAGAAACTGCTGAAGAATAACTGTGGAAAACGCGTGCGCCGCGAAACGCAACACTTTCCATGTTACCGAGGAACTCGTTGCGCAACCATGGGTGTACCTTTCGCGAAATGTTCGTAGGGAATCGAGCATGTATCCCATTGGTCACGCGATAACTGTATTCGTCGGCAAAATCAACTTCCTGATTCTCGGAGCTTCCACTAACCGACAATCGCAGGGGGATAATTTGCGATCGAAGAAAATTACCGATAAACCTATGCCTCGTGCGCGATACGCAACAAAAAGAAAGTTTCGTTCGATTTGGACGATAGACTGCTACGTTAGACCGCGAAACGCAACGGTTGTGCGCAAATAATTGTCGCGATTTAACGACGAACGCGTATTTGGAAAATTTCCAATATCGCACGACGATCTCGTCACGGTAAGAAGTTAATAATCGCACGATGGGATAATGAAAGCATGGGCTCGAGTTACGAGCAACTTTATCATAGTGAAATCTTTCGTTTTTTCAACGATGGAGGTAGCGTGTTTCTGAATCGGTATTTCCGAAACATTGTTCGTGTTTACATTGAAACTCGTACAATTACCGTTGACCATACATCTTACGCATTATACAGAGATATTGCCTAGACGTTGTAAGATAAGCACGCATGAATCCCTGCCGCGATAGAGCGAACAGGCCGAGCGGAATACACGATTATGCAAAATTGGTATTCGCGGTAGGGTTCCCTGCGTTGATCTTAAATTACGCGACTTCTTGACGGAGGGATACTCGTGATTATCGTAAGTTATAATTATTCGTGAGACGAACAATGGCAGAAAATAGCCGAGTTTTAACCTCGGGATTAACGAACGCTCGAACGACTTATCGATAAAGAAATCGGTAACCCGATTAATCGAATTGTCAACCCTTTTACTGCCATGTCGCAATCATATATATATATTATTAAGAATCTGTTTGTTTATCTGGTTAAGTCTGAAACTGTGGATAATAAATATAACAAAATATTGTAAGGATATTTCGTAATATCATCTATGGCAGTTCATGAACGCAACGTGTACAATTTATACGAATATAGTACGCAACGAATGTACGATTTCACGAGAGCAGAATTTTCGCGACGACGACAACCATTAAGGATATACTTTTACGTCGTATTAGAAAACATAAAACGTTTGTAAAACATGCGTCGCACAACGGATCCTTGACATCGTACTACACTTATTATTTCATTTTTAGCGTTTAGCTTGTTTACAGTATTAGCATTACAAATGCAAGACGCGTACCACGGAGCAATATTTCATACCCTGTTTACCGCGTACTCTGCCGGTCATAAAGAATTCAAGCCTGTAACTTAACGCTCGATTTTCTCGTTCCGCGTAAAATTTATTTCAACCGGGCGTTTTATTCGAACGCGATAAATCGGCGAGCAATAGATTTAAATCGATAAAAACGATACATCGTTCAAATACGCGCTATCTATTTACGAGTTGTTGTTCGAAAAGGATGAACGCTTCGAGGCTAAATTAGGATACGGTGGAATATGTGCAACTAAATGCGAATGCATCGAAGGCTGTGCATCGGTGTCCCCGCAAACCTCGGTAGTTACCGTCAAGTTCAAGGATGCCGTCCGACTCTAGGTTCACCGGAGACCGGTACGTATACGACTAAACTAAGCGATAGAAAGAGATTCCCCTCTTTCGAGATGCCTCCGTCAGATAAAACGTACATTGTTTCAAAAGTACGTAGCGCGTCGTTTCGCTACGTGCCTGGTAAACGACGAAGAAGCACGATTCGGTAAAAGCAAGGCCGTAACAGAAATTCTTTCGCTCGATATTCCTCCACTTTTTTACGATCCACAGCGAGCGTCCGATCGTTATATCGACATCCTCCTGTTCCCGACGATCGTCAAGTTCAAGGCTGTCTTGGCTGGTTAGCTTCGCCGTAGACACGCGAGCTACGAGGGTAGAATGCCTTCCAGTTCGCTTCTTTGTTTCTCGTTGCTCATAACGCGCGCAAAATCCAACGCTGCGTCGTTCGACCAGGATAATTACATCGTATCGAGCCGTATCGATCGAAACCGCGAGAGGTAAGTCGGGGACAATAATTTTCCGCGCGTATAATATTCCCGTTCGTGTCCAGAATACGAGTACCCGCGCCATATGGTCCCGATAATACCGTTTACCCCGTCACTTTCGAGCACCCTGTTTCGTCGCTGGTTCGCCACGTACACGGAATAGAGTATCGCGTTTCGCGAAGGACACGCGACTTTATGGTAGCGCGGAGAACGTGCACGATCGCGGGCAAATTTCAACGGAGACCGAGATACAGCGAAATACTGAAACGCGTAAAAATAGAAACTCGTGCATTCCGCGATGCAAAGCGGTTATAAATTCTTCGAGGGAACGAGACTCGAAAGTGGCGAGGGAACGAGACTCGAAAGTGGCGAGGAAACGAGCAAACACCTGCCGCGGAGTGCTCGCGAAAAATTGCTTTCGCGATCGTTGTTTCCTCGAATTAAGGGCTAACAACGCGACGTTAATGTCCCGAGAAAGACGTCGATACTTACTATCCCGTAAACCGGGTACTTAAACGAGTACTTGCACCGTTCACGACGCGAAACAACAACCGGTCGATTTGTACGATAAGCTCGGAAGATTTCCGCGATGATGGAAAATCGGGAACGGAGTCCGATATCGATCCCCGGGGAAAGACTCGTTATCGGGACGCCGTAAACAAGTCGACCTCGTTGCGATCCCGACGCATGAACTACGCCTTTGCCCTTAAGGGCTCCTGGCAACAATGCTTTCGCCTTGGTCCGAGCAGGATCTCCGCGGAGGATCGCGTACAGGCGCCAATGGCGATGATGTAGGTGGATCTGAATGCGGCATAGAGGAGAAGGAGGTAAATAGCGAAAGGGGAAAAGAGAGAAAACTAGTGGACGATCTGCGAGGTTAGGCGCAGCCGCGGTGCAAGTCACTGCACTCCTATGCCCCGTTGCGCACCGCCGCGAAACCTCGGCTCGCCCGAGCACTCCTATTGCAGCCGGTTTACCGGCTCCGCGTATTTTTCATTGACAACGAGGGAAAATAGGATATACCCTGTACCGATTAGTAGTATAATACCCGACCGGGTGCAAGAAAAATTTCCCCAACTATCGTTGTGGCTTAAATAGGATTATGTGGATTGTACCGTCACGAGTACGGGTCTATGGTGTCCTATCTTCGCGGATAGCTCATAGAATCGTTCTAATATCGAGCCGAACCGGGCATACGACCGCCCTGCGTGATCTATCGATTGCTCTCCGATTTCGATTTATCCAGAAACCGCCCCGATCGAGGGAACAAAACAGAAGATCGCTATACGCGACGGAGACGTAGGCCTTCGAAGAGCCGACTTTCTCGATGTCGAGCAAAAGTACGTTCCTCTATTCCTTATCTCGCGCATCGAGACACCGTAAGTTCGCTCGTTTTCTCTCTCTTTCTCTCTCTATCGGCGATATTCCTGCGCATCTAGCCTCGAGTGGTTCGAACGCGGAAGCTCGTTGCGGGGGAGTGCATATGCAGGATCGCGTCTTACAAACGCTCATCCGCTCGGCCGGTCGACCGGCCTCCTAGGAAGGTCGTGCCATTCAACGGCCGTTCACCCGTCATCCCTTTCTTTTTCCCTTCTTCTCCTCCTTCTTTTCTTTACCTATCTCGAGTATACCCGATACAACCGCCATTGTTGCTACACGTATACCAGAACCACCGAGCATCTGGTCTATCCCGAGGGAAAATAACTCCGGTGTCGCTTTCTTTCTCGCGACGCTCGCACGAAAGCTGGCATAGAAACCTTGATATTTTCACCGGAGTACGAGACGCGAAAGAATAGAAGGATATTCGCCATAACGATAAGGGAAAATACGAGGGACGCGTCGCGATACGGAACTATAGCGTGGCCGTAGACCGATTTAAACGCGAGAGATACGCGAGGGTGAAATAGGTACATTTACAATAGCTGTCAGCTGATACGATTAGCGTCTTAACGCTTTCATACTCGGTATATCAGCAAATGGTCTTGGCTTGGACGTTCACCTCTCGCCCATTTGTCCTCCTGCATCCTCTTATCTTTCTAACGCGTTCTTATAACCGGTCCTCGGAACGCGTTGATCGTACCGGCGAACGCCTACGGTGACGAATTAGCGTCGATGAAAAATTACGATCCCGCTAATAAATTCGTGCCGCCGGAGACGCGGTGATTCGTCGATTTTCTCACGCGTCTCCGTGCGGCCTCCTCTTCCTAGACGATTTCTCTTCTTAATCGTAACGTATGTCCTCCGATCCACGTCCTTGGACAGAAGAACTCACGATCGACGCAACGCGAGCCTCGATAACCTCTTTGATTAGAAGAATTCAACAAGAAAGAGCCAGACGGCGCCAGCCTTTGCCGAGAAAAAGCGGTCGTGTGAGCCGCTCTAATACTCGAATGCCGGCCAACTTATGTATTTCTAGATGTTATAACCGTTCGTTCCATCGATGTTGACAGTTATACGAACGCGCACGACCACGTCGTTCGATCAGGAAAAGGTATAGGTCGAAAATATTTATTACGAAGCACGGCTCGAATATAAAAATAATTGTCTCCGATCCGCGCTAACGAACGACCGATCTCCTAGCCTTTTACTTGAAATAACTTCCGCGAAAACGCTGCCGGCTAAACTGGCCGCTCAACGTTCGTCGCGTTGCACGAGCGAGCGATTATATTTTTCAGGTTTCAGAGACCGTTAACGTCCTGGCGTAATTAAAGCAATTATCGATAGACACCGCGTTTCCGATGTTGGACGATCAAAGATCGTGGACGCGAGAAATAGGCAGGTGGGTACTGCCGCTATTATGTCGTGAGAAACTATGCGATTAATTTCCTGCTCCGCGAGTTACCGGCCTTACCAACGTACTTGCGCGACTCCCGGTAGCAAGAAACGCGTAAGCGCGTTCGGCTCGTCGCTTCGATGATCCTCCAGCGAACACCGATAAAGAGTCCACCGGTTCTTCGATTTCCGCCAAAGGTATTCGCGACTATCGAATTTAGCGCGAATATTTTTTACCCCAAAGAAAATCGGCGGGAGACGAAGCCGATCCAACCTCTCGTTCGGCTTTAATCGATAATTCCGCTAACCACCGTTGACCACTCTGTCGCGTATTAGCTTATTATACGCGTCGATATTACGCTAGAATTGAACGTTCACGTCGAAACGATCCTCGTCGCTCGTTCCATCAAGGCCGACCGGTGCATTCGCCGTGTAAAAAGATAGATCGTTGGAACGAAACTGTTCGAATCGGGAACCGATCGCGATCGGGTGTTACTCCGTGCGATTCGAATCGGCGAAATAAAATCGAACGAGCCGACTCGACGAATTCCTGGCCGCGATCGTAGAAATTTAATAGCCGAAATAGCCGCGGAGAGTGAGTAAGTCATAAGAGAAAACGGTTATGCGAGAAGAAGGTGACGTTCGCAACAGCTCGTATTATTATACCGGTTCGGTTATGGCTTGTAAGGTTGAATCGCGTTGGAATGTAGAGAGTTTAAGAGTGGTTCGCTCGGCGAGAGGATTTGCGATAGGCAACACCCGCGCCTTCACCTTCCTCCCTCTTCGCGACTTCGCAATAATCCCTTGTGCCAAAGAGTTGCCAGCTGCAGTCGTCCGTATCTTGTCTGCAGTCGTGGCGCACACTTGGGAACACCGTGGCGTGTCGGGAATGCGGAAAGGACGAGTTTCTAGTACTTTTGTTGCGCCTATCTACCTGGTAACCTGAGACTCGTTGATGCGGTAGCTCTTCGAAAACCGCGTCCGCTTCTACAATCTTTTAGACCAGATTGTATTTGTTCTTATCAGATTCAAAGGCTTCCTCGGTTAGGCGGCCCCGGTTAACTCGGTCCGTTGCCATACGCGTTTGATAAACGAGCGGCTCTCACGACGAATACCGCGGATTTCTAACTGGAGCGTCGCCCTTCGAGCCGGCCGAGAATTTCGATATCGCATGAACGCGGAGAACGTCGTTTCGGCTCGAACGTGCTTGGCTTATTTTGCGACAACCGCGTCGACGCGCAACGATTTGCAGCCACATCTTCGACCGTAGCGAGTTATCTTTATCGCTTCGTTTTCCCCGGCAAACATCGCGGCGCGTTCGAAAATTCGGTCGAACCTTTCTATACCGATCGATTTACGCGAAAGTAAACGCGTCCGATACCTATGCAGACGTCCACGGTGCTCGTAAAGTAATGCTCGATAGTCTGTAGAACGGATCGCTGCCGCTATTACGATCGCCATTAACTATTTTACAGGTTTATCGTGGCTCGATCTCGAGTACAGCGTTTCGCTTCGACACGATGCTTCACGGTCTCGCTTGCTTTACGAGCCATTGTTGCCGATTTTTCCAACGTGACCGGCCACGGCGGCTGAACTTTCAGCGTGAAACGATTCGATAACGATGTCGTCAAATTCGATACTTTTCTTCGCGAAAACGCCGCTCGATCGTGTTCCTCGGCTCGCGCACCTTTCTCCACCTTCGGAATCAACATCGCAAAAATGGTCAGGATCGGCGTGCTTTAATTTCGTATTGGCGCGTTACGAGATCACGAAGATCGCGATACAGGAGGCGAGCATGCATGGACGGACGAATCGCTATGCCGCGGACGCGTCTCCGAAGAAACGATCTCGTTGCCAAGAGCTAGTGTCTGTTAAACGACCGGGCAAAATAGTTTATCCTCTCGATTAAAGTTGTAACCGTGATTCATTACCTCTCCGAGCAGAATGGCTTGTTTGATTTCGGGTACGGCTATTTCGAGAAGGTTACATTCGTAATCGGTCAGAGGCGGAATACCCACGTGTTTCTGAATTCCATCCGGGCCCAGTTCCAGGGGAGCAGCGAAATATGTTAATTCCGGTATCAGGCATGATCGAACGTAGGCGCATTCCACGACGCCGCTTTGATGTCGCAAAGCTAAACGGTCCAAAATCAGCCACCAATTTATATCCAGCCACGGAAAATACTGTGCACGGGCACGATATACGATACCTTTGCAAAGAGATATGCAAAATCTGGCCGCCCCGTAAGCCATCGCAAAACACGTTCTTTCCTTCCGTTTGCTTATCTCCGCTATCTTCTCGTCCGCCGTTCGTATCGCCTTCGTTAATTTCCTGGCTTCTTGCTGATTTATTAACGATCCAGTTAATTACTTACGGTTACGAGAGGAATGTCGCGCAAGAAAATTTGTTGACCTCCGATATTTTGTTGCAAGGCTTTGCACAAGAAAAAAGCGGCACACACGTATTCGAACAAGCTCCGCCGATCACGGGTACCATTACGCATTCCGGTTCGATACCTATTACTTCCGCCGCGAACGTGTTCGCTCTAACGCAGTTCGGCCCGATTACGCCAAAAATTCGATTTGGGTTGTATAGTCCGGCTTTTTTATACATTTCCATAGTCAGAGGTATTAAGCTGTTTATCGGGTCCATCGCGACAGCGAGCATAGCCTGCGGAGAAGGAAAGAGGAATCACGAGGCGCCATAACCTATCGACCGTGCTGGAGTTTCGTAAAATTTATAAGATAAAAGCTGTCCGATGTAAAAATAGGCAAAACAGAAAAAGAAACGCGTCATCGCTATGAAGGAAATGGAAGAACGACGAAAGACAAACACTTTTGTCCTTGCCGGGATTGTCACGAGGAATGTCGAAAACAGCCTGCTCGTAATTAATGAAGTTGCGAGGGCGTTAAAAGCCGAGGTCAACTACTACGTGTAAAAAGAAAACGAACAAAAACTGAAGAAAAAAGAACGAAAGGAAACGACGGCCAACGGTGTATAAAGCACCGACGTGTTTTCGGAAGGTTCGCGATAAATAAATTGAAAAGATTTGCGAGAAGAAACTTCGATTATTAACGAGATTGAGCTTTAATTTATTATCGGTAATGAATTGGACGGAAACGAGGAATAAATAAAGATCGAAACGAGTATACTTAATTGGTATTCGTTTGCATAAAGGCAGTCACGGTTAATCAACATCGATTCGGTATCAAAACGTACTTTTTAATTATAGCGGAAGAGACTATAAATTTAATGGTATTATCGGTCTGTCCTGGATTTTATGGATCAATGGTGTTCAAAACTTTACTACGTAATAACCGAATCTTTATACAGTTTACTCGTTTACCTGGGGACAAAATTTGATAACGTTCGGTACGAAATCCGACAAAATATCGGCATTACGCTCCAACGTCTTCGATTGTGGTTCATCTACGTTCGCTTGATTCGCGACGATCATAACTATTTTAGCAGCCTCCAGCGTTTCTCGAAGATATTTCTCGGAAGAATTACACAAGGTAACCTTACATTTCGTGTCGATGTGACTCAAGTCTAATGAAAGACCATGAGTACATTTGCTATCGTAAATTGCCAATTCATCGATCAAACACGATTGTTTCAGAAATAACGAAAGACAATTTCCTGCGACAACGTAACGTAATTAATACGGAGAACATGATCTCGTATTGAAACTGAAACTTAAATTGTTTACCCGTTTTACAGGCAGCTCCAAGAACGGCTACTTTCATAGATTTTGAAGAAAAGCGATTCGATCGTTTACTCTGTATCGTTCTAGCAATTTGTAAAATCCTGTGTCTACCTAAGGAATGGAAACGTCTTCCATAAAGAACACGCGAAATTAAAGATACAGAGACGCGAATGGAAGATACAAACATAATGTCACGGTTTTTTCTTGCTGCCGAAAAACACAGTCTCGTACGGAAGCAACACTAATTTAAGCTTGGAGCTTAAATCGCGATCGCGAATTTCGACAATATGTTATATTCTGTATGAACATATTGAAGCAAGAAGACATAGTATCTTCGTTTGTACGAGTCTGACGCGCTGAAGCGAGTTAGCCGTGGTGCCATCTTTTGTAGACAGCCCAAATCTTGTACGATGATATCGTAGGAAACTTGTCAAGCTGTACATAATGTATACACGCGCATAATTGAACGTGATCGAGAACATTAATTAAGTTTATATTCTTTTTGTATGGTTTGTATTATCTTCTGCGTCGATCGAATTATTATTATCGCGAGTCACTCGTAATTGTAATAACACATCAGACACGGGATGTAATAATCTTCGTTGAGCCCACAAGCTGCAAAACGATTCCGTTCATCTGGAATACCATTTTCTGTTAGAGTCAGGTCAAGATCTATATCCTTCCCTTCGTATTTCCACGTGTAAGACGATACGTTTTCGTTGTAAACGAGTGCACGTTCCTGAATGCGCCTGATGGTGTCTTCCTCGCAAACCTTCGTGAAATTCTTTCTTTAACGGATCATTACGCTAGTTTTTCATTCAATAAAAACCCCTACCATTATAACAACTTGTATACCGGTGAGCACGTTCAAGATTCGACAGGGTCTCGCGTTTTTGGTTAACAATCCTTTTTTGTACTTTGTATCTAACCACCACGGGCATTTGTTTAGTGGCCGCCAAGTAACGGCGGGTACTATGCAAGAAGCTACATCCGGAATCGGTCCGTGTGGACAATAAGGTACCGACACTCCCGTGACCGGATGTATATGATATTTAATATCGTTTCTCTCGTGATCGAACCAGTGACTGATGTCTTTACCAGCGTGGGCCAATATTGGTTTGATTTCTCTTTGATTCGCCCAAATTTTACAGAGATCGGTCAAATCGTACACTTCGTCGTTGTAGGAAACCCAACAATCGGCCGACGTATTGTGTACCGCAACCTCTGTCGGTAGAAAATATTTCACCAACTTGGAACTATCGTCGCTAGAATTTGAAGAAACTTCGTAATCTACGCCGCAACAGGAAACGATTTGTTGCTTGCATGACATTTTTTATGCGACGCGATAGCGATATATTCGGTTCCGTTCCTTGAAAATCGTTTCGAACGATTTTCATTTGAATGTACATAACTATAGAAATTATATAAAAATTACGTGACAGATATGTACATTCGTAAATACTTTAGGACACCGTGAAACGGAAAGTTGGGAGGCCTTAAATTCATAGATCGTCTAGTGAGACATTATTTAAGATAAATTTGTATTTTAACCTATTTAATGTTATCGTCATAATTTTCTACATTGCGAAACATTGCTATGATATTTTGTTAAACGCTACGAACACGTCATACTTTGATTTTGTAACACTTTGGTGATCTGTGCTATATAAATACATAAGAAATAATAAACATAGCCCTCAAACGTGCCCAAAAATGCTGCTCAATAAATGTCATATTCTGCTACCTTCATGTTGCTTCTATTTCAGAAAAAAACTAGGAACGTTGCAGATAATTTTAACGATTAACATGAAGATGGTTAAAGCGAAGGTTTCGTGTTGCAAGATCTGAAATTTAGACGGTATAATATAATTAAAACGAACGAGCGCGTCAATATTTTTGCCGAAATTAATCGGTTATTTTAACAAACGATAAGGTTTGCTAGTAACTTTTATGCCACAATGTTGGTTTCTTATATTACTTCCAACCTGAACGTAGTCACTAAATTGTGGCTATTGCAGGCGATTGAATGGCTGCCTCGTCCAAAGAGTGCACATTCTGTTTTGCTGTAATTAATTTTACGTTACTTGGTGATTTACGCGTGAAAGATACTCTGCCTCGTATAATTTGGTAAGTCCTTTGTTACGTTACCGTTATATTGGACCAGATGATTCGTGTAGCGGTTGTGTTATTATTATACTTTCGTTTGTAAGAAACGTGTTCATAAAATTTACGGCCGGTTATTTATTTTTTGCTAAACACTGTATTTAATGTTTTTTCTACGTACATCAATTAAATTGTTCATTAAGCTGTAGAGAATGTACATGCACGTTCTTCTAAACAAATGTAGAAACTGCGATAAATATCGATAATGTACAGTAGTTGCCAGAATTTGTACTGGATTGTGACATACCATAAAAGCATCTTATATTTGTACATAGTAATATCTTCAATTATTAATGAGGTCCGAGGAATTTATGTAATTTTATTATTCGTTGAAAAAGTAAATTTGTAATATAATCTTGGATTGTGACAATTTTTATTAAAAAATTGCGATTTTTAATCATAATGTTTCTTAATCTTTTGATTATAATATCTGAATATAAACTAATGTAACAGTATTCTAATTGTACTGCATACCTTTTATCTTTATAAACAATGTTTCAATCCAATACTTTGTTAATCGTGTTCAGATGCAATAATGGTAAATATTTTATAAAACCCATATATGTTTTTAACTTAATTTATTTCTTACATGTTTGTATTTTGTTTCTTACCTTGTTTGTTAAACATTTATAGGAATATTGAAATCACACCAACACCAGCATCAACAGCAATAGCAATAGCAATAGTACTAGCAATATACAAAATTTTGAAATGGAAAAGAGCGCGGACGGATTATTGTTTCGCGCAGGGAGAAATAATGGGGCTAATGAAGGAACCATGGGACAGGTTTGCGATGAAAAAGTGGCCATTTTGGATGCTGGGGCACAATATGGTAAAGTAATAGACCGAAAAATTCGTGAAATGAACGTTCACAGTGAAATTTTGCCTCTTGATACATCTGCATTTACCATTCAGGAAAAGGGCTACAAGTATGGTCTTGCATTACATCATATTTATATAACATACCAGATGTACTCGAATATTAATCGTCTTTTTAACTATAAACCGTAGAGCTATTATAATTTCTGGAGGGCCAAGTTCCGTATACGCAGAAGATGCACCTAAATATGATGCAGACATTTTCAGAATAGGAATACCGGTTTTAGGTATTTGTTACGGGATGCAGATGATGAATAAAGAATTTGGTGGTACAGTGGTCAGCAAGGAGGGTCGAGAAGATGGTCAGTTTCCGATAGAAGTAGATTCCAAGTGCCTTTTATTTAAGTAAGTGAGTCCAAAGAACTTCGTCGCTTGGTATGTTTTTGTGTCCGAATACGATCTAATCGGAACAAATTGTATGTCAGGGGCTTGGACAAGGAACAAATGGTACTTTTAACGCACGGAGATAGTATAGATAGGGTGGCCGATAGTTTTCACGTTACTGCCAGATCTTCAAACTTTATAGCTGCGATAGCGAGCGACAAAATGAATTTATACGGGGTACAATTTCACCCAGAGGTAGATCTTACACCTAATGGAAAACTGATGTTAAACAATTTTTTATTTGGTATTGCTGGTCTTACGGGTAACTATACGCTTCGTGGTCGGGAAGCACAGTGTATTCAATATATCAGAGATACTGTTGGCAACAAGAAAGTTTTGGTAAGAAATTAAATTTCTTTTAAATTAGAATTTAATCGCTTATTAACGTATTTAAAAATATTTCTGGCATAAAATTCCAAAAGTATGTAACATTCGTTCACGTAAGACGCGTTATCCTATTTTGGAAGATATTTAAAAGATGTAGTATAAGGTATGACAAAGTGTGATTGTTAATTAAAATAGAAAAAAACAATCATAGTTGTTAGTGAGCGGCGGTGTGGATTCCACAGTATGCGCGGCGCTGTTACATAAAGCTTTAAACAAGGATCAAGTCATAGCTCTGCATATCAACAATGGCTTTATGCGGAAAGGAGAGACACAATTCGTGCAGCAAAGTTTGGCAGAGTTAGGAATCCCACTGAGTGTAGTAAATGCCGTACGCTGGTTCATGCAAGGAACCACGTCCGTTCCGTTGGACAACGTCACTCCGATGGTCAACGCGAACACCGTGAACAATAAAGGAATATGTGGAACAGCGACTAGCCCAAGAACTAGATTAACTAAAGTGCTGTGTGCAACAACAAATCCGGAAGAAAAACGAAAAATTATAGGTGACGTTTTTGTAAAAGTAGCAAACGAAGCAATGGCTGAAATGGGTTTAAAGCCAGAGGAAGTGTTCCTTGGGCAAGGCACACTTAGGCCTGATCTTATAGAAAGTGCAAATGCATTAGTTAGTGGTAAATGAATATTTTGATAAATATATTAAATTATCTCGTACTCGCGAGAAACGAGTTTACTCAACGTGCGCATGTTTCTATCAGGTAAAGCGGACGCGATAAAGACACATCACAACGACAGTGATCTTATTAGAGCCTTGAGAGCGCAAGGACAGGTAGTAGAACCTTTAAAAGATTTTCACAAGGACGAAGTGAGGCAGTTAGGACGTGACCTTGGATTACCATCATCGCTAGTTTCTCGTCATCCGTTTCCTGGACCGGGTCTCGCTGTACGTATTCTTTGCGCGGAGGAACCTTACATGGATAAAGATTTCCCAGAAACGCAGGTACATTGTTTTCTTTATTAACCATTAAGTTATTACCGAAAGCGTAACATTTTATCGAGGAATGAATCCGATTCAAGGTGATAGTCAAAATAATGGCAGAATACGAACAAATGCTTCAAAAGAAACACGGACTATTAAATCGCGTAGAAGACGCGACTAGCGAATCCGAACGCCAATACTTGCGACAGTTGTCTAGTTATCGTCATATCGCTGCAACGCTTTTACCTATACGTAGCGTAGGAGTACAGGTATGATCTTCATGATTTTCAGATGCCTTTACGGCACGATCTTTAGTACATGTGGATTAATCATGTTATCAGGGAGACCGAAGAAGTTACAGTTACGTAGTAGGTTTATCTGTCGAAGAAAACATAACCGATGGGATAGAATGGGACAATCTGTTGTTCCTTGCGAAACTGATTCCGCGTGTATGTCATAATGTAAATCGTGTGTGCTTCATTTTTGGCCCGCAATTGCATCATCCTATCATGGATATCACACCAACTCATCTAACGTCGAATGTAATAGCCACGCTCCGACAAGCAGATCACGTAGCAAACTTAGTGCTAGCTACCAATGGCTGTATTGGGGCGATCAGTCAAATGCCAGTAGTTTTAATTCCCATACATTTTGATCGTGAGGCTGGTTCTCGGATACCTTCCTGCCAACGTTCAGTAGTCCTTAGGCCGTTCGTTACTAACGATTTCATGACTGGCACTCCGGCTGTACCAGGAAAGGAGTTGTCGTTAAGCGTAAGTATGGCGAATTTCTGAACGTATCCAAATGATCGTACTCGGGATAACGTTGCGCAAAAATCAATCCTGTAATTTTTCTTCTCGTAGGTGGTGAAGAAACTAGTAACCGAATTATCTACAATACCCGGTATCTCGCGTGTTTTGTATGACTTAACATCTAAACCGCCGGGAACTACCGAATGGGAGTAGTAAACGCTGATCTCTGACTCACCCTTTTCTATTTTTTCACCTTCCCAGCGCGTAACAACAACAAAGTAAAAAATATATTTAAAAAATATATATATATATTACAAAAATATGTACGAACTCAAGGTTTATGACTTTCAAAAGCATATGTTCTCGTTTGTAAATTAATATGTTACCTAACGAATACTGATACTGTGTTCAATGAAATTGAAGGTAAGTATCACGTTTGCTTGTAAATAGGTTTCTTATTAACCTCATTGTAAAAATATTAATTTATTAAATTCCGATGAAATTTACATTACATCACTGTTACACTGTAAAAGATTGCATTTAATTGATGGTACCATTAGATTGCTGTTATACTCAATTTGCATATAATGTTGAACGTATTTTACTGTTTTCCTATATGTCCTATGCCAAATGCAATTTCCAGTTTTTGTCATACATCTAAAAGAAAAGAAAAGTGCGAAATGGATAAGTTAATGTATTATCTTTAATATCATTTTTATTTATCGATCGTAAGTGAGTAAAATGATATCTATCCCCTGAATCCTCTGTGTTATATTATTAATATATTCTACCTATTATAGGTTTGTATGAATGAAGTTTGCATACACAATATAGATTACCTATGCATGGTTTTCAACAAGACGTGTAAATCTTCGATGCGCTTCTTCTCTGGAAGCATGCTAAGAAATGTTGCTAGTGACAGAAAATCTACTTCGTTCACGGTCTTAGAGTTAGTGATCCATATTTGTATTTGCATCTTTACCTGCAACCGTGTATTTTATATTTGTATTAATGTCACATAAATGATGTATAATGGATAATACGTATTATCCGAGACGCTGTCAAGCATGCAGCCCTCGTTCCCTGCCTTATCGTAAAAGGTAACTCGACGGAAATCAAATATTTTCTTGTCACTATATCGTTTATCTCTCTACACTTTTTTTTTAATCTTTTAAAAAAAACAAAAAAGATAAAAGTAAATAATATTTCTGAGTAGATCGATGATTCTCTACAATAATAATTGCAAACACTACCTGTTCGAGAGGTAGATTCAGTAAACGATTTACAAGATTAATTAAAATATCTTGATGTTGATTTTCACTATCGTTATTTTCCAGGATAGTACGATTGTGAGAAAGAATTGTCTCTGCTTCGTCTGCGGTGATTCGATTATCAACAGATTCGGCTGTTTCCATCCAAGATGTTACAGATTTGGTGGTACTATTGATTTTGCTATTCGATATGCTTTTCGAATCACATTCATTTTTCGACTTCTTCAACGCAGTTTGTATGCTTTTCTTTTTGTTCTTGGACGTCACGGTTTTAAAATTTTTACCATTATTTTTTGTCCTTGAATTGTGTTCAATTTTTTTACTCTGCTTTGTCGACTGAACATTTCGAATTATCTCCTCTTTCTTTGTTTTCGAAGATTCTGCTTTCTTCGCGGTACAATACATTTGAACGTCTCGTTTCAGATCTTCCGATAACGCGGCCAAAAAGTCTGGATCCACTTGCGAGAAGGATATATTTTGCTCGTCACAATTGATTTGTGGATCCGGTCTATTAGCTGAAAGTGTGCCACTGTCATTTTTTTTTGCGTTAACGTTACTCAACTGATTCTCGTTCTTCTTAGAGCTGTACTCGTTAAGTATTTCGTTTCGTATATCCTCCGGTAGCTCGATCAGAACCGACATATCAATCTCTTGTATAGGCGGCATCTCCACCTTTGCTGATCTCGAAACACCAGGTTTAGATTGTTTAAAGAATTGTTCCTGGTTCGTTTGTATACTTTTCGGGGGTTTCTTCTCGTTAGCTTTAGGTGCTCCAGCGTTCTCTTGTTTGTCGTTGCTCGCTACAATAGTGAACTGTTCCTTTCTTTTCGCGTCCAAAATTTCAGTTCGTATTTCTTCCGGAAGTTCGACAAGAATCGATTCGTTGATAACGGATGGAATGTGTAATTCCTGTTCGTTGGTGCATACGCTTTTCGAAGTGGATGGTACAACATTTTGATTTGGTAATGGAGGCCGAGCTTCGCTATCTTGGTTTGTTACGACAGATCGATGGGATGCGTCATTTTGTTTGTTTCTATTAACGAAACTGATTAAAGTTACATCGCGCGATTTATTTTTCAATATTTCTAATCTGGATATTTGTATACCGATGCCCCTTGCATCTTCAGGAACTTTTTGCATCTGATTCCAAAGTGCAATTACTTCTCTGCAAAATACGTTAATAATAATACGCATACATATGTATGTAACACACAAGTGTTCAAATAATTGATGCACTTACTTTGTTATAATATCAACGTCATTAATAGGAGCGATAAGATTCTTTGATTTTGTTACATAATCGCACAAGCCATGACCCATAAACTTCTCGGTTTCTTTAGGTGCCTCTTTTGCCCTAACTAATAATTTTAACGTAATACTCCTACCCTTTGCATTAGCTTTACTCAATCGATTGCACACTTCCTGAGATAATTTTTTTAGAAAATCTACTGCTTCCTCGTTATTGTCAAATCTTATTCCGTAATTAACTTCGGCGGACACTGATTTTCTAACGTGTTCTAAATTAAGTTTCGAATTATCGATACCCCGACACATATTATACAACAATTCTCCCGTTTTTATACCAAATTCTTTTTTCAACGTCGCCAAAGGAATCGCTTGCAAATCTGTACATGTTTTCACGTTAATGCTATTTAACTTGTGCGCCGTTGTGTATCCAACTCCTAATTTAATTAAGCACCTTATTAAAGACCTGATTAACTAATTTCAATTGATATACACGAGATACTTATTATAGTTATCCTACCTGGGAGATCTTGTACATTGAAAGTACCGATACATCTTTCTACATCGTGTTGCATATAAAATTGACCATTTGGCTTTGCTTTTTTTGTCGCTAATCTTGCCAATAATTTGTTACTCCCGAATCCTGTCGATACAGGACAACCTGTTTTATCTTTTATTTCTTGTCTAATTATAGCCGCAAATTCCATCGGTGTTAAGCAAGATTCGTCCAATATTTTGGTACAATCTGCATACATTTCGTCGCAACTAACTGCCTCAATGTCTAACGTGTATGATGCTACGGTATCGTATAACGTGTACGAAACCTCCTTATAGCCTTCAAAATCATACGGTATTGTCTTTATATTAGGACATTTTTTTAATGCTTCTCCTAAAAACATGCCGTTTTTTACCCCAGCTTTTCTTGCTTCGTAAGAACAAGATGCCACTTCCGATAATGAACCATGCTCGTCGTCCTTATTCGCATTGCCATCCAAGGGTTGTTTATTATTGTTTGCAGGATTTTTATTACCCTTTGCATGCGTTACTGCAATGGGTAAACCTTTTAGTTCTGGCTTATCTCTGAGACCGACCGAAACAAAGAAACAGTCCATATCTATATGCATTATAACAGGATCTTGATTAATTTCTGCTCTATTCTCTTCTTGTAAATCAGGGAGAAATTCATTGTTAAAGTTTAATTGAGAATCAGATGATAATCTGTTTGACTTTATATGCCTGTACTCTTTTAATTTGGTGAGACCAGAAAATTTTCCATTGCTCTTATCTCGTAATTCATTGACATAATCTTTGAACATGGTTCCCATAGTTGCAATGTGGTGTAATCGAGAATGACTGTAAAATTCTGATATAAATCCTGAATCTTTTGATGAACGAGCATCTTTTGAACTGGGAGGTATCAAGGAATTTGAAGCCCCTTGATTTAAGGTATTACCTTTTATCGTTTCATTTTTGTTATCAATATTATTTGTTACAATATTTGCATTATTATTTTGTTGTGTTTTACTATCCTCTTGGACAGTAACATTATCTTCAGTTTTTTTACTTTTTAGTGCATAATTTAATTTTGGTTGTACATCGGTGCAATGCGTATAAAGCAAATAGTTCTGAAAATTTAAAATTCTACCAGCTTTTATGCTATCCATGATCCATTCGGGTTTACATATAGGGGTTGGATTTTGACTTTTCCTATACAATATTATCTTGGAATATGGCAAATTGGATGCAATAATATGAGTTGTATGTTTTGGTCTTAAATAATGATGATATATACCCCCGTGTTTTATCATTAAGCGACGAAGTTCATCTGCAGTTGGATCTGTATAACCATTTACAAAAATTGCAATTCCTTTAAATATCTCTGACGTTTTAGATTCTGTACTGGCTTCTTTGTGAAATTGTTCTTCCAATTTTGCTTGTTTAGCAGCCATATACCCACCCTAAAATTTGTTCATTATACCTAAAGTACTTCAATTTAATTAATTAAATGAAAAATTATAGCTATTTCTTTTACATACCCAATCTTCAAATCCATTCTCCCCCCAAGCTTCATTCTTTTTCTTCTTTGACATTGAGATAGATTGTATATAATATAACAATTGGAATTAATGTTACTTTAAAAAATATAAACGACACTAATGCAGTTATTTATCATTTTATATTTATTAATCATAATAAATATATTAAAATATCTTGTTTTATAAAACATTCATACATATAACCTTATTAAAAAGATCATTTATTTCGACATAAAATACTTCTCTGCCAATATTAGCATGATTAAAATATATAAATAAAAATTTCAAAACATTGTAAAACAAGTTTAACTAGACGCATTGTTTATGCAGCAAACGAAAGTTATATGTGCTAATCGGTTCTTAATGCCGTACACAACTATCGCGGTCACATAGCATGCATCGTGAGGTCATTTCACTTTAGTTTCATTAGCTTATATGTATGTATATAAATGCTAGTTCGTACAGCATACAATACGTTTTACAGATAGTAGTAAATACACATATAAATATACACAAAAATAATTTTCTTTTTTTATTCAACAGTTATTTGTACATTACATAACATATATTTATACATATATACGTACATAAAGCTGTTAATAACTTTATTAATTACTATATCCTTGCATTTCGCTGTATATTAATTTGTATAAAACGATGTATTTATTGCAAATATTTTAATTAACTCGAAGTTTATAATAATAAATCCTTGTACATACAAATATTATGAAATAATAAAATATTTTGTTCTATCTTACAAGTCCTATAAAAGAATGTTTATAGAATGTGGCAGTTTTGTACATAATTAGCGAGATTCAGACGTATCAATGAAAAAATAAATATTTAGGATAGTGGCAATAGTCTAATTTACAAACAAAATTTGTACAAGATAGTCTGGAAATCAACATTTAAATTGTAAAATATCTTGGCTAGTGTATTTGCTAACAGTAAACGTTTAATGTAGTAAGGACTGTGCGTTTTCAGAGAAAGTATATGCTGTCAAATTATTGCACAATACTATGTACCATCTTCTAGAAATATTTTTTTTTTTTGAAGATTTACATAGAATATAATTGATTAAACGATATTAAGAAGAAACATTCAATTGCAATTATTCGGAATATAAGCGCATTAAATTTGTCCTATTTGTGGTTATGCCTTATATGCTTTATAGAAACCAAACATTTGTTCTAAGAAAATAAATGTCAAAACAGTATGAGGACCTAAACGAGCATAATATGGGAAGAAACCTTTCCATAATGAGAACAATCCCTCATTTCTACACACTTGAACTATGACATCTATTGCACCTTTAAACTCTGGTTTACCATCCACAATTTTCATGTTTTGAATCCTGTAAGCAATGCGTGAAAGTATTTTCACAACTATGTATCAATTTAGTATTATGTAATATTTACCTTGTTTTAGCAATATCAACTGGCATAGAAGCAGCAGTTGTTACTAAACCTGATATCATGGAACTTACAAAGTGTAATGGAATACCTTCTTCAAAATATCCTACTCAAACAAAATAAAAAAAAAATATAACTAGTTATTGGAATACTATGCTCTTGATATTATCTTTTGATATTGTACAAACCAGTATTAAGTAACATTTCTTTCGACTGAGAATATGATGCTAACTGAGCTGCATTTACAACCATAGCCCTTCCCATTGTTGGAATTGTACCTCTCCATAATGCTAAGAAACCTTCCTCATTGGCTATACGAATTAGCGCATTAAATGCATTTTTATAATTTCGTCTCTCAGCTAAAAATATCATAACGCTAAAAATTGTAAAGTTCATATTAAATGATCCACAAGTCATGGACATACCAATGGGTAATCTACCATCTGCAGTCATTCTAATCAAAGCAACTTCAGCAGGTGTACCTACAAATGCTCCTACACAACCAGCACTACTACCTATTAACGCTTTCATGAAAAAGTTTGGTTGACTGTCCTTTCTGAACACAAGGAATGCCAAATAGGAATAAACAGAGTATATAACATTTGTTGTATTTTTATGCAATCGACAACAGGAAAGTGTACTCACGAAGCAATTTCATACAACCACGTGTATATACCAAGTCTTGCAGTAGTATATGTACCCTGACGCAATAAACCAGCTGATAAACCAGAATAGAAAGCTAACAACCCCTCATTCTTAAAAATTGAAGATACTACACTTATGGTTGTTGTTTTTGTGCCACTTAATTGCATTCGATTTTTTATTAGATCTAACGGTTGAACAAAACATGTGGCAGCCATTCTAAAATAAAATGTTGAATGTGAATTTATTTTTAATGATGTATGGAATGTAAAACAATGGAATAACCTTGGAGTTATTTTTACATACATAAATACACTAAGTCACATTCAACTTGAAAAATACAAAAGACTAGTACATGCCTACTTTGCTTAAAATTTTAAACATTATGACATGTATTACTTAATATAAAATTATTTGTAATAAAAACAGTAAAACAAACCCGGCCGTTCCTCCAAAAAGGAATTTTATTGAATTGGGCACAGTTTTTTCGCTACTCATTTTGACAGTACTGTATGACACTTGACTGACAGTTAAGGGATATAAATATATTAAATTTCAATCGGCGTAAAACTATTTAAATAAGCTATTTCTTAATAAATGAGACAATCACAAAACTTTAGAATAGAAAAACGAAAGCCAGTTGAACGTAGACTGGTCACGAGTACTACAATAATCTAAATGAAAGATTATCAAATTCTTGTGAAATTCTTTCTTTTCTTTACCGACACTGGATTGATAAAAATTTGTACGTTTAGCGACATCTTGTAGCACTATGGTTTGTTATACCGCATTCGATAAAGCAAAACGAATTTAAAGATCGTAATTTTAAAACAAAGTAAGCAAGTTCATATTGAAACTAATGCAATAATTCCGATGTAAATTATTTAATTATAAATGTATATGTCTCGTGATACTCACTCAACGATATGATTCGTGTATGTAGATACTATCGTAATAATATTAATTAACAAAATTGACATTTATGATATAATTGAAACGCTATTCAAAGTTTTATTTGAGGGATTAATCGTCGGTATAATTAAAAATGACAAATTATAACAATATAAGACTCACCATTCGTAGAATGCTTCGTACAACCGTACATTCTCGCAGTAGTAGATACCACATGGAATTATTCCGATTATAGTAATAATACAGGTCTGTCGCGAAAAAAAGGAAGTAAAATGAAACAGACTATTGATTTTCTATATAAGAATTAATCGTTTAAGTAATGATATGAATATTTGTGAGGAAACGCGTTAGATGAAAAATTTTAAAGTAACGATATCCATGCAAAGATTACGGAAAAGTCATACTCGATTGTACTGAATATTTCAATAATCTTATTACGTTCAGTAACTGTTTATTACATTATTCAACACACTGTTCACTTTATGTCACTTTAATACCCGTAAATTCCCAAAATTTTGAAATAAAATCGTGCGATTTGACGGCCGCGACGCGCACAGTTTAAAAAATATTAGAATAACTAACTGCCATGGTCATGTGACTACTACGTACAACATTTGAACAATATCGCGGACAAGGTAGGAAAATTGTATAAAAAATATTTTGGCAACAGTATGATTGCTATATTTAATTAAAAATATTTATTTTAATTATAATTAATAATATTTCGCCCAATTTTTTAATGACATTTAACTAACCGATTACAAATATGTATTTGTAAGTGTATAGAAACCGCTCAAGTACAACATTAAATTCCAATAGGAAACGTACAAATTGAAATAAAAATATAAAATTGATTTTTCCATATTTTTCATAGCTATTAAGCTTTATATGACTTTCACGAAATTGTAAATCATACTCATCCAACGTAGTTGTTTTTACCGGCAGATCGACTTCATTACTCGTGATGAGTGAATGTGACAGAAAAGAACGGATGCTGTGCTTCTGCAGGTGGATCAACAAAAATGGTTGAGAAGTTTCCTTTCGTGAATTGGTAAGTCAATTATACTTAAATAATACTAGCCATATTGAGACGAGAGTATGAAACAATGGAATGGGTAAACTATCGATGTATCGATCTGAAAATGCAACTCGGCATGATCATTGTTATTGGTGCAAGCACAATCGCATGCTATTTTATTGAAATGATCTTTTCTCGTTAAAATTCCGACACCCTACGCTATTTATTATTAGTATGTAGATGAATTTATTATTATGTTATGAATTTTATTTAATTAGAATCAGAATTTCACGGTTATTCGATTATTTTTTTTAATATATCGGGAAATATAGCGTTGAACAATTACTCTCGTCTCAAAAACTATCTATCGATAAAATGTTAGAAATTACATTGAAATAGGGAACGATAAACATTTACGAATTTCTTGTTTCCAAAATACACATAATACATACGCACTTTTACAATTAACATTTTATTATCAGACGTTGTATAACCTCACGCTGGAATCGCCGTTGACAGTGGTTAGGTTACCGTACGTTAAAATCAAATCATCCGAAGAAAAAGTTTCCATCAAATACATCGCTGATTAGTTTTATTATTTTTTTTTTTTATAATAAGACAAATGAACAAATGATGCCAATTATATAAGACGCACAGTGTACAGTAAGCATCGAAGAATATTTACAAATGCCTGATACATTCCGACAGATTAGCTTTCCTTCTCGTTTTCGCAATAGTGCAATTTAGTTTTCTTCGTATCGCAAAAACATTCAACGTGACACGAAAGTAACGATACCGTTGTTTATTGCTTGTTGAAATTATCAACGGAAAGTTTGTACAACAGGCGTGTTTCAACAGTGAAAGTATTATTCTCTTTTGTATTTCTTTTTTAAACTATATACTTATTAACATTGGTACTTTCAAGATACCGTCGTTCTCTGACAGCGTAGACTATAAATATACTCTGTCGCTTTAAAATTACACATTCGGCTATTCGCATTTGTACAATATTTCTATACTTTTAACCGATATAAAAAAAAAGACTTGATATTCGACGCCCGCGGTGAAAGTCAATTATAATTTGTTACATTCGTACTGGACAACGCAACGTAGAAACGTTATAAAATGATTTCATTTGATCGCTATTTGACCGGTCATCGTTAGGGTCGTCGCACCGCTGCTCGATTAGGTTAGGGTTAAAACGTAATTTTTGTGGCGTTTCGTAATCCAATCCAGAGCATTCGAACGGAAATCCATCGGCGTCAGTTCCACAGAGATCAAACATTCAGATTTAGATCATGGTGATATCCAAGAACAGTGAAAAAAATAAATCTTTATTTTAAGGCCGTTCATTCGAAGTTTTTCTCTAACTAGTTTAGATAAAAAAGTGTGTGATAAAAAATTTCATCGTGTTTAGCTAAATTTTTGATAATCCGCTGATGCGTCCGCATCTCGACATAAACTTATCAACTAAGTTCGTACAGGGAGAAATACATATATACGTGCACGTGTGCGTACGTGCATAGACACGGTGCATGTATCGTACGTATACATATGTATAGATACACACACGCAAACGCGCGTATAACACTGGATAATAATTTGTTTATGTTCGTTTTAATTCGAAGTTCGAATCGAATACCGAATGATAATTGTACATCTTTGAACATTTTTTTAGAAATTCGTCAACTTTATGACCGTACGCGTTTCATTTTCTTTGTGCATGCTGACATTTCTATACACGTTAAAATGACGAACATTTCCCTTTTTGTAAGTTACTCGAAGAGTGTAAAAAGTAGTAGAATAGATGAGATAGGTTGAGTAGATAATATTACAATACGTTTAGCTTGAATTATAAGGTGAGGAGCATAGAAATAGTATAACAAAATATATGAAATATTTATAAAACAGCTGCTTTCATTGACATTTGTGAAATGATGACATTATCAATACGACATGTAAATGTTTCATGTTTCATCTATCGTAAGGTTTCCACTATACAACACTAGACTCGAGCGTCTCGCGATTCTTGGTCTTTCGATAGTAACATTATTCGTCCGATGTAATGATTGTTTTCTCAAGGTATTCGTATTGCGTGAATTGCGTCAATGATATCTTCTCTTCGTGCGTACCGAGACGTATAGACGTATATACGCGGCAATTAATCTATAGGTACTGGATTTCACGATTACACAGGCAACTTCCGTTACCGACACAAACGTTTCACAAATGACGATGAAAGATGAACGAATATAATTATCGTGCATGGCCAAAGCCGTGCCTTATCACATATTTTCGATAGCGATACGCTATTTACATTGAATCCATTCAAGTGATACTTACAATTGGATACACACCCGCGCGATACAGTTTTTGTATGATACATTCATTTCGAATCGATCAGATGATTCATTTGTTGAAATGAACTTGTGTTTATAGTAAATGCTCGAACGATGGCTACTTTTACCGTAACTACTATCTAACTTGGACGTTATAGGATACATCGAAACTTCTTGTGCACGTTATTGCTACGCTAAAGTTTAAAATTTCATTCTGTGATATCTGTAAAGTCTTTTGTAATTCGAGCGAAGTTCCCGTCGTTTCTCTGCTGATTCGGCGAAATGGTCGCGAATGATGAACAGTATCGTTAAGAATTTCGAAAAACTTTCGCGATGATCGACGAATCTAGTCGCGCGTGCAGGAAATATTGGTCACCGATGTTTGCACGATCATTCGAATTGCGAGCGTTCGATTCGGAGGGTTCGATTGGAAAACGCGTCTCAGACGGGAATTAGTCGTAGTCGTTGACTAGAAAATGATACGAGTAACATCGCGAATAAATAACCAATAGCTATACCGAGCGTTGGTTCCTAATTAACGATCGAATTCAAGTGGCGGTAAGTACCGTGTGTGTCTCGCGTATAAAAAATGAACAGACGCCACATACGCGATGAACGCAAGAACACGATCGAACGTTCGATCGTTCTCCATTTTCAGCCATCAAATCCGATTACGCACCTACGAATTCTCTATTTCTTGGGTGTGCTCTAAGGCTGATAACCCTGATATGTTTATTGGAAATGTTCAGCTATCGAAGGGATCGAATTTCAAGGAGCGTGATTCCGGAAGTCGACGCATGGCGCTGAACCCTTGATACAAAGCCGCGTTATCGGCGTCGCCGGCGCTAAATCGATGCGACAATTTGTTCTCCGGATCACAGCCAGAATTCGTCGGTTTGTACAAACGAGGAATGTGTCGTTCTCCGTGATTATCGCCGTACACGAAATGATCGTTACCTGGGGGAACACAGTCGACGCGAACGTTACGGTCACGATTAGAATCGACAATTAGAGAATCCGAGGGGAATAGGGTAAATGGAAGAGAAGTACCTTGAGACGGGGTCGGTGACGGCGATCGGGGTGGAGTTCCCACCACGGGTGACAGGGGTTCGTACGGCGGCGGAGGCGGAGAAGACGGAGACGGTGTAGGCGACGGTGGTTGCCTCGACAGGGTACACGGATCGAGTTCGAGAATCCTCAGTACTCTTTGAGGATTCGCTCGTACCCAAGATTCGAACAAATCGACGGGCCAATCCGTTTGCGTGGACGCGTCGGAGACTCTCGCGGGTGGATCCCAGCACAAAGCATCCGGCGGATGCGACGAACTTCTTGCTAGAACGCCGCTCCCTCGGTTCGCCGGGGTCGGTAAATTCGGATTACTTTGCGGCGAACAGGCTAGTATTTGCAGCGCTTGGATGGCGTTTCTGACCTATTTTTATCGAACAGAGAGACACGTCAAAGACCCGTCTCATACGAGATCCTCCTCGAGCACGTACCTCGCAGCTGAGCGTAGCGACGTCTTGATGTAACGTGGAAAATTGCGTATCGAGTCTCTCCACCGATCCGCGAATGTGATCCTCCACCGATTCTTGAGCGATCACTTGAGCCGCTCTTCCCCTCACGAGAACTCCCCTTCCGTGTCTTCTCGTTTCTCGATAATCGTCCCTGTGATTTACCGTGCTGACTACGTTTACGTACACAGCGCGGCCGCGGATAATCGAAGCGACACGCGATCGACTTACCTGAATTTAGCGTGTCTCGGACTCGATGACGCGTGCAAAGGCGACTTGTTCGGCGGCGATAAAGGCGAGGTCTCTCCCTCGTCAGGCACGTTTTCGTCGTCCTCGCTGATCGACGGCAGCGTCAACGACGGTCCGTTCATGTCCGACTCTTGCTGAAAAATTCATCGACGCGAAAATTTTTGCCACCGATTACCCTTTCGCGACGTTTACCGCGATCACTGCACGAAAGTTACCTCGGCCTCGTATCCCTCCCGCAAGTTGTACGTAAGATCGTGTTGTATATCGTTGGCGAATTCGTGCTGATACTCGGGATACAATCGAAGCACTTCGACCAGACCGTGCATGTTTATGCATTTTATATCGCAATACGTTAACGCTTTCACGTCGCAACTCGATTTGACCACCACATCGGATCCTGAACCACCGGTTCCACCCCCGTTACTGCTGTGCTGCAGGTGAACGTTTATGTCGCAGCCCACAAGATCACCTTTTCCTTTAAATCGAATTAAACGAAGTTACATGACGCGAAGACGCGGACATAGACAGACGATCGTTTCGAGTAGCGACGTACCTAAGATAGCAACGACCATATTGTTTTGCACGACCTCCATGGAGCCGTTGCACAGGTAATAGATGTAAGAGAGCGCGTCTCCCTTGTGGACCAAAAACTCGCCGGGGGCACAAAAATTGTTTCGAATTCGGAGAGAAAGTAGCTTGAGACAACCCTGAGAGGCCGCTTCGAATATCGGTAAATTCAATATCTCGCGATGTAGATGCATCGAAACGTCTCCCCTGAGTTCCTCGGGAAATTGTTTCAGGGTCTAAAAGGATTAATGCGTCGCGTCACGTATATAATTAATTTCACGCGGCGTGACACGGCGTGCCGATACGCTTGCCGCTCTCGCATCACGTGGCACAACTATTTACCGTTCGTTGCCGTGCACTTTACCTCGTGTATATCGATACCGTGGTTAAGGGACCACATTGTTTGGAAATAGTCTTGCATACGTTGCTTCAGTTCGTCCGGGATCTGATGCAGCACGAAAAAATCCTTGAGATCCCGTAATTTTGTTTGATACAGCGATCTTCTAGAGTAAATTCTTTGAATAATCGCCGTCACGTTACCGAACACCACGGCATGCATCAGAGCTGCGTAGCATACACAACACGTACACAATATGCCAATACATATTTCCTACCCTACATTCACAATTAAATTTATTTGGTCGTAATTAACGTCGTTTGCCCGTAATTCGCGTACGCGCGTCGATCGACGAGCAAGGGGTAAACAAGCGTGGGGTTAATTGATTATCGAATAATTAATTGATAATCCTTACGGGACAAACGTATCGATCGACGAGGATTACTAACCGCCAATGAGCATCGTGCAAATGGAGAAGAATTTCTCGGAGAACGTGTTGGCCGAAACGTTTCCGAATCCCACCGACGTCAAACTGCTGCAAGTAAAATACAGCGCCGTGATGTAGCTTTCCGCGTGCGTCACGTTGTTCACGGAGATCTTCAATCTTTCGGCCAACGTGTGAATCCAACCTGCGAAAGTACACCGGATTCAAATCTATATCGGCCCGTTGAATCGTAAGGATCGCGATCGCGGGCGAACGTCGTCGCGTCTCGCGCAAGCACGACAAAGTCTCTTGAGTCTCTTCTTTGAGCGCGTCAAAGTTGGATGCTTTCGAGTCTCGGGATTAAGCGGTAATAGAGTTACGAGAGCGTGTCTAGCACGGGCAAACGTCTGCGATTAAATAGCGCGATACACTTTCCGTTAAGTGATAACTTTGCGGTTCAACGCGAATATAGCTCCACTTTCTCGAGCGTCGTTTCCACGTAAAATCCGAAGCTCTCCAAAGACAGGTTCGTCGAAACGTGCGACGGGGGACCAATCGGTATATCTAAGTAGGTACATAACGGATAAGCTAGCGTACACGTAACGTGTACCTGATCGACTTAGGGTTTCTCGGTTTAACATGTACGCGATCACGCGTTCCGAACGGAAGGGAAGCGAAGATAAACCTCTCGAACGATTTACCGGCTCTCGACTCGCGGCCGTACGTTTCCCGCTAACAATAATTATCGGAAATCGCGATCCGTAGAATTCGCCCGTCGCGTAAGAATATTCCGAACTTACCGAGATCCCATTCGTTATCGTTTCTCAGCCTCTCCTTTTCCGCGATAACGAACCAAATGCAAGCCAACCAGTGTGCCACCAGGATAAAAAATAGCATCAGCATGGTCAAAATGACGGCGCTGTACTGCGAATACCTGTCCATCTTCTGAAGTAGCCGCGCTAGCCTTAGTAATCTCGTTAATTTTACTAAATGAATGTTACCGTGTCCCGATTCCTACGGCGTAAACATTGCATTAGCAGAGAACGAAACGGGACGATCGGTGTACGCCGATTACGTCGATCGCGTCGCGAAATAATATCGGAATTTCTGGCCTGTCGTGTGTTCGCGCGCGTTTCACCAACGACACGCGTCGATTCGTTCGAACAATCGATGTAATAACGAACGCTCGAGGAGCGCGAACTTACGACGACCGGATGATTGTCCCATTCATCGGTGAGATACGTCGTTTGAATCGTATTGAAACGCGCCGGAGTTCCGGAGAAAACACCGACGCGTTCGATCGCATAATTCCCGTATTGACCTTCGCGAAACGAACTCTCTTGAGGATTTTCCTCTCGAGATGCTTTCGGTTTCAGCGACGTAACCGTTCGTAGCCGTTCGGTTCGACGATAATTACTTACCTCGCCGCTGTAAACGTCTGAGGCGTAAAGAAAATCAAAAGGTAAAGCGGCGACCAAATCGACGAAAAACCAGCCCTTCACGTAATTCACGGCAATGCTTTTGCTGTTGCTGACCACTTCACCTTTTCTGCTTACGTAGGTTGTGCGAAAATTCAGAACGATATCTGCGAAGAGATCGTGTTACACGTTTCGTTCGCCTGTGCGCGGTCGCGCTTCATGATCGAGACCGGAACCGGGACCACCGCGTTAGAAACGCGTGGTCTCTCTGTCTCGAGCGAAGAGAAGGCAAACTGTTCCCGCAGTTAGTTGCCCTTCCGAGTTTCGTAACGCGGAAACGCGGAAACGCGTTAAGGAACTTTATCCTCGCGCTATGAACTGCTTTTAATCCCATTTAGAGACTGAATTTCAGTCCGAAAATTCGCCCGCTCACACGCTGGTCGCCAAATTAGTTTCGCGCAAAGTTACTCTCGCAAGTAGCTAAACTTTTGTCCGGAAACGAGTTTAGCGGCATCGACCGACGGCGGAGGGTGATCTTTAATCGGTGAAACGATTTTTGCGCTACGCTTGCAAATTGATCCCTGTTCCCCTCTCGTTTGCTTTTTTATATTTTCAAAGAGATCCGATGGAACAGCCTTCGCTTTTGAGACGTCGTTACTCGATATTCAACGCGATAAATTGATTCCGTGATTGTAGCGTGAACGTATCGCTAGTGAAAAGCGAACGGAAGAGTCCGATTGGTGTCGAAAGACGAGAGTGACGCTATAACGAGTTCGTGTTTAAAAAAAAAAAAGAACGAATTAATACGTGAAGTGTAAAGCGAATCTCGAGGAACTTGGTAGAAATTGCACGAGCGGGTTAGTTACAGGGCAGAGAAGAATCGTGGCTCCTCGAATCACCGATGAAATAAAAGGAACACCACCCTCCTTCCCGTTTCCTCGTGGCTGGATTATTTTAAAAGCGTACCAATCGATACGAGTATCGAGCATTCTACAGTCAATTACTGTATCCGGGCAAGTCGATCAGACTTATTAACCGTTGAACGAAAACGAAACGTATACCCACCGAATATAAAAAGGACCTCGACGACAACGTCGCTGACCATGGTAGGCCTGTCGATGTTAATGAAGCTCGCGTTAAAAGGAACGACGATCGCCACGTAAAAGGTCGCGAGGAGTATCAACCAATCCCAGCAAGATTTGAAACCACCGTAGTGGCTCAGAATGAATTGAGACTTCTTGATTCCCGTTGTTTTATACTCCGGTAAAGGTGGCGCAGTGGAATGCAGAAGATTCTAAAATAGCGGATGCACGATAGACTCGCGGTAAATAAAAAGATTCGATTTACCGGCAAAGATCGATCGCGTTTAACCCCTTGCCGTACTTTGACGACTCTGATTCGTGAAAGATCGCTGAATACAGAATTGTCAAAGCATTTTAAAAGTCTTTAATAGGTGTAGTTATGAATAATTAGTTTCGACAGACACGCCTGACAAATAAATCGTACGGCAAAGGGTTAACGATCGAAACGTATACTTATAGGGTTTTAAAAGCGAGGACGAACCGCTTACATTGCTCAATTTAATTTTGTGCTTATTGTCCTGTTTGTAATGGCCTGATAATTGATAAAGGACGGCGCGACTTCTTCTCCTGCCGTAATTAGCCGGCGGTGCCTCAGGATCGAGACCGCCGTTTGCGTCTGAAACGTAATTTCACTGTTGTCGTTCGTGTTTCTTCCTTTGTACGATTTAAAAACTCTACTCTGCGTGCAATTAAAGCACTTGGACGTAAAACGTACACGTTCTTGGCTAATTGTCTCGCGTAAACGCGAGGCGTTTCTTCAGAGAAAAGTTCGCCCGTTCGGGAAACCAGCGTAAACAGCAAAGATGTTGTACGTTCGTACGTTCGCGTGGTTCGGGTAAAATATGCGCGTCGATTTCGTAAATGAGCAACACGTGCAACGACGCGACGGCGTGACGTGTAAATTCTACAAGAAAAGCAAACTACTATTCCAAGCTGTTGGCTAGCTTTTGATTTGCGTTCGCGCGTGTTTTGCTTCAAAGAATAACGTTGCGTTTCAGGTTTATGTGCAGCGTGTTGCGTGATCGCGGTGTAGAAAGCACGAAACGTTAGATACGTTTAAGGAAAGTACGTTACACTGGGAACGTTTGAGCCATACCCGACGTATGGTCCGTGCCCGGATACTTTGGAATGCAATTCATCAGTCACGTCGATCGAAATGCATTCCAGAGAAAATCGTTTCGTCAGGCTGGGTTCAGCAGCGAAGCTTGGCTAGAACTCACCACTATCGGGCAACTCACACAGCTGAAGATTCTTCGTGTGGGTGATGTCCTTGTGGGAAGCCAAGAACAGAACGACGTCACCTTTCTCGTTCTTGATCGGAACAATATCGAGCAAACAATCGAATGGACTTCCTGTCGATTGAAATCGAACAAATGGTCTCGTTAAGCGTGCACCGGTAAAAATTAATTGCGCGGATAAATTTACGTTCGAAAGTAGCGGCGCTGCTAAAGTCTCTACTCGACGTCGATTAAACGCGAAACTTGCTGTTACAAAAATCGAACAGAAACAAAACGAATAAAATGAAGATTCGTATCGGTTACGCGAGCACGGTCGCTGTACAAATATGACGGGACCAGACCGAATCGATTACCTTGATTAAACGAGTTTCGTTGCATCCGTGCTCTCCGTGCACGCGTTTACATCGAATCGCGTCTCGCTAATGATATTAAATCGTCCAACCGATCCTTTTTACTTCATTTTGTTTCCTCTCGTTTTAAAAGATTCGGCCATCAACGAAGTTACGGAAGTTGCACGCGGAATCGTAAGAAACGCTCCAGACTGCGGGAATCAGGTCGAACTAATTACGGAAGATAAGCCATCTGCGCAGTCAAACTTTGACTTACAATAAGAAACCGAATTAAAGAGCGATACTGTTCGCAATTGCTCGGTTTCCGACTTCCGGGGCCGCGTTCACGGATAACACGCACGAGGAAGAACTTACCGTTCTTCTTGTAAAACACAACCTCCATTTTCAGTTCCGTCTTGCTCTCGAGGCTCTTGTCGATCATCGCCCTTTCCTCTTCCTTCGTTTCCGGGCCGTACAGGAACTTGCAAGCGCAACCTTTCTGCATGATTTGCGCTCGCGCGAATCCTGTCAGCTCGCAGAAACCATCCGAGCAATAAACGATCGGGTAGATCGTCGGAACCTGCGCATTTCCCAGCACAAAGTTGCTGTCTGTCAACAAATGGAACGTTCGATTAAACGGAGGAACGTGCCTGTCGAAAGGACGTTTCTCTAACCGGCGAAAATTGCATTCAAATTCCGATCGACCAACGCGTTACACGGATTCGTTAGTTTTATTATTTCGCTACGGAATACGCGTTCGTTATAATACCAATCAATCCCGCGTGAATCGTGTTTTCTCTCCGTTATTGTTCGGTTCGAAAATCGCGACGCGAGCCTACAAAAAAAAGAACAAAAGGTGGATCGAGGAGGGCGAACAAAATAGCGAGTTCCGGCGAAACTGATCACCTCGGTTTTATTCGTTACGAAGTGGTATTACCGGAACTTTACGGTTTTACCCGTTCGGGTTCCTACGTGGAAGCAACGGTTATATAATATTAAAGTACGTTTAAACGGAAATAATTGAGCAACAGAAAGATAACGGAAATCCCACGGGTATCGCGTAGGTAAGTTGTAAGGTCAAAAGCTCGATAATGGTACGCGTAAACAAGATTTTGATAATGACACGGTATAAAAGTGCGTGGTGCAAGAAGTTGATGCATGATTGCACCATGTGGTACAGTTCATTGGTTGATAGCTTTGTCAACGTCTCTGACGTCACGCGTAATCATTCTCAGGGTAACGACGGCACTATTTTTAATTTTATGGCTACCCCTGAAACGCGTTCTTTGTTTCTCGGTCTCGCGCGATTCCTTCCGTTTGCCTCATCTCGGAAGCGAAAGCAACGACACACCGTTTATCGAACGGTTTCCACTAAACACGCGCCGTTCTTTTGGTCGTCTTCGATTCCCCGACCGCGAACCGAAATTACCTACGATTCGGTGAAAGCGTAAAAAGTTCGGGCTTTTGTTCGAGATAAATGTACACCGAAAGTTCGGCTCTGTTTTTCGGTGGATGAACACGTCCAAACAACGGCGCGTAACTTTTTATACAGTTAGTAGAACGGATCATGGTGACTGACAACGATTAAAACCACCCTTCACGCTGTGCGGAAAACAGTGATTGTTACGTGTTCGATATACATAGGGAGTTTGGCCGCGTAGGGTTGCGAGATAAAAATACTGTTTAAGGGTGAAGTTTGCACGTTGTTTGACGATTTAACTCGTTGCTTATTTTCCCGTTACCTTATCGATTAATTTTCAGTAATGTCATCGCGTCCGCGTGCTTTTAATTTCGGTTTAAGCGCTTTAATAGGGTACGGAAACGGATCGCGGAGTTAATTGCTGTTTATGCTCGAATAAATTGCTAATTACTCGTTTATTGCTGTTACATGGTCACGAAACGGTGGGAGATTAATTTCGGTCGTGGAAGGAACTTTACGAGAAACGTGTGCGAATATCGACGGAGAATCGTTATGTAATTATCTCTCGCGAGCGGTTTAGCAACGAGAAGCGTTAGAATTTCATAGTTTCGCGACAACACAGAGGCTGTACATTATTTCGGTATTTTCACGAATATCTTCTCCCGCGTATTTACACGACCCCGTTACGCGAAATCGTCGACCAAATATTCAATTCGGTCATACGATAGGTACACTAGTCGTACGCGTATAAACTGCAGGGTCACGACAACGATAGCGTTTACGATCATCGCATCAGCCGCTAAAAGCGGCATAAACGTTGCAGTTTCAGCCAAGTCTCGACAAAGACTAATGGAATCGATTGTGTATCGCCTACATACGTGTCCAACGCAGGTCCGCGTTAGAAAGTTTTGTTACAAACATCGATAAATAAAATTAAACCGTGCAGAGTAAAAGTAACCTTGGATCGTGAAACGATCGTTGTAAACGGATACAGATTTCGCGTCGACAACTACGAACGGGAAGAAATTTGCACGCGAAAAAGCAGACGAGAAAAGCGGCTTCGAGCGTTGCGGTCGAACGAATGAACGTCGTGTTCCCCCCGTTTCATAAAAACCAATATTTGTCGAATTTTCTATCTTTTTTCGCCGGACGACTCGAGTCAATATTGGTTTAAACGCGTAAATTCGGTTGGCCAAAAACGCCGGGATTCACGCGGTCTTCGAATACGGGAGCGACGCTATTAAGCCGAACCATAATTCGATCGCGCGCAATTAGCGAATATTTTCGGAGCTATAATCCCGTTCGCGAAGACCAAGCAAATTTACGTGTTTTCCTGTCGTTAATTGAAAAGCGATAACTGCTTCGTAAGTTGCTAGCCATATTTCCCGATAACCTCCAAATAATTAAGTGGATATGACGGTACGTTGCCACGGTTATTGTGGTTAATGCGGTTAAATTGATGTCCCGCTAGTTGCGTCGGATAGTTATGGTCACGGTGCGAACATGTACACGTAAATACATAAATAACGATCGTTTCTTCGTAACTCTTCGTTGATTAAGTTTCGCGAATAAACGTCGGTGCAACGAAAATAGAAGAAAAGAAAGTAGACCGTGTTCTTACCGGGATACCAACGCACACGGGGATTAAGAAAATGTAATAGGTACTTTGTTCGAAATTTGCGCACGTGTCGAAATTGGTATACCCGTATGTTAATGAAAAGCATGCGTTGTGTGTTTACGATGGCGATGCCGTGGTTACACGGATTAAAAGTTGGTATTAACAGTACATGTCGACCTTGCGCTTTTCATCACGTATCAGGGACTTTATTAAAGTCCTCGTAAATAAAGGGAGAGCCCGCGCTCTCTGCTTTTTCCCGTCTATCGTTCTTAATCTTTCGTTACGCGGATTAAAATTTACGCAGAAATTTTCATCGGGTGCAAGTTTTTGTTCAACGACCACGAAACGGCGTAGATCGCGGTTATACTCTTAATGAGTAAATTCGATACAATCCCGATAGGAAATTAATCGCGGAGAATGGAGGGAAGCGGTTCGACCCAACTCGAGGTTACCTCACGAATCCGACAAAGGAAAGAAAATCTGAAGCAGTAAATTGTATCAGCTCGTTGTCGATACGGTCGCGAGTTCACCCTTCGGCAAAGATCGTATGGGAACCCTCTCGTATGATCGAAGTCGAGACCTCGGCTCGTTTCGGCATGTCCAATTGATTCTTATCGAAGATCGAACGAGGAGATCGGTATTATTTCAAAATTTCATCTCGACCGGAACATTACGACGAAATTAATTAGATGGCCGTGGCAGCCGCGATCTTTCTTCGCAGTTTCCATTGTCGTGGACGTAATATTCCTGAAAGGATCGCGAGCAAAGAGTTGACCTCCATCGCGAGGCGATCCGCCGTGTCTGTTTCCACGCTCTAACCGAAAATATTCCCGTCTATTCGGCGCAGAAACTTTTATCCCGTTTCTAGCACTTAGCGATAAACTTTGCATCCCTTTCTTCCCTGTTTTCTCTTTTCTCGCTCGCTCTCCGGAGGCTAAACTTCTATTCCTGTTATTCGACCGTAAGCAATTTTTTAATGTAGCGCTAGGCCGCCACCCGCGCTCTCCATCGATCCGGCCCGTAATGAAAATTTTCTGGGAAAATTTTTTACGCCGCAACGCCCGCGTCGGCCAACAACGACATTTCGTATTTATAATCTTCGTTCTTCGATGCAATTTAAAGGGGAAGGTCGAGGGGGAGAGAGAGAGGGAGACTCATTACCAGCGGGACTTTATCACCCATGATTGAGGTCGGTGACGATGATAACTTAGCAATTTCCACTGAGGTCGCGCTGTACCGTTTCCCCTAATCAGATTTCTACAAAATTTCGAGTACGTGGAATTGTGAGGCAAATGGAACGGTCGGATTCTCGTTACGTTCTATAAATTAGTTCATTTTACAAAAGTGTCGCGATCCAGATCGTCGCTCTTCGTTACGAGAAAAGAGAAAAGTCGAATATGTCGCGAGCCGATCACTGACGGAACGGAGCCGGGTGAAATATCTTCTTCGATAACTTCTCTTTCGCGTATTCGCTACAAAACTAACGATCGAACAGAGATGGTCGCGTAAATATTTAATCAATCAATTTCGTTCTCGATCGAAAGTCCACTGAACCGGATATTTGTAGTTGTTTCGTTGGCGGGCGAGCACAGATTCGAGGAGACAGCAGAAAGCTTGGAATTTCGTTTGAGTAGGTAGCCCGAGATAAAAGAAGGTTTCTGTCCGTGTTCGTCGCTGTAGGGTATCCTCCCTTTCGTCCCGCAACCAGTTAGATCTCCTTTTGCTGTATAATGCCTTCCTCGGGCTGGAATATGAAGAGATTAAGCCTGCTGGTATCAAGCCCGCTGTCTAAGGGAACCCGTACCGACTTTCCTCGACGGTATTGACTCGGTTAGTCGTGTCTTTTCAAAAAAATTCGCCTAGCCGTTCTTCGATTCGGAATCGACGCGAACAGATTGTCATTCGCCGGGCAACGAACGCGTTTCATCGGGGGAAATGAAACGATTATCGATCGTGCCACTGTTCCGTAATCGTTCGTTGGCAATTTCGTTCCTTATGCAATACGCCGGCTATTACATCGGATCGTAAACAATTTGTTCCCGTTGCAAACAGAAACGACGTAACGTATGTTACCGACGAGCACGAAAGAAATGTCGCGATGCTGGGAACGGGCCTCGATCGATGAACGTACTTATGTACTTTTCCGACGAACAAACCGGCGTCATTAGTTTTCGTCACTATCGATTGCGTCGATAAGATAAGCGTCATCGATACGCAGCGATCGTTAGGCTACCCTCTGTCCCGAATCGAAAGCTTTCCGAGACCCCGTTGCGAATATTTCTGCATTTCCGCGACTCGGTTTCATCGTTAATCCGAAATCGCGATCGTGCAGGAAGAGGCTCGCGATATTCTCGTGGGAAGGCAGATTTTCTAGCAGCCGGGATAATTTCAGTTTAAACCAGGTTAATGAACACGATGAAACTCAACGTTCCACGCAATTACGACGACTCGTGCTTTCTCGCCATCGAAGTTTCCTCGTTGTCAGTTTTCGCTATTAGGTAGATCAGAGATTTAGCCGGTTCGAAAGGATTTTTCGATGGTCCTCCGCCACTCGGTTGCTTCCCACGGTCGATAACAATTTCCAGTCTCGCAAGGATATCGCGTAATTAGCGTACCGGAAAACCGAGGAGACTATTCCGCCGTTCGCGTGTCACCGTTGTAATCTGTTCCGGGATATATTTTGATCACGCGTGTTCGCGTGGGATTCCGGCTTGTTTCGATTTCACAAATTGATTCATACAGGGACTCGCGTGTTTCTGCCGCAAATTTATCCAACTACGCGTATCAATTCGAACTTCGGGCGCACCTTCCAGACGAGCTGTACGTTTATTCACTTGCGGGCATTATGAAATTTAACGTCGTACGCTGCCGCGATGCAATTAATTTTCAGTACGCGAGGGAATCGTGCAGACGCTCGTGTGCGTTTCGTCTACGTTGTACCTCCTCGTTCAAAAACGTCCTTTTCAACTCCTTAGTTGCGAGCTACGTATAATACGAGTTATCCGACAAGCACGTACTAACCCCTTAACTTACGATTTTGTTGACACGCGTGTCGGACAGCGCGACATAATTAATGTTGTAAAGGTAAGGTAGATAGAAAATCTTCAACTGTCATGGATGTTTTAGATTAAAATTGAGCTCGAAATTCAATCATGGTGAAAATACTAGCCAAATTTGTTGCACTTCCACCCTTGTCACGCGTAGGAGACGATATTATAAGCCAGGGGGTTAATTATTGCACTTATTTATTGTACCGTTACCAACCGGTTAAAATATCAAATCGTAGTAGTTACGAGGGAACATTTTTCTTCGCTCGTTGGTTTTTTCGGAAAAAGGGAAAATAAAACGAAAAACGCAAACGTTCGTTTACAAGTTGTAACGCATGCAGGGTTTTCTCCGTTGCGAACACCGGGTCCAATACAAAAGCTCCCAGCGAACGTTCCTTGCTCTGGCATTTATTTGCGGTGTCGGTAACTATTAGTAGAAGTTTTCAGGTCACATAGTGATATGCAGCTTTGAATTCGTAGCAAGTACATCGAGGTTTTATCGTCGATAAATATACGTTGAAACGTCGTGACAGGTATACAGCAATTCGAGAACCGACGGTCGACTTTTCAGTTCGAAACCGTCATGGATATCGAATCGAGTTTCGCTGAAAATTTGTTCGTGCCTTAGTCAACTTTATATATTTGCTCGCGCGATTCGTTCGTCGCTCGTTAACGCGAAACGAAGCGCAACATCGTTCACCGCGAAACGATAGCGATGCACGCGATTCACCTAACGGGGCGTTCCGATTTCTCGGCCGACGTTTGCCCGATCGTTACTACTTGGGTGAAATAGCTTCGTGTAGAGGTGCGTCAGCTGCGTCGGGAAATTGCCTCCCCGATGGCACGTGGAGGAAAAAAAGTGAAAAGCTTTTCGAAAAGAAACTTCTTTACTTTATCCAGAAATTGCTCTCCGGAGACGGTGACAAATAAATCCGACGTTTCTTCGCGATAACGTTCCCTTTCATTCCGCCGGAGATCCATACACGTACCCTCGCGAAATTGTTCCAGTTTTCTCGTTCCGTAGAACGCCGTAATTATCGATTCTTCTACATTTTACCGGAATGGAATCAACGCTAACGTCGAGACTGAACCGGAAGGAGTAATTAGGTCGTTCGTTATGTGTAAAGAGATTTCTTGACCTTACTTACTACCTTTTCATTTCGACCCTCGACGTCCGGTGTTTCTTGGTCTCTCTTGGTAGGGTAATTTTGTTCAATGGGAATGGAAAATAGATTTTGCCCGCGTTTATGGAGCCCGGAGTCGAAATAAAATTTTATCTTTCTACTACGGGAATTAACCCTGCGTGCTCGAAAGGATTTTTTTTTATGGCCAAGCGGTATTTCAAAAACTTTCCACCTCAAAAGTTTTGTGGAAATTATTATTTTATTCTCTTAACTGCCACTGTTACAGACTTCTCTATGTTCACAATATAATATGTAGAACACTATAGATTTATTTAAAAGATATTTATTCACATTGTTCTATTAGGTCAAATGGCGAATGTAAGTCGCCGTTGGAGCGCAAAGGTTTAAGTAAGTACAGATATACGGCGTCGTTGTATTGTTCGATACCTCAGACGTTTCCAATAACAGGAATATACCATAAATCTCGGATTACCAACTTTAATAGTCGCGCCGAAGAAAAATTAATCTAACCGACAGTCGGTTATACCGTGTAATAAAAGTTCACGTGAAACGCAGTAAGCGCGCGCGCATGCTATCCCCGTACCATTGTATTTACTCGATACTTTGGCTAATACGTATACGCCGGGATTTCTACTTGTAACGGTTACAAACACGGTATCGATGCGTAGGGGCGAGTTGAAAAACACCGGGGGAAATGTACACCGCGATCGTTCATTAAGAAGAAATTAATGATCTTGAATTAAGGTCACGAAACGAGGTCCATTTAAGTTCCATTGAAGCTGTCGCACGAAGCGTATTCGAGATATTGAATCATCGTGCAAGAAATAAAAGCCGTTAGGACAAAAATAAAAAATTAACACTTTGGCTTTCTCATTCTTTGACCGACGCAGGTTTTTGACCCCGTGATTGACACGCTTCGTCAACGCGTACTCTCCGAGACACGCAGATACGCTTTTTTAAACATTTTGGCACATGTTCTTTGCGCTTATAAATATGTATACGTATTACATAAGTCTACAAGCTAATTTAAAAACAGCTTAAAGTTAAGGTAAAACTTCTGTATTCTCGGTTGCAGGCTCCTTTACCTCTATTTACTATGGTCTAAGACGATTTCGTTTCATCGTGTTTCGTTTAACGCTTTGTTTCCTGGGAACCAACGTCGATCGCTAAGCGGGGTATTAACGTAATTTCTTATCTTCGCACAGATGTTATCGTCAGATCGCGAGTACCCGTCACGATTGAACGGAATAAAATCGATGTTCACGGCGCCGATTTCGAATTAATATTCCATGATTCGTCTGGGGTCGTCGTACTGGAGGGTAAAAGAAGAGAGAACGTATTACTTGGAATTCATAGGTCACGAACAAGGGGGTTGTACGTCTCCGACCCTATTCAGGTTAGGTATTGAAACACGACGTCACGAAGAAGTTCGCGTTATTCGAAGTTGCGCGAAACTTTTACGTACGCTAATGGACAGGTTTTTGTTCTGCTGGGAAAATAAGTTTCGTCGATCGGGCGGGTACTCTTCTTATTCCCGACGAAATTTGCATTCGGATCGCTACGTTCCCCGTCCAGCCTCACGGTTCGTCGGGAGGAGGACGAGAAAGAAAAATCACAAACAGACGCGTAAGAGAACGCGATTAAAACGAATATTCCAATTGGTCCTCCATGAGTCTTGGTCAGCAAAGACAAACGAGTGTTTGAACAGTCGTCAACCATCCTTTAGCCCAGTTGGCGATGCGCCAAACACGCTCGAAGAAAGAAAGAGAGTGCCAAAAATATCCACGGATAAGTACTTCGGGCGTCGTTAACGAGCAATTATTTCCCTTTTCTCTCGCCGAAATCAGAGTGTTCACAATGGAAAGGTCACGAACTTCCAGGTATACGCGTTCGCTTCTTTCGCCGGTGTTTCGCGTAACGAAGCCGAGCCGAATCGATACCACGACCGAAATATTGAATCGCGAAATCATCGATTCTGCGTTCACCTAATTATGCGATCTTTTTCTCCCGCGTGATGCTGCACGGGACATCGTTATCGTGTCGGCTCGATACTCGTTTACGGACGCTCCTTTTTCCAGGTTGTTTTCGCGCAGACGGAGGTAAACGATATTTCTATTGCCTCGAGAGCGATCGAGTTTGCAGGGAAACTGGAGTATTTGATGGAACACCAAGATCGAGCGTAATAGCATAATTCTAGGGTCGTCGGATACCCTCAAAACGACCAGACATCGCACTAAAACGATCGTCTCGCGAGTGCTCGCAGCTCCATCGGTATTCCGACCTGGTACAATAAACGACCGAGCAAATTCACACGAAATTTTAATAGACCCTCGTTCTTTCGAACGAGATCACGGAGACGAGCGTTCGTCGACCAAATTTTCTGATCCGTGTTAAGAAGCTCTGATCGTCTTAATATCGCGGACCAGGTGGCTCCACGATATTAATTCTTGCGTACATGCTAATACGTCGTTACGCAACGGTCACGATACTCGTATGTATGTACATACGCGAAAGAAGAGTCCGCTTTATAACACCCGACGAATTTTAACGCCGCGAAAGCAGCTTATGAAAATGCACGAAATAAATTAGCCGGTTAAAAGTAAATACTTCCGATTTTAATCTCCCAATTAAATTGAAATGTACCGTCGGAGATATTAGTTGGAACGGTACGAATATAATTTCGTCGACATCTCGAAGTAGCAGAAAAAAAAATATTACGATTCCATTACTTTCCAAGGACATAACTTCCCTGTAATTCTCTTACGACGACGATAACGACGGTTGGTAGAGCCCCTTTCTCGTAATTAGTTTTTCTTCGTTCGTAGGTACGAAGTTTACAACGGTTGTATATTATTGGATTCTTTTAACTTGGTATTTATTGGCGAAATCTCACCCGAAACGGCACCTGTGGGCAATTCGGTTCGCAAAAGTTCCTACGAATATCGAAGCTAACGATCGTCGAATGTAATACAACGATAATCTCTGTCGAGCGTTCGTGCAGATTTACGAACTATGTTTGTAACGACGGGAAACGTATATAATTTTCGAGGTTTATCGTCTTCCAACGGCGGATCTCGTGCCAACTATTTCATTATCGAAAATCAAGAAAGGGGATACCGCGTCACGGAGTTATCGATAATTCCAGCTCAGATTACTTTTTCTCCAGACCCGAAACTACGTTTTCGCCATAAAGGGAAAGGTTGAAGGTAACCAAGTTGGTGTCCCGAGGGAAGGACCGTGCGAATACCCGATGTTAGAGAAGGTGATCTCTATTCGATCGTTCTTTTTTCCACCGTTCCGTAACGCACGCGTGTAACATCAACCTCAACGTACATTTACGATATAGTTGTTTGTACGCAAACGCGTCTGCATATTGTTGCCTCTCGGACAATTCTGTTTCGCGAGTCGTTAATGTCGCGGCAGATAGAACCGATGTACGAATTAGCAACGACGACGTTAACCTGCGCTGCAATTGCGCGTCGAAAGACGTTTCGCTATTAATTTGCAGCATGTTCGCGCGATTAGTAAACAGCGACGCGCGTCCACGCGACGAGTTGTATTAGATGTTGAGACGTCGAGTCGAGCAACGACAACGGACGAGCAGAGAAATTGCTAAAGCCCGATCGAATCGGACGGGGAACTCTTTGCCGCATCGTGACCCTCTTAAATCCTCGCGTTCCGACGAAAAATTGTGTCGATAAAGGTGAACGAGAGGATACCGCGAATTTTCTATCGGGAATCTTGTTTTTCCTCGTGGACCGTCGAAATCGATCGAGACTTTTTCTATTGACAAATCGTTTCGTTCGTCGACTCGCAAACGAGGGTCGTCTTCTAAACGATGGGATTGGGGCTAATCCAATGGTAGCGACATTACGCTTCGTTCTTTTACAACCCCGAGAAAGTTTTCGCGAATACCTTCAGCCGGCACGGCGCGGCGCGGCGTTTCTTTGACGTGATCGGAATATTATCGGTATTTTGTTTTATTTGTGCGCCGCACGATTCACTCGAGAAGAAAACTCTCGGTCGTGATTAGAATACTTTTGAATCCCGGTACGCGAAGTTGATCGAGTAGCTACTTCCGAACCAACCTATCGACGATAGAAAGAAAAATGTATGAAACAATTAGCGTGCAATTGCGATACTTACGGGTTCCATCGAAACGCGTGGCGATAGTATCTAAGAATGTATTTTGTGGGGCGAGGAGGCCCTTCCTGACCGGCATTGGGGCCACCCCGCCGCGCTGTCAGGCGCTAAAATCTGCAAAAGAGAAACAAGAAAAGGAGTACAGCTTTATTTTAGTCGAACGCGTACGGTATTCTTGGGTCAATTACTTCCAAGATATAGGTTAGAGATGTAAATGCACGTGTTCAGATATAAAAGTTCAGGTCGTTTGTTATTCGGAAGAACAATGCACGGAGCGTGCTTTAAACAGGGAAGCGTGTTCGTGAGAAAAACGGCCAGGTCTTCGATAGGTAGGTCAGTGGACCAATGAAAATAAAGGATTGCGTGTAGTACGGTAGTTGCAATGATGGATGGTCGCAGCCTATAAAAAGTCACGGATGGAACTATTTTTAGACGGTAATTTTCATTTAACACGTTTCCGTGGTACTTAAACGATTCGAATCGAACGTACGGCAATATCTTTTCCGCGCTTTCTCTCTCTTTTCGATGCCACGCTTTAGTTCGTTTTTAGATTTCATAAGATATTCGCGAATCGCGCTCCAAACCGAGATACGGCTCTACATTTTTTTCCACTTTTCTTTTGTGTACATCAGCGAACGCATGCAGAGAAATACATTTGCAGAAATACAGGACTCGTTGAGAAACCTGGAAGTCGGTGATATTCATAGCTTTTCAATATTGGACAGGTCTATAGTTACTCGCGCTGTTCGATGGTATTTGTGATTTCTGGAATTAATCCAACGAAGTTGTACCTTTCTTTCGTTCGAATTACCTTCCGATTCATATTATCGTTACGTATGCGTACTTAATCGTTATAACGCCGATATTAGTAGACCAGTTCATTTGCATTATTGCGGCAACATGTATAATCGTAATGTTTCATTAATGACGGAATACTAATTAAATACCGTTTCGAGCTGAAACGCGTTCGGAATAGTGGACTGAAATTTTGTTATCAAATCAATCTTGCTTGTACTATTTTTGGAAACGAAAAATGGTGTTTCATCGACACAACCAAAAGGAAAATCTGGAACGAGGTGAGACGTAAACGTAAACGAACGATTTATGATTAGGAAATACGGCGATTAATAAACGATTTACATTGCATAATACAGTAAGAATAAAATTAACGATTCGCGTTTAAGTACGTAATTTTGCTTTTTATGATCATCTAGATTTTATACGTGCATACACTAACTTTTGTCTCGGCAAACGTAATTAACTCGCGAGTTTTTATGAAAGGACTCGCTGAAAAATTAAGCTGAAATTTAATTAATCCGTTTCTTTTTGTTTAAAATGACGCATGGAAAAAAAAGTACATTTTCAGGGAACCACGGAATTTCCAGAAGCTATTTCTCGTCACGCTTTTTCGTGAAAATTGCAACACGCGCGTCGTTGTCTTTGTTTCCTGCGCAACATGAATCGGTATTATAGTATAGCGATTCTCGCAATGTAACAGGTGTGACCACAGGACAGAACATAAGGTACGGTCATTACGAGATTGTGCTCTTCTCCAAAACGTCATCTACCGAATCAAATTTCCATCCAAAGACAATTAGTTACACTATTCGAAAACGATTTATTCGAATGTACGCAACCACCGTTATCTTTAATAATCGTTTCTTACGCGAAATTAACATCGTTTTAACACGATCGACAAAATCGTCGCGTTATATCTTCATCTTAAGGACAAAAATTCAACGTTTTCGTATCTCGTTTACGAGACGACCAGTTGGAGGTGAAGAGCACGTTTCGCGTTTTGTGATCGCGGTACGGTCAGCGTGTAGTATGTTCCTCTTACGAGAGCATTTTCCGGCAACATGTATCACTAGCAGTCGCTTGTTTTGCTGAACTTTTGTTTATACAAATGTTTTCAAGGGCGAAGTACGATCGTAAATCATCGAATACGTACCTTATAGAGAAAAAAGGTCCAGCTCACTGGCAGAGCATCGTCCCGGCAGCACCGCACCGTATCTCCCTATTGTTCGGCTCGTGTGCTACACTATTTCGCACTGGACACGTTAAAAAACGACGAATTCGCCCGGTTACGATAGACAGCGAGATTTTATCGCGACATCCGCGAAGAAAACGAAAGACACGCGGAACGTTTGCTGGTACTCGCGTAACTGACCGAGCCGAGGGGAGAGATTCTGTCTATCCTGATGGCCCGGGCTCCTGGCTGACTTGCGCTCCGCGCACCAAGGCGCAACATGTGGTAAACCGTTGAAGGTATACACTTATACACCCGCGTTTCCCTCTATGTGCATGCACACACGACGCTCTACTCTGATAAGTACACACTAACGCAAACCGTGTAACCCGCATACGCACGCGCCCTGATCGTTTGCGAACGCGTGTGTACCGTGGCCGCTGAAAAACAGGGTCAAGACTTTGAACGAGGATCAAACATCTTGCTGCATCGTCTTCGACTATTATTTCCGAAGGGTACTGGAACCTATCGATCGATACGATCGCGTCGGTCTCGATCGATGAACTATCCCGCGTTACCCCCCTTGCGACGCGACGCGACCAATCGAAGTGTGTTTCGATCGAGTCAAGATCGATTTCGAACAGGCGCCTGTTTACGCTTCGTTTCTACGTGATTTTAAAAGAGAGTACGAAAAAACGACGGCATTCCGTCCGGGAAAGGGTGGTTCAACGATAACGCGAGACAACAGGATGTAACATCAAATTTTCGAGCTAAACGAAGCGTCCATAAAAGAATATTGTATACGTTAAGTAGGGTATACAGAGGTTCGCAAAGGATGCAAAATTCTACGGGGAACCACTTGGTAGGTGGTACGTGACCCCTGGGATACTTTCATTTATATCCATCAAATTTCTTTCTCGCCGCCGTACGAATTGTTCGGGGTGTCTTGTTTTTCACTTAAGGCGACGGCAAAAAGAAATATCTATGGTACTCCTCTTTGAAGGGATTTGAGGATCCCGAGAATGAAATCAAACAGTGGGTAATATGAAACGTTATGGCCGTAACGTTCCGAACGTTATAAAAATGGCGATATTCGATATTCCTGTTCTGTTGAATAGATATGCGAAGCCGCGCTCTCTTATATTGTCTTTATAAAAGAATTCATTGTTCCTTTGGCGCTCGTTCTAGCGGAAAGAGTACAAAAATTTGCTCCTTTTTGTAGTATCGAGGATTTTTTAACAACTCCCTGCACCGAGTCATTCCGATTTTTAACGGTCGAGGGATTTTATTTCTCGAAGAAAATAATCGCGAAACGCGTTCCACTCGAACCTACGTTTCTTCCGGGTTAATCGGCTTGTTTGCGCAGAATATTGCGCGTCCGGCGAGCACCGTAATAAATGAAACGAAATTGCGGATATAAAGGGCAGAAAATTACCATTGGGGTGATTTCGTGCACCGTCCCATCGATTTTTTCGCGACCGCGTACACCTAAATATACATATATGTATGTACGTACACCGAATGGAACGTTAACTCAGGTCAGTTTCGTGGTATTGTATAATGTGACCGTGCCAAAGGGGGTCGATGACTGTATTCGCGTGTTAGTCCCTCGCGAACGAGTCATGCAATCTGCGGCTGCTGCTAATATAGATCGTTTAAAAAAAAAGGTTCTTATAGTTCGCCGGATTTCAAACCGTGGGTATTCGCCGGAAACGCGTGAACCAGTAGAACTGGTACGCGACTTCGACGACGGAATCAGGGGATTCGGATTTAACGACGAACGATCGTGCCTTCGTGGCCGCGAAACGGGTGTTTACCGTTCGGTAGTACCCTTCTAGTGCGTATTACGCGTTATTCCAAGACCAGAATCTCCTTTGTAATGCGGTGCGTCACGATCGAGATCGTTTTTCAAGAAGGAACCGTTCAACTTCATCGTCCTTAATTTTACGGTCGATATACAGTCTGTAATCGCGAACGATCTGTTCTACCATCTCCCGTGTCTCTAATGCGACGAATCGAGTTTCACGGAAAGCGGCATAAACGTAAAAAAAAAAAAAAAGAAGGAAAGGCAAATCCAACACGTCGGCCTATTTTTCAAGCGCGAATCAAGCAGCCGCGTCAATGTGCTCGACAGAGCAGATCGCACTTACACGCGAAACATCAGAAGCTTTTGTTGCTGGTCTTTTCATTTCCCAGAAAAGGCTGGAACGCATCGATCGACCGTAGCGATCGACTCCCTTCGTCAAAGTCCATTTTAACTCCTTTTCTTGTTTCTCAAGCAACTCGGAGCCACCGCATATCCTCGTATCTCCCGTTTGATCGTTCTCGATACGGGTTCCCAAATACAAGCAGTCAAGAGGGTTGACTCGTGAAAAGGGTCTTGTAAATCACGCGAGACAGAGATCCCCGGTAAATCGCGAAGCATATTTATTTTCCCATTTTGTGACACGATCGATATCAACGCGATATCGAATACATGAATTTACGAGAGTTTATCGTACCGTGATACGGGAATCTCGCACGTACAGAAACAAGTAAGTACGTAATTCGGGGATACTCTCGGTGCGCCGAAAGGAATATTGACGCTCACGAAGGAACAGCGTATCACGGGTTTAACGACTAATAAAATAAATAATCGATATTACAAATGTCTGTGTTGCATGAAAATTGTCAGTGTCAGTAGGTTATCCGGGCAACACGCCGTGCAGACGGCGCGTGGTCACGAAGCAGGGTCCATATAATCGATACTCCACTACTTCGAGTACCTGACTCCGTAGGGAGGGACGGAGAAAAGGAGACGGATTGAGATAAAAAAGAGGCAGGAAGGTTCTCAGGGTACCTACCACCCTCTTCCCTTCTGTTTTGTCGAGCACTCTTCTCCTCTTCCCTATGAGATATCAGAATAATAAGTCCTTGCTTTCCTGCTTTCTTCTTTTAATTCGCCTCTCTGCTTCTGTGCAAGAGATCTCGTCGCGATATTTCTCTCCACTCGGAATTCATATTTTTTTTCGATCGCGTATACGTCTGTAAGAATCGTTTAACGCGAAAGTTGCGACCGAATGAAATCACGGTTAGCTGTTTTCACGAAATTCTTCGTTTACGAGATACGAGTTTCGATACGTCGTTTAAATCGTTCCTCTGAAAATTCTTAAATCGTGTACCTACGACGTCAGACAAACGTATTATTTTCCCGAAAGATCGTAACAGCAACAGGCTGTGGCAGAATAATTTCTGACGAGCTCTTCTTTAAAATTTCTTAACCAGCGTTTCATCGCGCGTGATTTAAAGTAAGGAATATTATTCGAATAAGTATACATACTAATCTTGACGCGAGAAAGAAAACGGGGGATCCCTTTTATAATTTCGCGAAAGTTTCAGTCGTAGACGAGTTGAAAAGTACGGTACTTTATTAACGTAACTTTATCGCAATTTTCTCGTTACGGGTATTCCTTGGTGACAAATTTTATCGTCGCGTCCGGTTACCGCTACGAACACGCGAACGTCCCCGGTTTTACGTTACGTCGTATTTTCGAGTACTTATTTTAGTTTCGCTACAAATGCATCGTATCGATTTTCGGCTGCGCTTTTGGGTCGCGGAGAAATTACTTCGAGATTCGAGCTCTTCAAAGACTCTGAGAAACTTATTGCATCCTCGTGTAAACAGTAGGTTTCTTGCAAACAAGCATTTTCTATTATCGAGATACTGCGATATTTAAAGTTTCCAGTAACTGTACCGTATTGGTGTTTCGATACGCGTTACGATTCACCGGATGTACGGGTTATTAAAGGATTAATATGTAATTATTCGATTGTCGGTAACGATAATAGGATTTTCATCGGTGAACGATTGACGAGCGAAATAATCGTTGATCGTTGAGAGAAGCCTGGTGACGCGTGTTCTCTGTAAATTCTGCATTAAATACCGGTCGACCCGATCCGTGTTCACGAACGGTGCCAGGTGCGATGGCTGGACGGTATAACGACGTAAACGGCTGCCGCATTGCCGATGTCGTGCCTGCCGTAGCTACGGTACACGGGGTACGTGTACCCTCGTGCACTCACATCGGCCTATGACTCCCTCTCGAGGGGTGGACGACTTATCGACCTGGTGCTAGTCTCGGGCCTCAGGCTTACCACCTTTATCTCGTCGGCACTCGATTCGCGAAATCTGTTACGCGAGTATTCGAGCTTGTCGATCTCATCCGTTCGCCATCTACCCTGCCGTCGATGTCGAAATTCGGCTCGGTACCGAGATCGTCGACGACCGAATTGTACGACGATGCGAACGAGAGGAAAGGATTAGAAGGTTCAAAGATTCGCACCGTGTATTCGACTCTTTAGTCCACGTTCCCAAGAGAGAAACAGAGAGGGACCACCTTCGCAGTGTTTGACGAGAGACCCTTGTCCTTCTAGGTCGCCTTTTTAGAGTGTTTGCGAATCAGGCCGCGACCCCGTCGCCGACGTCGACGTCGACGCGAACCAAAGCTGTGGTAGTGGTTGCAGGGGGTTGTGTCGCGAAATTAGAACGTTGCATTCGTGAGGGTTGTCGCTGTCTCGCTACTGTGGCGGCGGGGCATCAATAGGAATAATACGAGGAACTATGCAATGCAGCTCGTACATAGGTAGACGCGAGTGTAACGACCTTACACCCCCGCAGGTAGCGAGATCGATGGGCTCCAACTCCGGGCAACCTCTCATCCACGGCTTGTACCTCTGCCGTGCTCGCTTGTCCCACTTTTCCATCACGTTTTAGTGCAGCCACGCTTTGCTTCGCGCCTCACGATCATCGTTCGTACACGATAAACGAACTTTCGAACGCTTCTCAAACCCGATGCTCCGTTTGTTCGTGGAGTTTCGAAGCTACGGAATTGGCGGACAGACGAAGATTTAACTGGAACGATGATTTTAGGTATATCTCGTTGCACGTTTTGAAAGGAGATCTCGTAATTACCAATAACTACAGATCGGTTATAATATCAGGACATTTTATTCCCTATGTTTTATTGTATGGAATATGCTAATATCGTATCGCGCGTACATTGATATGGCAAACACCTCGCTACAAAAGCAAGAGTGCGCAATTTGCTCCGCGATGGAGCAACACTTTTCTAATCATGATTCAGATTATATGATCGCGATTATTGGAAGAATGTATTCGCTAAGTGCAATCTATACGAATGATCGTACGATAATCTCTATAAAATGTTTGTAAAAATTGTTTTTTTTTTTTTTTAAAGAACTTCATTCTATAAAATAGAGCATGTGTTCTCGTACCACTTATACAGATTCCCTTCACGAATAATTTTTTAATAAATCCCGTACCTCTGCTTTTCTATAAGAAATATTTTTACAGTATGCAGTACGTCGCATGAGATATATTAAAGAGATTCCCATCCATCTCTGCACTCTGTCGACTGCTTACTCGCAATCTTAATAAATACGTAAGGTATAATAGAATAAGATCGACGTTCTTGAGCTATCGTACTAAAAAGTTCTAACGTTCTCTAACACTTTGATTAATCGCGATTACGATCGCTCTAAAATAATACGAATATACAATTTCATCGATTCACGATCATGCGCGTGACCGTGATCCGACCTCGCAGTTACTTTTCTTTCGTTACTGAAAAGAAACACAAGTGAACGTAATCCTGTGTTTTTTGTTTTGTTTTGTTTAGTAACCAGCTTTGCGAGTAATTGTACGGTAATACTTATTTCGACATGATTAAAAGATGATCGTTACTCGTTTAACTTCAAAATATATCACATACGAGTTTCAATTCGTTGACGCATCGCAGAAATCTACATGTCAAGGTCAAATATCAAATCGTTCTTAAATTCCACCTTAACCGCGTCCTTGTATTCGATTTGCTTATCCGAATGAATTTCGTGTTCGATTTCTTCCTCGACGCTCGAGTTTCTTTTCATCGACGAACGATCATTATCGCTAGCTCCTTTCTGTATCTCGATATTGGCAGTTTTTTCTTTCGTCGATTGCTTGTCCTTATTAAGTATAGGCTTCACGATATCAGAAGCTTCCGTATTTTTCTGATTGATCTTATATTTATCGCGATCCTCCGTTTCGGAGTTTTCGCTTTCGCTCATTCTACGTTCGTGTGCACGTTTTTTGTTTCGCAATTTACGCTGATTTTTCTTACGTCGTCCGAGAATACTGGAGTTCGATCTGAAAGCAAAGTAAAGTAACGTAAGTAACCCGTAAGATATTATCAATGAAACGGTTATCGTCGTAAATGCAACAACACCTGAACAATTGTCGCGACACCACATCGTTGAATCGTACTGTCTTTTTTAAGCTGGAACATTCCGATTCGGAGTTCATGTCTTGCACCGAATCGTAATGACAGTCCATAGACGATGCTGGCATCCCATTTTCATCGGCGCTAGATTCTGATACCGAACGCGAAAAGGCATTAGCGCGTCGTGATTTCAATATACCCTTCGAAAATGTATTTGTACCGATACTGCTCGCTAATTCATCTCCGCTACTTTCCGAAACAGATCTAGTTTCTGACACGATGTCGCATTGATTTTCGTGGCGTTCGATCGACCGTTGATCGATTTCGTCGTCGGAATCCAACTGATTCGGTATAATATTTATAACGACACCGTCGTCCTCTGCTTGAACATCGATCGTTCGATCTATCGTGAACTGGTCTTCTGTCTGTGGGAGAAACGAACGATTATGAAGCAATCTTTACTTTTGTCGTATCATCTCCGAAAGTACTTACCGTCAATTCTTTCAATTGATTCTGGAATGACAATGTTGTAGGAAGATATTTCTCCTCCATGAACTCCTCGGTCACACCGACGTAGTATCGTGCTAAATTTTCGGAGTTTTCTAATTTTACGGAGAACACAACGTTATTATCCCACGGATCAACCGCGAAAGAATCGGGATCCACAGAGTTTTCGTTTATTTTGAAACATAACGAATAATGTTGAGGATAAAATCCTGCGCCTATCGATGTTAATAAAACATGCACGCCGGAATTATTTTGCAAAATCTTATGACGAATAGAATCTGGATTCACGTGTTTTACATTTATGGTAATTGTTAATTGATTTTCGTATAGATTACAAATAAACGTCGGTAAAGAATACTTAATGCTAGGATCTGTAAAAGTATCTGCATCCTCTATGTTAGTCCGTAACGCGGTGTCACTAGAATCTTCTAACTTTTCACTTTCATCCTCTAGTTTGGTACTAGCAAGCACTGTTTCGCAATCTTGGACTAACTTTGCTATAGAGTTGTTCGCGTGACTCTGATCAGTGGAATCATCTTTTGTGATATGGTCAGAGAGCATTGGCACAGGACTACTATGATCGCTGTCAACTCCACTGTCTTCTCTGGTGTCAGACACTGGTACCATGGATCTAATAACCGGCAAAATCACCACTAGTTTTTTGTACCGTGGATCAAACTTGGCATTTCCATTGTCTGCATCTACACGATAAGGCAAAGGAAGTTCCAGCAAATACTTAGCAGGCTTTTCGCTCTTTACATTAAGAAAACGCTCTTGAACATCTAAGGAAGCATCTGTGGCAGTTTTTAGTAAGGGCAGGTCTACAGTAATGATCAATCGCTTAGGTACTGTAGCATTCATGTTTGAATTTCTATTAGAACTGAAATCCTCGAGCTCTACATCGGACTGATGTTTAATAGAAAATTTAGGTGTAACGTATGTGCTGTTGGTGTCCTCGTTCTCCTCCAGCCTTTCTTTATAGTACGTGGTAGACGGTGGAGGTCTTCGTGGCTGTTCCTCTGTCTGCTGCGAATGCTGCTCTCTACTTCTATCGTAACTGGACATCAGCTTTTGATAGATTTCTGGCTCTATGTCTAAATGTTCTTTTGGAGGTTCCTTGGATGGTTTTCTTATCACCGTAGGATGGCACATCCCTTTATAATTCAACTTTGGAAACTTAATGTTCTTTCTGTCTAATTTCACCTAATCCAAGATACAAAAAAAAGAAAGGATGATTACGGAGTCGGATCAGTGACAAATAACAAATACGTTGCGTATACACGCGCGCAAGACGTACCTTGAAGTTATTTTCCACGCCATCCATGGCTGTGTTATTAACGATTTCGCGAAACTGCGCATTCTTCGACGACAGATAGAGCGTATCCGGATGGAAGACAACGTCAAATACCACGCAACGTACGTTCTTTTTATCGAGATCGTCACGCGGTGGTATCAACGTATACGGAATAGACCATTGCAAACCCCGATGACCTTGTTCGAAAGAAGGTTGACTGGTTGGTCGAGCTACGATGTCGCTTTTGCTGATGTTCAGAAAGCATTTCTTCTCTCCGTTTACGCTTGTTTTTATGACGTAACCAGGCTCTGGGTTAACGAACGTAACGTCGACGCCCCGTTCTTTTTCCAATTGCGTGATTTCTTTCTCGTATATCTTCCTATTCTCCGGATCGGTCACCTCCTCCGCGTACTCGATCAACAATTTCCGGAACTCCTCCTTCTTCAAACACTCGGACAAATTCTTCAACTCCTCTTTGGTCACTTCTAAATCTTCCCAATTCTTTTTACGTGCTTCGTATGCGTCCATCTTAAGAAATGAAACCGCGTGTTTACAAATAAACTTGGTCGGTAGAATGATCGGGAAGCGCCTCTACCACGTGGATAGTTGCGCCACTACGCCGGCCGGTTGAATAGCGGTCGGACACGGAACTTCACGGAACGCGCCATTTCTTTCGAGAAATTTGTTTTATTTTCCCGGAATACTCACCGTGACACGCTCAAAATTGCACGAATCTGTTTCTCTTTTTTTTTTTAAAGAACAAAGCCGATTCCGAGCTCAACTCGGGCCCGTCATGCCTGCTAACAATTTCAATACCCGCTCCCCGACATTCTTCCTTGCCATTTAAACAAGTTCGACGATATCGAACCAACATCACCGGAGTCACGAAGGTCGATAGAAACACTGAATCATCATTTACGAACGAAGAATGAAGCTTCCTTTCACCGCACGCGTCTCGCGGGATGCTGTACCGCGGATGCTATTCCATGTCGATAGACGCATAAGAAAAGTTGCAGCATCACCTAGTTGAGGATGGTATAACTCCGTACGCGTTTAGTATTTCTGGAACGACGAGCGCGTTGCCGACGTAAGACGGGGAAATGCTCCGAAACTGCTACTTGATTAGAGTTCAGCAAACGGTGCATTGAAAAGCCGAATTTCGCTTTTCACGAGATGCAAGTCCTGGTGGGAGTTCAGGTGAAGATGTGGGGATCAGATCGGGCGGTAGGAAGTCTCTGACCCACTGACATTCTCCTCAGTTACTTGCTAGACACAAACGTCGGTAATCTGCGATCGAGAGTTTCGATGACGGCAATCAGGATTACTGGTCAGATACTTTTTGAAAAGAGAAGATAGTAGTACTGGCGCTCGTACCATTACGGCTTATCGAGTTTCGCATCGAGATGCGCCTGAATCGTGGCCTGTTGACTAGTGTCGCTGTCTGCTTGACGGTCCTCTTCATCGTTTTGAATTCAAAATCTGCGGTAGTCATCCACGATTCGGAAAGTGACGTAGTAAACCGTTTGGCGGGAAAACAGGATATCTACAGCAGCCAGGTGAATCTTAGTCGATTATTCATCGATAAATCGCGTTTATAATTACGTTTATAACATAACGTGAACATAACGAAGCCTTAAGCGCACTTCCGGGCAACGCGGTAAATGCATTTTTTTTCAAACATCGAACTGGTCGAGTTCAGAACAAGCTTATCGGAGTGAAAGTGCGCCAGCGAAAGATGTAATAGCTGGAAAGCGATCTTTCCCTTTTGCGATTTACAAACGAGTCCGCAGGAAGTTTCACGTAACATGAAATTGTACAGTTTCATTTCGTTTCGTATCACTTCTGATGGAGTTAGATCGCAAAACGACATCGCTCGATTAATACAACGATCGTCTTCATTAACGTAATTTGTTGCGCAGACGTATCGACATGTAACACCTTCCCTTGCGGAATTGGGCGCTCATGGGAGTATGCCGAAAACGAATAAGCATATCTTGATGTTAACCCGTGTACCAGACGCTGGAGCCGAATCGTTGGTCTTGATTTTGCAACGTCTACAGGGTTACAACGCTTTCAAGCATATAAGATTACCTCCGGGTGATCACAAACTTTTGTCAACTTTACAACAGGTAAATCGAAAGCGACGCTGTTTAAGGTCCAGACTAGACTAGGATTAGATATACGTAAATCCACTCATTGGACGGAACAATTTCCTAACAAAAAATTCGTCAACTATAACATTCGGACTATCATAGTCTGCAGAATCTATCGCGGAATTCTTCGAATTATCGGTTTCGATTCTAATGTTCCTGAAACGGCGAGAAATAGTCGCGGCACCGTTTTACCGTGGCATCGATTGAACGCCGAACAATAACGTTGGGGGCATGAATCAGCACCTGATTCATTGATCGTATAAATCTGCGGAAAATTTAATCACACCGTGGTCGTTGCACTTTACATTCACGTCAGAGTTAGTTTTCGCTGTTGCAATCGAAGTTGTGCCACTTTCGTCTTTCCAATTAAAGCAGCCTCGGTCACAGAATTCCTATTTGGAGCATGCCTAGGTAACCACGGGGACGAAAACACGGGACGAATGCGTAAGTCCATAAATATTAAAAGATTCAACGTGTTTGGAGTACGATGATCAATCATCTTGACGTTTCGTATCGCGTGTTAACGTGTTATGCGCTATTTCGTAATTTTTCACGTTGCAAGAAGCGATGTTCGTGCCGTTTTTGAAAGTAAATTCGCCTCGCAATAGGTGTGCGCGTGCAAAATTTCGTACGGATTGGAATTTTCTCGGAATTGTATTTTGTAGGAACTGCTAGTGGAGGAAGTTACAAATATCATACGGCAGGAAGCGATTCCTCTCAGTTTCGACGGGGATGTAAGGTTTTTGAATTTTTCGAAATTCGGCCGACCTGCGCCTACGTTTATCTCCCTGGTGAGAGATCCTATGGGTGCTCGAACTTTGCAAAGGTACTCTTCGTTTTTTTCGCCGGATCTTTCTCGATATATTGCCGCGAGAGAGTCGTTTCGACGCATCGTGATTAATGGTATAGCTTTGATCGGAATTTCCTCCTTGTAGATATCGCGAAAAACGAAACGTGTTCGAAGGTAGAGCGATACCCACGTTTTGTGGACAGGATCCTCGGTGCACGTGAGTACTTGGTAGATAAAATTTCACGATGGTATTTCCTGGCTATGCTATTACTCGACGCTACCCATTAATTATAGAGAGATAAATAATAAGTGGGCATTACAACGGGCGAAAGCAAATATCGCCGAGTGGTATCCCGTTATTGGAATATTAGATTGCATGGAGCAATCTATAGACGTATTGGAATATAAATTTCCATACTTCTTTCGCGGTGCTAGACAAATTTATAATAAGATTCGTAAGTGGATGTAACAAACGAACGCTGTTAAGGGCGTCTATATCGATCGATGATCAATGATTTTGACTCTTCTTGTACAGGAACAAAAAAGAAAAATTTTTCCGATTACACGATATCGTTGAAGCCACGCGAAAGAGATATTCTCTTTAAAGTTTTTGAGGACGAGATAAAGTTGTACGAGTGGCTGAAACTTCGACTTTTTAACGAAACACGGGTCAAAGACGGAAAAAGTTAATGTCAATGAACAAGGTTTGCCATACTTCGTTATCTATAGTTTTAAATTGCACCAAAGATAATTGTTCTATACGCGATATGGTAAGATTTTTGGTACCGGATGATAAACGACTTTATTAAGGTGATTAAACGATTGTCTAAACAACGTGTTTACACTTTATTTTTTTCCTACTATCCTAATCAATTTGTTTTAGCGCGTCACCGCATTGTTCCTGTATCAAAATCGATACGCGCGACGTTCGAAAACTGAATAGCAGCAACATCTATTATCAAATATTTCATTCACGTTTGAAACAAACGTAACGTGCGATTTCTGACTCCATCTACTGTCGATGCTAAGGAAGCATGTGCGGTACACTTTCTCCGTTTATACGCATTTTCAAAGAGGCACCGAATCAACTAACGTTTATCGTGAAAGAAGAATCTGACCATCTCGGAGGGTATTATCGTCGGGAGAGAATGATTCGATTCGATCTTCGTTTTAAAAGAAATATATTTATATAGAATAAATATGTCAATATACAAAAAGAACGTTCAAATAATATTCCTTCTTTCGACGTACTTCCTTCTTTATCGTTATTAAGAGTGACGCAAGCGAAATAGTATTATTACGAAGCCGTAATCATTTATTTACACGTTAATAGCATCGAAATTTAATCGACCACATCAAGGTTGCAATAACCGCTCGAAAAATAGTTACTAGCATCGATACAATAGAAGGCGAGAACTTATGCGTAATCGTGAAAAGGAAAGGTTTGGTATATTTATTGTATAATAAAACATATAAAAATACTTGCTTCGCTATACAAGTGTTCGTTATCGTTATCGGTGATGGTACGTGTTAATCGGAAGTAACGCGAAAAGAAGTCAAGGGGTATCCGAAAGCGAGTTAGATCGTTTCATACGCGTGTCTCGTGTGCAACAAAACATCAGGATCATGTTGATGTACATATGGACAAGTAACAACACGAGTAACGCGTGCCATCACTTTTTCTTCGCGTCCTTTAACCCTGCACCGGCGTTAAACTTGAAGAAAATGATGTCTCCGTCCTCGACCACGTAATTGCGTCCTTGCTGTCTGTATTTCCCAGCAGCCTGCCCGAGCAAAAGGCTCCAAATAAGATTACCTATGAAATATTAATGCACGCGTCGTTTCCGATACCTACCTTCACAGCCGCTTCCGACCCTTCGTTTTTAAAGTCATCGAACTTCATCACTTCGGCCATAATGAATCCCTTTTCGAAGTCCGTGTGAATCTTTCCCGCAGCTTGCGGTGCCTTTGTACCTTTCTAAAACGTATATCGAGTGTAAAAGTATGCGGATATTTCTCTCGAACGAAGGAACGCGCGTTTCATTTTTCTATACCTGAATCGTCCACGCTTTGACCTCGTCGTGTCCCGCCGTAAAGAAGTATTGCAGTTGCAGCGCCTTGTATCCTTGAACGATAATTTTGTCGAGTGCGCTAAAAAAAAGTGAAACGTATCGTTAAGAACGGAAAAGTTAAAAGTTCGCAATCTCGAACCCGTACGTGAAATTAAAATCGACGCGATGAAAAGGGATAGAACGTTAACTTTGATGGAGCGCATTAGAAAAAGGATAGACTCTCGGTCGAAAGAAGAAAGGGGTGGTTAGAAAGAGGACCATGGAATATGATTGTCTCGAGCCGAATATCGTCTAATGACAGGGTAGAGGAAGGGAAACCATCCAGTTCGTGGGCCCAACGAATTTCGAGACTTCACGGAATACACATAAAGCTGAACGACTTAATACCGCAATTTTATCACTCGGACTCCGTTCGAGATCCAACTTCGGCGCCTTAGTTATCCGTGGTCTCGAAATAAAATCGCGGTATCTAGAAATCTTCCGTTTGTCCTCTATGATTACCGAGCGAGCCTATTCCGTGCAATCATTTCGAAGGATCGACAAAATTTGCCGATGAATTTAGATTTCCGACCATCGCCACGAGAATTATGGGCATCATTGGCGAGCACGATTTAATATTTTTCATCTTCGACGCGTCCACGCCGCCTCTCGCCTACCAGAATTATCTCTTTTATTCTCGAGCGATATTTAGAGTAACTTTTTCGTTTATTTTCGTCGATGAAACGTTCAACGTTAATAGGTAATTTCGATGTCTCGGATGTACCGTGATCGGTTTTATTCGCGAATGACCTACTGGCCAAGTGAACCGGTTGATCTTCGCTCCACTCGTCCACCGTGCTTATACCGGCCCGTTCGGCAGGGCGAGAGTGGGTTTTTATGCAATTTTGCAAGAATTTGAATAGCCGTTCGTAAAAATATAATACGCCAAGATGCCGCAGTTTTTATTAGTCATCTTGCAGGAGAAAAGGAGAGCGGGCACTAGTCTAGACGTTCGGGCCGGGCCCTCCATTATTATTACCGCTAGTAGATAACTCGGTGCATAGCTAAATGTGGGAACGGAGTTTTTTCGGGTTGGCTCGAGGAACCGACTTCACGTATTTTACGAACGTTCGTCTCCTTTCCCCGTAACGCGTATCTTTGGGCAGTGTTTTAATAATTGGTCCGTAAATGCGACTCGAACGTCCAAAAGCGTGCTATTTTCAAGTAGAACACGTCCCGACGGTCCTTTCATTTGCAAGTATAAAGTCCTGGGTAATTTTAAGGGCGTGAACTCGAAGAATTTGGGAATAGCGTTTAATAGGATTGTATTGTTGAAAATGATAGGCACCTCCCTGCTCACCTGGTAACTTTACTTTCTTCGAGATACTTTGCACGCTCTGCTTCGTCCATATCAACCAGTTTATTCTCAAAAGCACCGCTGAACGGAATTAAAATGGCACCGGGGTCGTTCTTGTCGACCCATTCCTTTATTTTGATTAACCTGGATAATTCGTGAGGAACAACGTTCGATCGATCGTTTAGAGACAACGTTATTAATAATATTCGGGAACGATATCGAAACCTCGACGTATACTTACCATTTATTCTTCTTACGTATGTAATCCTTCTCCGACAAGTTAACTAGATAAACAACTGGTTTTGACGTGAGGAATAAATATTTGTTGAGAACTTCGATCTGCAACGAGCGTAGAGTATTTTTTTTTTTTTAGACCGACAAATTGAACGCGTAGTTGGTAAATTGGCACAATCAACTTACGTCGGTGGCATTCCAATCAGCGAACCTAATATGCCTCTTCTCATCCACCATTACAGTTTTCACTTTCAACAACGTGTCCTACGCAGAAAAGTGCTCAATTATACCTCTCTTGTGTACGTAAATTTATCCAGTTTCTTTTTCTCCGCGAACTTGTCCGCTACGCGAATGCACCGGTATATCTGTAGCGGAAGAAAGTAATCCACGCAGCTATACATAGCAAAAGAAAGAAATCTACGCCTGGTATTTGACTGTGCGAGCGTGCACCGTTAAACGGAATAATGTCGTGATCGAGATGCGATTAAAGGAATTGTACGCGAACGAAACGTCGTTCCATTAACTTGGCCGAGAGAGAACGGAGAGGTAGTTCTCGAAAAGTTTTAGCAAATTGCAAAGTCTGGAACGAGGGAGGGATCGGAAATTACCGCGGTTCAATCCACGGAAAGAGGGTAATTCGATTGATTCGTTTCTAGGAAGTAGTGTACCGACTAGGCTCTCTTAATTTCCTCGGTAATTTTGTTCGGGTTCCTTGCATTCACGACAGTTTCGTTCGCGTCTCGATGCAAAAAATCGTAGGAAAACGATCCCCAACTTACGCAACGATTCCAAACGGAAGATATCGATCGGAACAAAGGACCGAACTAGAATATGAACGCTTACGTATTCCGGTTTCAGTTTCTTGTCGTTCCCTCGGACCACGAGCTTCTCCAGCTTGTCCAGGTGACCATTTAAAAACTCGATATCCTTCAGTCGTAGTTCCTCGCTAATGATCTCGAGATCCCTCACGGGATTTACGTCCCCTTCTATATGGGTAACATCGTCGTCGTCGAATGCGCCTGCACGCAGACAATTCGAAATATGATTAGCGATTTGTTTTTTCTCCGTTCGACAAGTTTGTAAAGATCTACGATAACAGGATTCTTTTCGACTTGCAAACTACTCTCGCGCATTGCCGGATGAATTTTCGTTCCCAGGTGCGTCGATGCACTAGGGCATAAACTAATACTAATACTTTAAATTCTGAGCATTTTACTCTGCGCTTCATGATACAGGAAAACACGGATTTTCATAAGATATAATATTTACACTTCCATCTCCACTTTCTCTCTTACGCTTCCGTACAGTTCAGTTGTCGGATGCGTCAGTCAAAAATTATTATTCATAACTATAATATTGAAACAAACAAAGAAAATTGAAATGTATTTTATATTCAGCGCTCATTGGTTATACAAATTTTGATTGGATCTAAATTTCAAGCTGAAGAGTATTAAAAATTTGAATAAAGTTTGTCGCATTTGAACTGTTAGTGCGTTAGGAGTCAGACTCGTGAAAGTATGACAAGAGGTTGATACGTTCGTTGACTCCTAGGAGATATCTCGTAGTAAAGAAGAAATATATTACGAGATATCGTAGTTGGCAGTGAATGGGTTAACATGATCGATCTTGTCGCCCGTCGTTTATCCTGAACAGAAACAGAAAGTTACGCGGATGCAACTTACGACAAAGATGAAAGATGCCGTCGCAAGCGTTGATGTGCGAAAGAAAACTGTTTCCCAATCCCTGTCCCTCGGCGGCTCCCTTTACCAATCCGGCGATGTCCACCACGTTCAGGAACGCCGGGACTTTGCTGAAAGCACAGGCAAAAATTCGTGCTCGTCTTATAATCGTCGCCGACGAGAGGGTTAAAAAGCGATTACGGACGACGGTGACACGCGCACGCATGCGTTCAGAATCGAAACGCGAGGGTGTCGCAGTGACAACGAGCTGTATTTAAATGCTAATGCGAGTAGCCTCATTAAACAATTACCCTTTGAAGAGAGGCGTTGGTAAAATGAACAAGAAGGGGGATGCCGCGTTAGGTGGCTTTCATTAGGGATCGTTGAATCATTCGACACGTGACGGTAGTCGGACCGTGCAATGTCATTGACAAGAGAATGCACCGCCGTTAGATCGTGGGAGACCAGGATGAAAAGATGCTCTTTGATCTACGGACTGTTTCGCGTTTCAATCTCTCTCTCTCTCTGTCTCGGAATTAGCGGAATTGCGAACCGAGCACGTGTCGCAAAGCAAACATCGATTTCAAGTTGTCCTCCCATTCGATTATTATTCGTTGCTTCTTTGCTTTACTTTTTTTATTTATCGCGTACAGTTCATCGATTTCTGTTTGCTTTCTTTACACGCTACTTACCTGTGTATCGCTGCGAACGACTTTAAAGAATGTTTGAACGTCGGTCGCACGGTGCGCTCCGCTTTACGATTCTCCCATGACTGGTATACGCTACTTTGTAAGTACATACATTCGATCTCATCGTACATACGTTCAATCTCGCCGTGTCAACGAGCCTGCACGATGACGCGCGGCCACGGTAAACACGCTTTTCATCTACGGTTACCCGCGTCGATGTACGCCACGCTACATATAGTGGTTTCCGCGTGCTCCAACACAACCGTACATCATCGAGAACGTTCAGATCACGATACACGATTTTAATTACGGCTTAACCCAATCCGTCGGCACCGGATTCGTTCGAATTGCGCGTGAATTTCTCGCAGAAGAAAATCGGACACCGTTGTTTCGCGACGACGCGGAAAATATTATCTTGAACGTACGGATGTTGTAAAACGGGCAAAGAAAAAGGTATGCAAATTCGGCGGATGTTCAACATGGACTATGCGTCGCGTAGACGAATTTAGTAGAATCTGCATTGCAGATCACGTACCGTTTTCTCCCGTCGCCCCTGTTCCCGACTCGCGAAAATAAAAGCGAAGAAGAAGCATGGAAATGCCGATAGTTATTCCAACTCGTTTCCCATAGCGAGGGTGCATTTTCAGATAGACTCGCCGTTCTTTCTTTCGATAATACGCGATCGAACAACATCCGCGTGGCTGCTTACCTGACTGGTTTGAAATAGTCGCACAAATAATCGAACCTCGGGTCGGGCACCGGTACGCGACGTGCTGGAAAATAAAGAGCGGTTAGATCACTATTAAAAAACATTACAACGATACACGATCACACGTTCGGTCGTTTTTGAATAGTTTATTACGTCGAGAAAACGGAACCACCGGATTCAGTCGTCCGAATCGTAAGTGGGTTCCGTTAATATCTGCGTCGGAGATGTCCGACGGAACATGATGGAATTCGAGTAACGCGGGAACATGTGCATCAACAACGACATTTGTTCGCTCAATCGAGCTCGTTCGTTGTCCAGGTTTATCCAATCGGGTGCCGTTATAAAAGGATTCAGCATTTTCTTCATCGTATGCGTAGCTATTCTGATTATGCTATCGTGAGCGCCCATTCTTTCTGCGATCGACTTGTAGATCTCCGATTCGCTCGACCCGGCCTTGTTACGAGATTTCAAGAAGACACCGATGTAAATCGCGGCACTGGCTACAGACGACAATCCCGGGATTTTTGGTCGTTTCACGCTCACTTGGTTGACGGCCTCGACCAGTAGTTCCGCCACCGATTGCTCCAGGAAGCCGACTGTCGGTAATTTCTTTATGTCGATAGGCTTCAGAGTGCGCAGACATTTGATGTCCACGTCCGCGTATTTGAACGGCTGCGTTAGAAATTTGTCACGGCATTCTTCGGTGCAAAATATGTAGACGTCGTCTCGATAGAAAACACCGAGGTTCGTTTTGCCAGGCACCAGTCGACGATTCGGTAGATTCTCGACGTAAGTCACCAAGCAAAATCCTGCTACTCGCAAGCGTCTCGCCCAACAGGCATGTTCAGGGTCGACGGTGTCCGTCAAGATACGGGGACGGTGTTCCGGTAGGCGAGCGATGTTCACGGGCGGAAGATGGTCTCGTGGATTTTTGACGAAGTCGCGAGCGTGTCGCGAGCAGATCCAGTAAAAATGTTCCCTGTATTGATACATTCCCCGATGATCGGGCGGGGGGCCCGTGTTTCTCATGGAGTTGTCGCGATACAAGCAAACGGGGCAATACGACTCGAATCCGCTTTGTCGTTTCTTGAACTCGTACGTTGAAACGTTCATAAATTTCAGAGCGTGGACCTTGTCGTAATCGCTTTCGCGAAAGTACGTTCTAACGCTCATGTAACTGGCACAGACTTCTCGATCGGATCGCGTCCACATGTACCACGCGCTCTTAGTTGCATCGATCTCGATCACGTTCTGAGCAAATTTTCTCAACCATCCGCGAAAGTTTCCCTGATCGATCTTCCAGTCCGCGTAACGACGCCTGAAGAAGCTGCTCGAGAAATTCAACGGCCTCGTCGTTCTATCCGCTTCGAGGGACAAACGCTCCAAACAGCACTCCAGATCCGTTCTGAGATCGAGCACGATCATCGGATGAACGCCCAGAAAGGTTAGCTGTTCGTATTCTCCGCGATTCGCGGGGAAACCGTCGAGCACGAAACCCTGAGACATCGAGGCAGGGTCAATGGCGTACAACTCGACGGCGCGAGATATGGATTCTGCCGGACTAACTTTACCGCCTCGAAGACGAGGCTCCGCGAGTCCAGACGACTCGGTCCAAGGGAAATATTTGATGGCGTGGCGCAAGGCGCCGCCGCGAGTAATCACTTTCAAGCCGTATTTGTTCGCGAAGCGATGGGACAGAGTGGTTTTTCCGCATTTCGGCGGGCCGATGATGGATAATCGGAACGGCACAACGGGCACGCAAGAATCTTGTTCGAGGTACTTGAACGGGTTCCTCGAAAACGCTGCATTGGCCTCCTCGCCGCCGAGGAAATAAACGTACTGCCGGTGTATCACAGGATGAACCTCTTGCCGGGCTTCCAGCGGCAGAAACATTTGCAGAGGAACCTTTTTCTCGCGTAATTGCACGGGACACCAACGACCGAAGGAACTCGGAAGATAGTAACCGCAAGCTAGAAGAGTTTCGGCCGTCTCGAGATCGATGGAATACGTTTGCTCCGCGAAGGAAAAATCTCGACTAAGGTAAGGTTCGAGAATCTGTGTAACTCGCGCGAAGACTCGCTCCGCGTTTTCTTCGGCGTTCACGGTGACGCACGGTATCGCTTCTTCGTCCAATATGATTCGAGTAGCGTTTAATTTCTGCGATTCGTTTTCGTACAGTTCGTCGAAGTCTCGTTCGATTCTGTCCTTCACCGTCTCGAAGTCTTCCCAGTCCGTGAAAAGTACTGGTTCGGGATGCCTTTGACGCCATATTTCTGCCAGTTCTTCTCTGCTCGGCATTTCCTCCGATTCGAAATAATCCTCCGATTCTTTCGCGGACGCTTCTTCCGAGCTGCGCTCGCTGGACCGTTCGCCCAGCAGTTCGTCGATCCAATCATCTCGATGTTCGATATACTCTTCGAGCTCGTTCGTGTATCGTTCGTGCTCGATACGCTTCTTCTCCAGCAACCTAATGTTCCAGGAAGCAAGCAACAACGGCAACGTCCTCTTGAGTGCCGTTTCTTTGCTGCAACGGAGATCTATAACTATTTCGGGAATCGTGTAATGTTTCAACGCGTTTTGGATGTCCTGCGGACAGCTCGGAAAGTGATCTAACACCACGCCGCACTCGCTGTACAGTCCCTCGAAGAAGGTCGACACGCATTCGCGAAACATTCTTCTCGACATGTAACTGCCGGTTTTCCAGTAGCGTCGAACGAACGTTTGCACAGTGGCCGTGTCGGTGTTGTATCTCTCGTCGTCCGGATCCTCGGGCAGTTCCACTTCCTCCAGAAGATTCTCCGGCGAAACGATAACGTCTTTGCCGGAAATTGCTGGCATTCTGCGATCGTGCATGTACCTGGTGCAAGTGTCGAAGTGATCAATGTGCGCGAGACCGTATTTTCGCGCTAGGCTGTTAGCCAGCGTGCTTTTACCGCTTCCCAATATACCGATGATGCTGACGCGAATCGGCGGAACTTTGGTCAAGGGTTTTCTTAACGGGAGGTTCAACTCTCGCGGATCGCGTAGAAATTCGTCGAGAGCCGCGGCGTTAGAAAGAAGGTATATTTTATTCGCAAGAATCGCGCTGAACTCCTCCTTGCCCCTCCAACATACGTTGTATCGTAACAGCGCCACTGGACAATAGTAACCGGTATCGCCGTAACGTCGAGTGTCCTCTTTAACCCTCGATTCCGTGATGTGTCTCTCCCCTTCTTGTTCCTCTTCTTCGTCGAGACCCTCCGTATCGGTCAAGGCAATGTACTCCGCAAGATCCTTCTCCCTTTCTTTTTCCTCGTCGGTCATGATCCTCGCTTTATCCGCATAACGGTCCATAATACGTTCGATAACGTAATCCGACACGCTATCGACCGTTTTAAGATTACAAGTTACCAAATTTTTGCAAGCATTCTCCACCGTTTCCCGCAATTCTTCCCAATCTGCCTCGAACTGTCGAACATGCCGAAGATACTCGGCCAAACCTCGCGATTCCTCTTCACCGTCGCTTTGGCTGAACGTATCGTCGCTGTATTCGTTACGTTCTTCTTCCGCATCCACGTGCTCTCGAGTATCATGAACGCTGCGCCATTTCGACACCAAATATTCGTACGGATGTTCGTCGAACAACAGAACAACGTCCTCGAAGGCAATCTCCGAATCCTCCACGATCTTTGTCCAACTGTCGACGTTAGGGTACATGCCATCCACGATGTAACCCCCGTCTCTCCATATTTCTATGTCCACTTCTTCCGGCGGCAAATCCCGTATACTTTTTACGATGCCGTCGGTTCTTTCGGCGATCGTTACCGAATCGGTCGAGTAAACAGAAATATCGGAATCCACGTTCGCGAGAGATTTCTCGATCTCGTTTATGTTTATCACCGTACCTCCAAACAGGCACGGCAGTCGCCTACAGAGATCAGATTTTCCGGAGTACCTCGGACCAAACACCGCGATTTTACAAGTTGGTCGAGGAGAAAAGGGGTACAGGAAGGTTCTAGGATTGTCGATGAACAAATCGGCGGCCGTCGATGACGAGAGGAAGAAAACGTTGTTCATGAACCTGACAGCGTGCTGCGGCGATCCCTCTATGGTCGTTCCTTTGGTTAATTCGACAGGACACAAAAATTTCCATGGCGACAATTGCCAAGGATAGAGAGGAGAGACGGTCTCCCTGTTCGTCAGATCTTGGAACGCTTCTGCGTTCGATTTGTCTTCGAACTCGTCCAAACGTTCATTCTCCGGGGATTCACCACCGTACTCTATACGATTCGGGTATCTTCGTGGAAGGATAACTCGTGGCAGTGGCAATGTACGCAAACGGGCGACGACGATTCGAAGCATTTGCGACGCGGATGTGCGAGCGTCGACGCGAATCACGTTTTGCGGATTATGTAACAAGATCCGTTTTTCGATTGCGGGTAGCGCAAAACGCTCGTATAACTTGCATTGCAGCTCCACGTTCGATTTCGTGTCGGTAACTCGTTTCAGTAAATGCCTTCTTTGATGTTCGTCCGATATTCGTTCCTCGTTCATGAGTTCCCTATACAATTCGAAGGAAATGTTCGCGTCCTGTTCTCCTCCGTTACGGGAGAACAAGGTTTCGATAGTTTTGCTCGGTCTTACGAAACTCGTGTCTACGATGTGACCCGTGGTTATATCCGTGCGAAAGAAATCGCGTTTTGTTACCGCGTCTTTATCCGGACACATCGCGTAGATAATTATCGACGGTTTTATAGGCCAGGTGGTGAAAATATCTTCGATTTGACGGATAATAAAATTCTCGTACCTGAGTTTCTTCTGGCAACGTTTAATCTGAAATTCGTCGTCGGAAAGTATTGGGAACTCATCGAATTCGGCTATCGTGTCGCATACCCTTTGAAACGCGGGGCCAAAGGGGTTCGTAAGTTTCTGAAAATAATTTTCACGGTTAAATCGTTCGTTCGAGGAACTCGTATAAGACGAATAGTCTATTATCTCGTTCGGAATCAGCGGTAAACCTTCCACGACGTAACCTCTGTGAAACACGTCCCTTTTACCGAGTCTATTCTCCACTAAGGTTAGAATAATCTGCGGACCCAAACGCTCGCCCGTCTTCAAGATGTCTGCCAAAGCTTTCCCAGTCTCGGTGCCTCTTTGGATTTCCTCGTTCACGAGCGACACCGGTGAAATCAAAATGCAGTGCCAAAAATCCGCGATCATCCTTGCTAGTTTCGTGGTGTTCAGATCGGGTTTCCCCAGAATAACGAACGACGTTGGTGTACTTCCAAGATACTTTCTTTTCGCGTCATTCTCGAAGTAAGGATCACGAATCGTATATATTTCTTTGGGAGGTTCAAAGTGCGGTCGAACGTCCCCGTATCTTTTGTACTCGCGTCCGTCGGTGGATCTGGTAAATGGGTTGGTATCCTCGTGGAACGCATAGTAAGAGATAGCTTTTGGATACAACGATCGATGAGGATCGGGCCACGAATTATCGTACTCTTTGCGGGGCTGTCCTTTCACGTACCGCAACAAACTCCTTTTTACGATAAACGACGAATCCACGTGAAATTCGTCGTCGTCGAGTTTCCGCGTTTCTCGTTTCTCACCGCGCAAACTTTCGTCGCACATCGTGTAATACGCGGTTCAACGAAATCTCCCCTTAAAAGGCACATTTTGAGGTTTGCGACGTGACGCTTTTTGGCATGCGGTTACAAACAAACGACGAACGAACGGTCGATTGAGCGCAATTAACGACGTTTACGTTAAAAAAAATGTGATAAATAGTGGATTCGGATACTTATTTTCATTCGGATCGATGGTACAAAAGGGGAAATTCTCGGCGGCCGCCTGGCTCTTGGTGAGAACGTTGAAGAAGGTCGATTTTCCTACGTTCGGTATGCCTACTATACCAACTTTCAAATTGGTACCCACTCGGCCAATCAGAGGTTTCCGTTCGGGCTCCTCGATCTTTTTCGGCGCCATTCTACGAAAGAACACAGATCCGTTATTGTCACCGATTGATCCAGCAGCGGTTTACTTTTTCATTCGAAACGTGCAAAGGAAATGTACGCGTTCGTTACCGTTCGATAAATGTCCGACTCGTTTTCGCGGCACCATTGGTCGGTCAGTGATGCCCGGAGGTACCTGCCTACGTTTTACGGGCTAACGCGCGGCACGAAAAAACGAACGAATTTACGAAAAGAGGAAAGAGGGGTGGAATATCAGTTTGCATGGATAGAAATGAAAATGATCCAACATGGATCGACCACGCCCTCGTACCTCCAACCCCTTCGGTCCTTAACAGTCCACCGTGCTTCACCTGTACGTGCACTGCCCCCGGCTTCGCGATCTTTCGAACGGAATCGACCGGAGTCGATTCGAGTCAAGTCGAATCGACCGTAGTCCAGTCGAGTCGAGTCGAGAGTCAAGTCGAATCGAGCCGAGTCGGCTTCTCCGGCGCTCGGGGTGACTAATTATATTAATGCGGACGGCACATCAAGCGATTGCTGTATTTACCGCGAGATTGCCTTCCCTTTTTCCTCCTCGTCCTTCGGTGTACAACGGGCTGCGCCATATCAAAGGACCGATGCAGCCACGAGACGCCTACGGGAGGCAAAGGGAGGCCGAACGAAGGCGAAGAAAAGCGCGGTGGAGAGAGTTCCTGAGGACGAAGAGAAGGGATGAGGTGGATTCACCGAGGAAAGATGCGAGGGAGGAGGAATACGTCGAGCAAGGGGACCGACAATTACTGGGCACCAAAGCCGCGAATCACCGGCATCACGCCGAGAATCTGCAACCGCGCCTCAGGCCGCCAATCCGCCACCGACTTCGCGACTCTTCTTCCTCTTTCGCCGCATTTCACCCTCCCTACCGATTCCCTTTTCTTCGCCGTTTCTCTTCCTAACCGTCCGATCGACCTTCCTTCCTCTACCTTTTCCTCTATCTCCGTCTATCCCCAAACTATCCGGTCCCCAACGACGCGACGGTTTAACACGAAATCGCGCCACCGTCGCGGTCCCCAGGAAATTTGCAAATTACGATAATGGAGGAGAAGAAACGGACCCGCCCGCGATGCTATTCTAAAGCCGTTTCGACGCCGCAGGAGCCATTTTTTTTTCTCTTTTCATTCCTCGATGCTTTACGATTACACGTACGTTTTCCGTAATCGCGTTCCGATTGACTCGATACCGTGGCCCACAAGGAATTGTTAACGACTTTGCTCGCGAAGTACGCGAGTTTTGTACGTGGATTCGAAATGAGCCGCGCGAATTTAGTATCGATTTTCGTCTATCGGGGGAGCTTCGAGACACGGACACACCGTACGGTGGTGTCGCGTAGCAGCTGATTCATGAACTACGAGCACTGGCACACGGGAACTTAACCTTACTTTTGCGAAGAGAATCGACTTATTCGTCGATTGATAACCATAACAATCTTAAATTCAACGATTCTCGACGATCCCGAATTACGGGCATTTCGGTCGCTCAAGCTCCACGCTCCGCATATGGCTTTTATCGGCACGACTATAGTTGCATCATTTTCGCATGCACGTACGTTACCTGTCTGCTGCGATAATTATACTGACGTCTATAAAAATGGCACCGTATCCACTCTATGTACAAACGTAACAGATTAATGAACGTTGATCGAATACCTGGTATATTTTCGTTAGTTTCTAATATATCGCTGCACGGCGTGTGCGAGTAAAGGAACACGGCACTGCAATGACGTCACACGTTCACCGGCCTCCGGGTTAGAAACAGGAAACTGCATTATCGACTATAACTTTTGTGAAAATTGATAAAAAGACGCGGTCAACTACATAATTGTAACGCTTTAACACCTTGTACTACGATTTATTTGGCAAATGCGACAGACACAACGAATTATTCACCTATATATCATTAAGTTCGAATATCAAGACTATTCTGCATTTAGGGATCCCCGACTTGTGCAGATTACAATTAGACTTAAATTGAACATACGATCGTATTAACACTAGAAGTACCGGCATTAAATGCATGCTTACTTCAAAACTGAAAATAAAGTAGAAAAATGAAGAAAAATATTGCAGCATCACTTAACATATGCAGCCATTCATTAGCTCAATAAAACATGACAGACATTTTGACAAAAGGTCGACAATAAAATTTTGTTCTAAAATTTAGTTCTAGCGTTAAAAATATAAGCAACGTTTACCGTATTTGAACAGCGAGCGCGTCACGAGTGTAGCTCGTTATTACAGTGCAAAGGGCTAAATAGTAGCGTGTTACAAGACTGCAAATGCCGTATTTTTTCCTTCGGCCATAATTATCGCCTTGCTTGTATCGATGCCGGTGATAATAAAGTCCAACAGCGAATGCAATTTATCTAATTCACGGTTTAATTATTCCCACTGGCATTTCGGTATTCGTCGCTTTATAATTTTCGTAAGACGATCATCCAGGCAATTCCGATGATTGCATCCCTTTTGAAACGTCTATTCGCGGACGATTTCATCGTGATTCTAGGAATAGCTTTACGAAATGAAGCAGTACCTTTAATCTGTCGTAGAAAAAAAAGGTCATCAAAGAGGGGCTGATTGTAATGCTTTCGTGGAAACCATAAACACGCACGTTACTCCTAAACAAATTTAATACCCTCCCCGCGATTACGAAAATGCGCTCGTGATTGAAATCGTGAACAAAAACCATAACGTGGCCCGACAAAGCGTGCGCGACTTTCGTACCTTTTTATTATTCGCACGACAATTAACTCGACAAACGATCCGACAAACTGTGTAGTCGTTTTTAACGCTTTCGGTTTATTGTAAGATTCGTACGACGTAGACGCACGCGGAGAAGTATGTTCCGCTTCGAAACATGTTCGCGATTATTGGAGTCTAATTCGATGGTGTGCGTATGTGATGGGAACTCGCGTCGTGAATCACCGGAGGTCCGTAATTCGAAGGATAATATTAAGATTGCCGTAGAATGGAACAAAAAATACGATCGTGCGCGTCCGGGCATTCGCGTGTGCGTGTGTGTGCCCCGATGCCTGCCCTAGTGGCGCCACGAGATCACAACCAGAAAGGATGAGACGATCGTCGACGACGACTTTGCAACTAAACGAGACTTATTCGATATCGTTCAAAATATCAACAAGGAAATTGTATACTAACAATTAACGATCTTGGACTACACGAATTATGATCGGACCTAAACTTCAAGTTGAGGATTATTAAAAATATGAGTAAAGTTTGTTACGTTTGAGATGCGAGCGCGTCACGAGTCAGACTCGTCAAAGTACGCTAAGGGTTTAATGTATCGGCGAATGGTTATGTCTGACGCACTTGCGAAATAAATCATAGAGCAAGGAGTTAATACACATTAATGGGCCGTTAACGAGAAAACGGGAAAAACGTTCGCGAGACTTTAATCGTTCCTGACGTACCCGTTGCGAGCATGATATCTCGTTAACTGGCGTTTTCGCTCGGTCAACAGATTTCTAACGTAACGCCGACCTTGTGGCGTGTGATTATTTCAATTATTTTATTACGAACCGTATCAATCTCGGCCGATATAATGCATATAATCAGAAGACTATTATTTCACGAGCGCGCGGAAAGGACCTTCCCTCCCATTGGTCCATAGACGATACCATACCGTGGCGTACGATGGCATAGCATAGCACGGGATAGCTTGCCTCGCTCGTTTTCGTGATATTGTAATTTGGAGACCGCAAACTCGCTGACGTCACTGGTGCACTGGAGCATCTTGCCGGCGCGGCGCACGATCGATTCCCCTCTTTCTGCCAGCCTTATTGGCCGACAGTTTCGATAAAAAGCGTATTAAAGGCCGACAAATTATAGGAATTTCGCCAGATTAGATATACACCGTATTGAAGGATTGCGTTACTAATTCCGTCGAAAGGCCGACGCGCTCCTCGTTGTTCAAAGATTTATTTGCTCGACCACGATGCATCGTAAAAGTTTATAACGGCGGCGTTCGTTTCGTAACTGTTACATAATGGACGCATGTTCGATAGTATTTATAGAAAAAAATTGGTAATCAACGCGGGTTTCTTATCGATCAAGGGGAATAAATAATAAACCCCTCGTCCGACGATACGAGACGAAGCACCAATAAAGGAGTCGCATTAAATCTTTGTTCAAACAAGGCGTACCTCTGGTGCCTGTCATTTGGTTAGAGGCAATTGTAACATCGTAACGTTTCGCCGGTCATTTGGTTGCGGTGCTCTCGAGCGTACCATAAGCTTTTATTGCTATAAAAAATGAAGACGGATCGTAAATGGTGCGTCGAATAACAGGTTACGGGAAATAAGAAGAGAGTTTGCATTGAGAGATAATAAATGTAGAAACGATCGTTTAATGAGAAACTCCCAGGACTCGCGTTTACGAGGGGATAACGTCGAAACTATCGAGTACGGGCCAATTAGTCGGTGTATAAAATTGTTGTATCTCGTTACGATACGCGCACTGTAATCACCGTTCGAGATGACTTAATTGACACCGGTGTTAATCGATATCCTTCGTTCCGAATTAAAAAACCGCTACATACGACACTGTCAATTACATTGTCGATACATCGTACGCTCTATTCTCATTTACTGGATTTTTTTCAACTGCCAACAATTTATGATCATCCGCCGATCGACGAACGTAAATACGGTTGCACGAGATAAGAAATCGGAGAATCGGAGAATCGAAGAAACGAAGCGAATTAGCGATGCATAAAGTACGCTGTTACGGCAAGTTCTCGACAAGCGAGATACGCTGGTAAGGTTTATCGGCTCCATTACCCGCTCATAAAACGCGACGCTGCTTCCAGTTTACATCCGCTGTTTCGCGTTTTTACGAGGCAAATGAAAGATGATAGAACGACCGGTCTCGCTTATCCCAGCTGTTGTTGTTGCATCGTTCGGAAACGAGTTACAACTTGCCTCTTCCTATCACCGTTCGCGTGTGTCCATATTCGGGACAAAGTTGCGAGGGAAAATTACGCAGGAAGCTCGGTCGGGCGAACGAAAAAATTCGTAACGCAGTTAATTCCGAAATGATAGGATCATTCGAATCCGGCGAGGATACTTTGCCGCGAACAGACTTCCTCCTCGTTAACGCGTAACGTTGCTCGTAATTATTGTCTAATTCGAAACGACTGGTTTTCCAGAGGGGAAGGAGGCCCGTGATGGTCTCGAGAAAGATGCCTGGACGGATGTTAATACGGTGGCGATCGTTTCTTTATCCCTCGAAAGCTTCTAAATTATACGCGTTCGAGTTGAACCAGATTGTATATAACACCGTGTCGGTGTATATACCGCAGGTACGTCTCGAACAACTAATTGCGTAGGGAAGTAAAGGAGAAGAAGAAACCTTGATAATTTCTTGAACATGTAGCCACGCAATTAAGGTGTAACGTTTCGAAGTTCTGCTCGTAAACAACACGGGCAAAATAGCGGAACCTCCGGGCTCGGTTCCGCCCGTCAATTGTTACCAATTGTTGCCAATCGTAGTAATACGTGTCATTATGGCGAGAAGGTTAGCAGCGGTGTGCACCGTTCCGAACGTCTACCGACCCCGATCGCGTTACACACGATATTAATTTCGCGATAATTACGCGATATCCGTTGGACGCGTGTGCGGTTTCGAGTTATGATCCTGTCTCGTTTTTTTCATTCGCGAGGAATCATTCAATTTCTTCCTCGAGTTGAAGCAACCGCGTTACAACGCGACGCGTGTTACGCGAGCTGGAGACGCTCGTAAACCTTTAATTACAGTTTCCGCGATTGATCGATAGGGCAATAGTAACGTATAAATATGCTAATTAAATCTATAAGATTGTAAATGGCGTTACATCGTTGTACTTTATAGACGAGCGAACGTTGTTATTATGCATATGCGCGTGCACTGTGATTAAAATTAATAATCGAGACACGAAAGCTTCTTGATACGTCTTTAACTGTTACCGTTCGGCGAATAATTTGTTAAAAATTAATCGTGTAAGCGCATATAAATGGTGTAATGGTGAACTTTACAATCCAGAAATCCGGTGTTTTAGTCGCAGGACGCGTACACACCGCCTTTCCGCACGGATTTATTATGACTTGACGGTAGTAGCGCCGGAGATAATCTATAATTGCTACTCCGCATCGGTCTGCCTTAATTACGCCGCTATTTCCCATAGACTGGTTGTGCGTCGAGACCCCTTCGCGATCGCATAAAAGTCGCCAGCCACCGTTTACCGCCACGATTTCGCACTTTCGGCCGATCTTGCAAAGAAACAAAGACCGAGATCGGTCCTCGATTTCGCGCAGCAGAAACGATTCGAGCGTGAGCGGCGGGTCTTTATCGGTGAACCGCAACGTGCCACAAACGATTCGAAAGTCGCGACTCGCGATGTATCGTGCAGTCGTAAGAAAAAGAGGTAATGGTAGTAGAAGAAGAAGAAGAGGAGGAGGAGGCGGAAGAAGAAGAAGAAGAAGAAGAAGAAAACCAATGCGTTCGTGCATCGCGTGGCAGAAAGTGAACCAACCAGTGGCCACGCCTCCTTAGACAGCCGCCAGCCAACAATTAAGATTTGATCGGCAAAAATGGTCGAGGCAAAATGGCGCTGGCCACTGAATACGTAATGCCCATGGACGAGACTGGCCGACCTGCTGGCGGAACCGGCACAACACGTGCTTCCTCGCATCCGGAATACGGCCAGACTCGCGGTTATGATTAGAGCACAACTTCGCGATTTACGTCGATTCTCGTGCCTCGGTAATAGCCTTTTTTCGCGCAGGAAACATTGTTGCTGAACCTCGGTTTGCCTTATCGCGTCGTCGTTATGTTTCCCGTTGAGTCGCTTTTCGTCCCAGCCGTTTTCGTCGTCGATCGTTATCGCGCGATCAGTCGGAAACATTTTAGAAGCGCGTTTCTAAAATGGTAGGACGAAAGAGCGACTCGTCGCGCGCCTAAACGCAGGCAACCGAACGAACGTTCGTGCACGCGGTTCGACCGGAGAAACACGGACGCGACGTTAGCAGAAAATCGATCGTTCGGGTTTGGTTACATTTTATTGCACGGGTGGGAAGCAAGGAAAGCGTTGTATGGCCCGGTGAAATATTAACGAAGCGAGAAATGCACGAAGAGAATGACAGAACAGTATAGAAATATTACGTGGTTTCCGTAAACGCGACAGGCCAAGTGGTTCACGTTGCGGTGTCACGTCGTTACGTCGCGCCATAAATCATATCGGTAGCAATCTATACATTTTCCACGTACACGCCGGTTCCATACAGAAACTCGTACGAATATGCCCGTGGACGTGTACCCGCCATTCGGACCTTCGTTCGTCTCTTTGTTGGTCGTCGATTACATACTAGTACATCGTTTCGCCGACATTCCTTCTTCTCTTCCTCGGACGAAGGAAGAGTCTCGAGACGCGGATTAAAATTGCAGGAGCGATTTCGCGAACTCACGATATCGGCGAAAAAGCAAGCGGAGGCTCTAATCATGGCGGATACACGCCGCGGTAGCTGCTACCACGTTTTACCCCTTAACTCAAGACTCTCATTACACTAATGTCCCGCCAATCACGGACCCTCCGCCGTCTGCACCTCAACCCCCTTCAGCCCCCCACCCCCTCCCCGTCGCCGAACCCTGCACTTTTTCTCGATCGCCTCAATCAGAATCATGCAAACCGATGCAAAAATCGAACGTCAGCCCGGGCCGAGACACGCAGCCACCACTCGACGTCTATTATTTATCGATCGAAGCCGATGGAAAGTCGAGAAGGAACGTTGTTTAGCGTCGTTCGTTAGTTTTCTCGCGGAAGTTGACGAAAACGATGGATGATCGAGGATACAGCGTCCGTTGCGTATCGATTCGACGATTTTATGATTACCGGATGGCCAAAATGAGGCGGTGGTCTCGTAAGGAACGCGGTCTTTTGAGCCGTTCAAACGTTACAACGGCCCATCCGAGTCTTTAACAGGGTACTTGGTGAAATAGCCGAAGAAACGCTCTTTAGCATACCGGCAGGGCCAACCGTTGAGTCGGTCGTTAAGTTTATGGAGGAGCGCGAGATGCGAGAGGTTGGCAATTAGATGCCTTCTGTGAACACTGTGATCTTCGCCACGCGAAAGAAAACGACCATGAGCAAAGCTGCCGAGCAATCTCTTTAGAAGATGCACGCTTTTAGCGGGCAAACGAGCAAATTGAAATACGAAAACCGACTTGCTCGATTTTCCTGACCGCCGCGTTTTTCCGATTTCGCGCACGATCGATCGAAAACGGGAGAAATTTTATAGGGGTCGAATTTTTCACGGAAACGAGGTCGATCGATCGGTACACGGTCGAAACGCCTCGATGGTTTTGGGCGCGATCGTCGACCGATCGATCGAAGGTTCGAGGAATAATCGAGGTCGAGGTTTCCGAAAGACGAGAAGACGTTTCCTACCCGCGCGGTGAAAATGGTGCTGACAGAGGTAATACAGCGACCATGGAAGAGCCGAGAGCAACTAACCACTTATCATTAGCCGCATCTTCTACCGAGCAGTCGGGGTAATTGTTTCCTCTGGTTTATAGTTTTATTCCGACTCACCGTGGTCCGATGATATCTCTCCTCGTTTTATATTCCTCCGGGCTATATCAAACCATCATGGCCGACTACTTTTCTGCCTCCCTTTCTTTCTCTCCATTTTGCTCGCGATTCTCGTTCTTCCTCTCTCCGCAAAAAGGACGCTTCTTTTCCTCGTTCACGGCGCTTACCTTTTGACATTCTTTCGCCTCTCGATCGAAATTCTCGGGCGTATCTCGGGAAACGAGTCGGTTTCCTCGTACCCATATCGAGAGATCTCGAAGAACCGATACTCGCGTAACGTAATCGGCTCTCGATCCAACGATACGGCCGAGCGCAACGCGAGTACGTTCGTGCTCGAAAGCGAAGATCCTAGATGATCGTGAGAGCCGTTTTTCGGGACGGAGGCGAAAAAAAGAGGGAATCTCTTTAATAGCGCGCCATCTTCGAGAAAAGGGGTTGGCTCGGTTCCGATGGTAGCATTAACCTCGCCTAGTCGTGCGATATGGAAATATCCGAGCCGGGTGTAATAACATGGCATCGAGCGGGGTGTTCTTTCGGTAAACGACGACGAAGAACTGGACGCAAAATATTTTCGTGGAAACAGAACGACCGGCCGGTGGCTGCGGCGTACTCGTTTTGCTTGGAAATTAAGAGTCTCGCGTACGAGGGCGGCGCTGGAAACAGGGCCTATCGTTTAAGTCGGATTTCCATGCGAGATTACTGCCCCCGGGGGTGGCGGCCGAGGCAACGGTGGAGGTGGGTAGTGTTCTGGTGCCGATATTGGTAGTTGTAGTAGTTTACTCGAAAGGCGGACCCTTAGGGTTCTCCACCCATTCATAATCCACCACTCTGTTGGATACAACGCGTTGCCTTCGTTGCCTGGAAAACTCTGTTCGTCGTTTAACGAGTATAAAACTATTCCTTCTCGCGCGATCGATTTTCCCCGCTACGATGAAATTCGTAGGTAAACGCGAAAATCTCGAATAAGGGAGCACAGAGAGAGCACGCGTTGACGCGGATACACCGTTATTCGAAAACGCGTGCTACCCCCTGCATCTCTAGGGGTGTGTCGAGGGCGTGAGAGTCGCAGCTGCACCGCCGGTTTGCACGCGTCTCGTTCTTTCGAGGAGACCGCGAACACGGAATATCGAGTTTGTTTCGACTAGCGAAATCACCGATAAATAAATTTCGAATGGTTGTTCCCTGTCCCGTTAATTGCACAGTTTGCGCCGTGATCGATGTTTCTCTGGTCGTGACACGCGCGTGCGTTCGCGATCATTGTCGTCGGCGTAGAGACACACGGATCGACGGAGAAACGTTCGAGCTTTCGAACGTAACGCGCACCCCAAAAATATATCGGGTCTCGTGCGATGGGCATGACCGTCGACACCCACCGGAGCCGACGGTTCTGTTGCTAAATAATAAGCGCTTCCAGCCGACAACGAGCCCCGAAAGAAGAATAACGAATCCCCGGCAGCAGCTACCCCATTAGGTAAAGAATCACCTATTAACGTGCCGCGGAGGGAGGAGCGGATTTTTAGGGTGCCGCTAAAAGGGTCTCGAGTGACAGGAAGAGGCAAAGGAGAGTATGCTCCGTTTTCACGAGACTTCCGGCTTTTTTATCCGCGCCTAGACGTTGTAGAATTCGCTGTACCTTTCGAGAGACGTCTTTTCGTTTCCACGAATCAACGTGAAATTTCTTCACGAGCGTTACTCGTCGTTTCTGTTTTCCTGCATCGTAGTTTGTTCGAATAATAGACGTCGAATAATAAAAGGCGCGATTTCGGAACCGTAATTATTGCGATCGTCGAGAACGACGATTCGATCGCGAAATAGGCACGTTGCTTTGATCCGTCGTGTATCGGCAGATGTTGCACGAAAAAAGCCACGTGTCATAATGATCGTAGAAGGCGATTCGTCCGTCTTCGGGAATCGATAGGATCGTGGATTCTAGCAACTGGCCAGGGCGGCACCGGATCGAGAAACGGCCCGAAATTACCGTGAAATCTTTTCGATTTAGGACAATCGGTGGTCGGCCGTGAAGCGACGTATATTTCCCGCGGGATAGAAACTTTAACACGCCTCCGAAGACCTCTTTTCTGATCTATCCTTACAATTTTATTGTACGTCCTCGTTCGTTCAGGTACGCGAACCGGTAGCGGCACGGCACCTTGTGCCACGACCCTGTTTCGACTCTTTTCACGACGGAAACCGAGGAAATCTGCCACAATAACGGGCAGACCAGCCGCTCGTCACGGCTATGCAACGTTACAAAAACGATCGACGAGCGTACTCGTCGGTCACTATTGAATGGTTCTGTTACCGTTGCCGTTTCCTCGCTGGCAACGTTTCGTCGTCGGAGACATCGATTTCACGACGTTTTCGCGTCGGTCAAGGAAACTGTTTCGACGCGTTCTCGAAAAGAACGGGAGTACACGATTCCGCTAACGGACACACGCGAACGGGTATCCTTTTCGAATAATAGAACCGTGGTTTCGCGACAGTCATTGTTTCCCCGTGCTGCGACGCGATCATATAATTAGCTGCACAGGAAGGACGCATAATACGCGAGCGGATCATCTTTGTCGTTCGTTCGCCGGAACACGGTTTATCACGGTCTTATTACGTCGGGGACCGCCCACAATCACGGACGGTCACGTATTTCGTGTATATTCATCGATATCGCAACCGCGTTCGCTTCGTTTGCATAGAACACGATTTCACGGTGCGTGCAAAATCCCATAAAATTGTAGGCATCCTCCAGCGGTGCGCGCGTGCATCGGGTACATTAATGTCCGTCTCGTTAGGTTTCTTGCGAGACGGCAATTATTACGCGCACGACGGATCCCGTCGATGCTCCTCCGGTTTTTCCGCCAACGAGATTTTGCGCTCGCGGCCAACATTCTCGCTAGATCACGCTCCAGAATACCCCGCCTCATTTGCGTCTCTGATCGCTCGCCACTGGAGTAATTACCATTATTTGCTGGGCAAAAATACCGCTTTCGTCGGGCATAATGAGGATTTTGTATCGAGCTTACTTATCCGCGCAACATCGTTCCGATGGACTTCTAACTCGAGTCGAGTGCTCGCGGACAAGCGAAAAGAAATCGAGCGTCTTCTTGCGCGCCGCGTATAAATCCCGTCGAGGATAATCTGTTGCAAAGTGGAAGAGGACGGAAGATCCTTTTACCGGATTAATTCTACGGGCACGAAACGTCTTCGAGGCGAATACGTTACGTACGTAACGCGTGGAAACGTTACAGATGTTTCCATTATTCGCGGTGGCCAGTAGGACGATTACGGAAGGGGTGCGGTGCATATTATCCGGCAGGGAGGTTCATCGATATTACCCTTGCCTCGGTGCAGCCGGTAACGAAGGCATTCGGCTCGTAATGACGAGGCCAAGATCGTAAATTACGGCTCGCGGTGTGCAACCGAGATTCAACGGGAAAGAGAGTCGGTTCACGTGGACCGTCGACGAAAGAGGAGTCGGGAGCGTTGCCGGCCATCGATGCCAGCAATGGCTGCACGGTATTACGGACGCTGGAAACGCAGTTTGTCTTATCGTCCGTCATCTAGCAACGCCGAGAGGAGCATTGCTTTACGACTAATGGACTTGCACCGGTAAATCACCGAGCACAATACGCGCCGGCCTGTTCACGATTTACGAGGGTCCAGCGGCATCGATTCCTCTCTCGTTTTATAAAAGATCAGGACGTCGGAGTTCAAAGTGGATTCGAGTACGGAGGGAAAAAACCCCAGGAAACTCGAAGACGCCCAAAAGTTGCGCGTCCCTTATCTATCGAGTGTCTTCTTCACGGTAAATCACGGTGGACGTAAATAACCGCGAAGACTGTGCTCTTTCAACACCTCGTCAACGAATTCGACCGACAGCGAGAATCATAAAGGTGGAGGCAATTTCATCGAACGATATCCTCGTCGTTCGTTCGGCGGGTCCAGGGAAAAGGCACATAAAACGAACAACGTACGCGCGATCGCGTTACGGGAGTTTTCTCGGAGTTCCCGTAAAGTTACGCTCGAGAGTTATAATCTAGCGTGAATGTCTTGTCCGGAATAATAATACCAATCACGGGACCCGAGATTTCATTTGTTAAGTCGGAGAGTTTCAATTACTGCACGGTCAAACGTCCATCAATTTACGGTCGCGGCATTATCGAGCTCTCTCGAACGATCCCGGATGCAACGGGAGATCCCGTGCTCCTCGATCCAGGCGCGATCTCATCTTAAAAAGCACTTTCGATGCTTCAGAGCGAAAAGCACTTAGAGAACGCCTCGGGTACGGCATCGTGGGTAATAATAACGTTATCGAGGTTTCCTCCGAGGAGACGATAAATGTTTAGCGACGGACGGTTACGGCCACGTAAACAAGGATCCGGGGGCGTGAGTAAATCTATAAAGAAAGGACCAACTTACGAAGAATTTCACCCGCGTTGCGCGTCGATTCCAACGATCCTCCTTCGATTAACCCGGTTTCGATCACCCTCTTCTTTCGTTCCCGTCGCTCTCGACGCACAGGTAGAGGATGAACCGACGGGGATTAGTTGCACCGAGTGGAATACGTTTCTTACGAGTGGTTACGAGGATCTCGAGGTCAGCAGAGTGGCTAATTAAATTATTCCGCGAGTCAATTAGACGGATTGGGCCAGGTATCCGCCGACCGTGATTCTGACCAGTCACTCCTCAGTTCGAGGAGCTATTGTATTCATGGACGGATCTTGTTTCTTTGTACGAATCATCGAAACGTCGGGAGGAGCCGAGCGGAACGGATCAATGATCTTTCGACTCTCTTCCATCGATTATCCACGTTCGATGCGTCGTTTTTCCTCTCGCGATAACTCCGTTGCGAGGAAAAGCAACGATCGAAGAAAAAGCTCTATCCATTAGGCAATAAGATTTCGAATCTTTGCTCTCACGACTTGTATCCTCTTAACGACAAACGACTTTGTCGGAATGCGAGAATACTTAGCTTCGCGATAAGATCGCGAAAATGTCGCGCCTCTCTAATCGCGACGGTGTGCCAGTTAAAAAGGACAAACGGTTACGGGGAAAATTGGACGTGGAAAGCGATGTTTGCGCGAATCATCGGTTTTCTCGAGGAGGGTTCAACAGCTTGCGTGGTATTTCGTTGGTCGAACCTCGAAGCTGACCCCTGGGCGCCAGAATTCGTTCCCGCCGTTAACGTGATCGATGAACTATCCTGTTTGTTTATCCTCCTTTTCCTTCCTTCCCTTTTTCCACGGTTAAACGCGAGAAACGCCAGCTCGCTTTCACTAACGGGGTATATCGAGGACGAATTAGTAACGCCGACAGAGATTTTTCACTCGTCCCGATGAGTTCCCTTCTATTTACCTTGTCTAATGGTCTCCGTGTTACGTGGAACGCGGTTTCTTTCGCCTCGTGTTATCGAGTCATATACCGACGCGATGCCGGAAAAAAAACGTTAGGACTCTCGAAGTCCGGGACACAGGTTTAGCGAGGAGAATCGAGTAATGAATCGGAGGATTCCCGGCGCCTGTGTTCGTCGCAGTCTCGTTTCGTTATAGCGCCGATTTGTCACGGTCATTTTTGGAAACTGGATGATCGCGCACCGACGCGGATAAGAACGAGTTCCTCCGTATCGAGGAAATTCTTCGAGAACGATAATCGAACGCGTTCGGGCTGGATACGTTTATTGACCATCGTCGAGCGAATTCGATTAATTCGCAGGAAAATTGTATCGAAAGTTCATCGTGGGACGGATATTGGACCGGACCGAAGGGGGTCCTGGACAACGAAGGTGTCCTCTTGTGTTTCGTATTACTATTCGATTATATAGTCAAAATCGAGATTCTAGATTCGAGCCGCGGCGAGAAGACGAGGGTCTGACTGCCTCTTCATTGTGTCGGCTCCTCTGCCCTTTGCTTCCCCCGATAAAGGATAGCATTAGTAATGGGTTTTAATTACTTTATAATGAGGCCATGATTTGCTTCTCCGACTGGCGCCGGGATCGGAGGCGCAGAAAAACAGAGACTGCCGTGGTAGCTCGCGGTTTGATGGCTTTATACTTGATTTTATAAAGAACAAAGAGATCCTGGACCTTGAATAAACCACTTTTTCAGTAAAAGTAATCCAACTCGGACCCCATCGAGTTGCTCTCTTTTTGCCATCGCGAGTGCTCTCGAATCCACGATAATTTATTTGCGTTACCGAGCTGACCGATCGATGCAGTTTCGACAAAGAATCGCTGGCGAGCGCGATCGCGATACGATCGAAGAGATTCGAGAATCGGGGCGAAGAAGACACGCGTTGTTCGCGGCTGTAGCGCCTATTAACGATTCTGAGCAGCTCATTTAGATACCTGCAGCCTCAGCATCCTCTCCGTTGAAGAGGGACAAGCGAAGAGAACGAGAAGAGTGACTAATGCGTCTGTGGCTACCTGAAAAAGCGACCATGCGGCGAAGCATCAAAGGATTCGTTGGCGCCGCCTGCGTCCACCGAAAGAACCGCGTCGACGTCTTACACGACCACTTACATCGGACTTTACACGTTGTTGTTCCTTTGTTTCGCGTTGAAAATCGCCGTCGACGGAGATTACCGAATGTCGAACGAACGAGGTAGTCGTAGAAAAAGGTGCGACGATGTTTGTCGCGTATCGACGGGACGATCTCCTTCGCGACAAATTGATCGTTTAAGTAAAATCATTCGGGTTTTACGAGCGACTGGTGTTTTCGCACGAATCTCTCGCGCGTGGCTTATCCGAGATCTCGATTAATCGCTCTGTTCCCAGGCTATTCCAAGAACAAGGAGCGTTAAATCGTCGACTCGACCGACTTCCCGTTGCCGTTCTTACGTCCGCGAACACCGTCGGCCATTTTCTACCGCGTCCATTTAACCCGATTAATTCGTTATACGAAGCGAACGGAATCGTCATAGATTTCCCCGTTAAATGCGATGCAAATTACCAATAAATTACACCCTTATCCGTCGTTTGACTAGCATGCAACTTCTCTGAAGCAATTTCCCTCTGGTTTTATATCATTTCCTTTCTCTCTCGCGCCCGCTTTCTGTTCCGATTCGCCCACCCTTCGTCTCTGTTCCCTCGTTCATCGAGTTCTCGTGTATCAATCAACTAATTGCTCTATGAGCCAATTATATCGTTATTTAATTAATTACAAACGCGCAATTACTGCCGTTTCACCGTCGGCGTTGGCTCACCCTCCGGTTCCTATTCTATGCCAGACTAATTACAACCCGTTCCTCGATTTCTCTGTCCCTGTTACCGTTATTGTCTTTCCAACGGTTATTCCTGATAGCAGCGATACCTCGCAGGATCGACTGTGCTCTGTCCTGATATTTGTCACCACCGTTTTCGATTCCGTTACGCGTAATTATCGACACGTTGTCGTACGCGTCGGCGCGGTAACGATTTACCTTCGAACGTCAAATTAATAACTCTTTGACGAGTAAATAGTTATGTACGCGAGAAAGTAGCAGCATCGCTCCATCGAGAGTAGCGTGTTCGAACGGTACGTCATCGAGTATCTCGTTATCTCGCATCGCTATGCTCGTATCGTTAGACGTATCTCGTCGGTTTACGCGAGGTAATTTATTACCCGTCGAAGGATAAGAATTCTCGCGAGCAATATTCGATTATTCGCAAAATAAAAAGAGACGTAAAACGTTTTCGTGATTTCGACGGTGGACGGGATAGAACGAAAAAGAGAATGACAACGCGTCTCGTAATCAGAGCGAAAACGAAAAAAATATAGGGCCACGAAGGATGTTCGCTGGTAATATCTATAGACTTTATGTCCCGTCGTAAACTGACGTCCTCTCCTTCCGTTCGAGGAGGCGGTGGCGGCTGCCACCTTCGGCTATTAAAGGCAACCGAGCCTGTTCCTCCGTGGCTAATGAGCCACGTGTGTGTGCGTCGATGCGATTTGCGGTCCGACTACCGAATCCTGGTGGTCTCATCGTTAATTGGAATTTATTAAATACCACTTGATTCAAACGCGTTCGAAGAAACGGCGGACCAAAGGATGGCTGCGGTCTCTGCTACATATCGAAGGAATCGCGATCGAGCGTCGTCTTTGAGGCCGCTTATTAAATCGTTTTCGTTTTCGCCGATCGAAACGGTGCTTATGTTTGAAATATCAATTTGAAAGAAAATCGGTACCGATGAAATCACGGAGAACGAGCGGGTTCGCGACGGCTCGGTAAGCAAGAGAAACCGCTAGTCTGGAATTAAACCGTACCACCCAGTGACGCCCTGGACCACCTAGGGGTCGTCAGGGGCGTTGGTTCGAGGCGTCCTTGATACGCCCCTGCGCGTGCTATAAGAACTTCCCCGGAGCCGGGAGCTGCACGCGCGTTATTCACTCTCGTGGATAAAGATTGCGCACGGTGGAGCACATGCACCGCAGTCAGAAACGGAATTATGCTCGTAGGAGCGAGGGCGTGCCCCTGGACAACCTCCCGAAATTCAACGCAGTCCCGTGGAGAAAAAGCGCGTCACCGCGGCACGCGTTCTTCCGTTCTCCTCCCTCGAAACTCGTACTCTCGCAAATAAGTCGATACTTTCGGTCCCCCTCCCGTCGTTCACCCTTTCGAATCGGCTCTCCCGTTAAAAAAACCGAGCAGGCAGGATCGATCGATTCAGCCTCTCGATCGTTCTTGCATCCTTCCGTTCTAATCGAAACGGATCCGTGCTCTGGCAGCCGTCGGAGTCGACTTTCGCGACCAACTGACACTCGCGTCGGGCCAGATGACGAAGTGGCTTTTCGCTGGAAACATAACGAGGTAAACTCGTATCCTCGACATCTGGAGGATCCCGATTTTCTGAGGCCTGTCGCAGCGAACGCCATGTGGCGGAGCATCGATTTGTTCGCCGACCTATCGACTTCTGTTCCCTCGATAAGAGTCGATCGACGCGTCAGGTCGTGCCGGGTCTCATTTCTCTGCGAAAGAGGACGCGAACGTTTCCAGAAACGCGTCAGTTCCTCGAGGAATTTAAATTTGCCGACAAAAGCAGCGGAAAAGGAGTCGTAATAAAGGTAAAGTAGGCGGAGTTTCATCTAGCGAGGATACCGTTTCGAACACGAAGGATTTTCCTTTGTTCTTCCGACATCCTCTTGACTCCCCGGTCGAAATGATGTTCCGAAAGGGAAACGAGCGTTTCAGAGCGTAATATTTCTTCGATTCGTTAAACGAATCTGTCGAGGATCTTCTAATTTCCAACGGGATCCACGTCGAAGAAAAACAAATAAGTACCTATCGAAGAATGAAACAACTTCCGATACGGGGACTCGGACGCGGGATCGATCGGCTATCGTCGTTCGATCGATAAAGGAGCCGCGAAATGAAAAGGATTTGACGCGTACGTTCAATGCGAAACGGTCACCCAACGTACCGCGTGTCCTCGTAATCGGATCCCAACGCTCTTATATCTTCTATCGACGGACCATTCAGGCGCCGGTTCAGCTGCTTCCGGTGGGCGTTCACGGTGAAAACGGGTTCGCGATTCTTTTCGAGTACCGACCGAAATGCAACGAGCAACCAACAACCCTCTGTTACGTCGTCGCGGACGTTCTATAGTAGTTCCATAAAAAAAAGAGAAAGAAAGAAAAATAAAGAGGCACAAAGAGAAAAACGCGTACGAGTTGGTGCGCTCGCGTCGAAACCGGCAAAAGGGTGGTCGTGGCAGCGTTCTTGCGCGTATCTCAGGGGCGTAACCGGTGACCTCCTGCCGATGGGGCACGGCGGGTACTTCAGGGTGCCCCTACGTCGAATTATCGTCCCAGGAGGTGCCTCGTCCCTTCGATCCGTGTCGCTTCTCCTCCCTTATCCGATGGACGCTGCTCCGCTCCGCGCCGCGCCACGATGATTGCTGGTGTCTCGTGTTTCCTCTCAGCGCGTGCGACCGCCCGCCAACGTCCCACCCTGAAATTTGCCAACTTATTGTCTTCGTTGTTTGCTCGATCTCCTAGCGTTCTCCTCGCACCTTGCCCCGTCGTCGTTTCACGAATTTTCGCGAAATTCGCCGGACCGATAGGAACGCGAAGGAGAATACGACCGCGGGTACGTGTCCACGTGCCGAAATCACGATCGGCTACGGTTTAAGAGTCGCTATTAATCTCGAGATCGCAGCGAGGAACTTTGATGGATGTAACCGACACCGGAAGAGGTCGCGAGTGCCCCGCGAAGCCGGAGAAGGCAAATAAGAATAGTAATTATTGTAATCTGCGCGCAGTGGGAGGACAGCTGGGAGGTCCTACCGCTCTTCTCGCTTCTTCGGCCGTGTCTAATATCGGACGCTACCGCGGAATTATCTTCTCGGGAGGTCCGTTTCTCTAATTTCTGTTATTATTTAAGTCGCTCGTAATCGAGATTACATCGTGAAACCGGGGAGACACCGTTGATACGCCTCGTGTTCGTTAAACGATCGTCCGGCGAAAGAGGCTGGCCGTTTACGGCGCTTCGACTATGACGTGTAATTATCGCGATCGAGACGAAAACGGGTCACGCGCCACGAATAAGAAGCTACAACTCGGAATTACACCCGAGGCGATAATTCGCGAATAAGCGTCAATTCAAGACGATCGTAATTAAAATATCTCGTCGTTTATCTGTTACGTTTGTTCATCGTGTCGCGACCATATCTACGTCGCCTCGTCTCTATTACGACGATCTTCACCGCGATTTTTTCGCCGAATACGTTTTCGACCTGAGAGCTTCTTTGTTGCGCGGTTCAATTACGGCATCGCGGATAGCGGACAATTAACGTTACGAAATTAACGAAAGCCACGGTATAATCGCGTGTCGCGATTCATCGTGGACGCGATTCGATACGCGCGAGAGGTGCGCGCGTCTCAGGTGAGCTATCAGGTAGTTCAGGTAACGTCCTGCCCCGCGAACACCATTGGTTGAGAAAAGACCACGCCTGCTCACCTGCAGCTAACGCGTTTCGTGGTGGGGACAAGACTTACCTGACGCTGACGTCACCGAAGTCACGCTACGCCAGGCCCCAGGTAAACGCTGTCAAGAGTTACGTGCCCCGACTCGCGATATTTTCTCTTTTTTTGGCACGCATCGACGGATTCCGGAGTAACATGGTCGTCGGATCGAGGAATTTTCGCGAAAGGGCTCGCGATTGATGCTTATCGTCGTCGAGGCGAACAACGGTGTCGCGAGAACGCTTCGAGGAGGAATTTATTGGCTTCGGAAAAAAAACGCGGAGGGTAGAGTCGGAATTAAAGACGATGGCTGTTGATTCAGCGAAGGTTCGGTGGCGCGGAGGACCGCGTGGAACCCTAACGCGTATGAAAATTCATGAGCGCCTGAAGTCAAAGGCGGTTGATATCCATATTCAGAAAATGGCGTCGTTAACATTAAATGGGCACCATTATGCGCGACTACCACCACACGCTCGGGCACGGCGGTCGCGTGCATGTGCAACAAGCCGGTTACGAGTCCCAGGGGTGGCGAGTGTACGTAGAAACGCTTATGCAGGAACGTAGATACGTATGTAGCTGGAGCAACGTACTCGCGGCAAAGTCAGCGGCGTCTCTGCGGCGCTTCGCGGCATTGCCGTTTGGCATGCGACGATACGAGCGGTTCGGCCGCGCTATCATTTCCAGCAGTTTCATTCGGGAGGGTGTGACTCGGGGTGTAATTTAAAAAAAAACACCTGAAAAAGAAAAGCGGGAATAAGAAACCGATTACTTACAGATTACCGCACAATAAGACGCCATTAACTCGCTTATCCTTTCACGGTGCGTGTACCCGTGGAGCGTACGGTAATTATTTGGTATCGACACCGTAGTTTCGTCTAACGTATCGAACGCGGAGGCGTGCCGTGTATTACTTGCCGATCGTTTTCCCGACAATTACCTACCTCCGAGCACGCCGTTCGATTCGTGTCGTGGAATTTTTATCGTCGAACACGCTTCCCGTTCACGATTACCGTCTATTCCAGCGACGCAGAAAACTGTCCGTTCGGATTCTGCGTTTCTGAGTTTGGCACGAGCGGAGAACAGAACGAACGAATCATGACAAGCGAATCAGAAAAGCGTCGCGACCAATATCGACGGAGATATTGAATGTTTCTGGTGGGCTCGAGGTACGGGCCATGTCTCTTTGCCGTTTGCGCGTCGATCTTTTATCCCCCTCGGTGGATGCGCCTTCACGGTCGGAGCTCCATTGTGGCATGTTCGATGAAGCAAATACACATCGGTTGCTCTTGGACCGGGTTGCCGCATCCGTACGCGTCTAAGCGTTCGTACGCTTGCTCGCCTCGTGTCTACCGCGTGCACGAAACGCGGGCTTGCCTGTGTGTGCAACGGCCGCTACATACCCCGTGGTGCGTGTATTTACATATCAAAGTGACGGTTTCTCGCACCCCACGGCAATCTTGCGGCGACCCGGCAGACCGGCGTCTCTGGAAAATCCTTCCGAATTCGTCGATATCGCTTCCAATATCCCGTAGAAACCCGATCGATCGAATCGTCGTGTTCGGGGTTGGAATCCTTCGACGAATCCTTATCGTGATCTCCCGCGTGGCACGTGGCTATTTAAGAGCGCTAATTAGATAGAGGATACGCAACCCTTCGTTCGAGAGCGGTGGCTTCGACTCGTAGTCGGCGTCAAAACATAGGGAGACCTTTTGAGGGATCCGATCGAAAGTTTTCAATGAAAAGTTATCGGTGCTCGATCACCCGACGATCGACGGTGTAGCGACGTATACGATGCTAAGCAGTCAATAACATCTATCACCGTCTGACGAATTTGTCAAAGGCGAGACGCGATGGAGCGATTAGCTTGGGGGTGCCGATTCATGGGTTCTCCCCATGGCTTACTGTTCCGAGGTTCCCACGTCGGAAGGGCGCAGCGGCACAATAAATAGGCCGTCTTCTTTGATTCACGAGCGAATCCGCTGTTAAATTTGACGTCCGACGTTTGCGTAGTGCGTGCGCACGATCACGACGACGCGGAAATCGCTGCAACTTTTTAATTCGCTCGATTTTACGAACGAGATAGAGATCTCGGATCTCGTGGCACGAACGGAAAAGGGACGGGGTCGCGAACGACGGCTACGAGTCTCTCCGATTACAGCTTATTAAGCGAACTTTTCTAACGTGGGTTTTTCCGTTCGGTGCATTCAATCGAACGGAAGAAAGGAGGGTGTTGCGTTGCATCGGGCTAATTCGGGGCGAGCGGGTGTACGATTTCCGAGCAAAAAATCGGGACCACCGATTCTCAACTTCGCTTCGGCCAAATTAGTCGTATCGTACAGGAAGAGCTTAGGTATTTTTGGTGAGCATTTTTCTCCGCCCGATCCGGTGAAACGTTGAAACGTCCTTTTTAAAGAGCAAGATCGCGCGATAAGAGGAGCAAATGGCTCTGCGTGTATCGCGTTAATTCCAACATCGTTAGTATCGACTTTAAAAGAGCAACGTGTAGATTAAGTATAATTAGCGTTTTACGGCGAGAGCCAGGTTATCGAGATAGAAACGACGATAGATAATGGGGATTAGCTTAGAAACTGGACGGAGATCGAGTTTTTTTCCGTAAGAAGAAGCATCGCTGCTGCTCTCTGCGCTCGCGGCCAATTGGAATCATAAACCGTCATTCGCGGAAGCAGGTGCATACGCTCCGACGACGAGGAACGCATTTTCTGTTATTTTATCGCTTCGAGAGATCTTTCCCCGAAATCATTCGCGCTCAACGAGTCAGGGATCGCAGTTTCGCGAATTATTAAATGGTGTGCGCGATCATTAACACTTACGGAATTCGTCGAAACGATGAATCTTAAATTTCTTATTTTAAATGACGAAAATTAGCAAGAAATTTGTGTCAGAATGTTATCCTTCGTCGATATAAAGAATTATTGCGTTAGTTAATTTACATATTGTCCATTTCCTTGTTTTTATATAATTTACTTATTTTTATACCGCAGTTGCAATCAAAATGTAAGTAGTCATTAATCGGTTGTAAACCTAGCGTTAATAACTCCTTTGTCGGATCCAATTCGCATTTACGATGCGGTAAAAGTAGAACGATACAATCTCTGACCGATAAGTTTGAAAGTTGCCCAAAGAATGTTCGTTCGCGACGATTCGGACGTCGGAAGGAAAAATCTGTTTTGTTCATGAATCTTGTACGCGTATCTCGAAGCGGCAGCTCCGAATCACGGATGATCTCGGCGACCTGCTGCTTCGGGGTCAAGGTAGGACTCCGCCAATGGGTTCCCGTCGATCGAATACAGAAAATCAGCGGAACGACTTAATAAGACACGATTGCGGGACGATTGCTTCACCTCGCCGCTGTGTGACGATTTGCATACACGATTATAGACCGCGGAAGGCTGAACGGACGAGAGGGAAAAAGGTTGAATTCCTTGGGAGAGGCAGGTCGAGGCAAAATGCCAAAAATGTAGCTATATCCGCTTGCATAGGTACTGCGCTTTTACTCTATGTATTATCGGTTACGCGCGGATACCGCGTATCGAATCAGCGCCGTTTCGTTTTCGCGCAAAGAATAAACTCGCGTTATCAATCGTTTCGTTCGAGAGTCGTCTCGAAGATTTTTGGAAATCGTGAATAGGACTCTCACGACCGTGAATGCGACCGGCAATGTTGCGCAGAATGGAAGGGAACGGTAAACGTTCCAGCGGTTCGAGCGGATACGCGTATCACATGAATTAGAGTCCGAGAGGATGGCCTTTTATTAGATTCGCCAGTAGGATAATAACAGCTCGATAATTCAGTCGAGAGTAGGTATAATGACGATGTCGGTGGTTCGAGGGGTAATGAACGTGTCCGGAAAAGAACGGATCACAGTTGGTTGCGCTTCTGCGACAACACGCAAAGATGCCGTAACCCCGGTTCCGAATTTCGGTGCCGCGAATCCGGCCCGAAGATGTTCGTAAAAACGACGAACGACCGCGACGAAGTTCGTCAAAATGGGCGAACGCGTTACTGAATTCCTCGCGAAACGAAGTCGGAGGTCGATAATCAATTACGTCGCGAAACGTATACGGCGATTACGCCGTGCAGCGTTCTCGGCAAATTTCAATTACCGTGCGGAGTACACGAACGCGGACGTTCCTTTTGCTCGCGCACGAATTATCCACTCCAGTTGGATGATTCTTTCCGAGCATCGTCTCGTCGATGGGATAAAGAGAAGCCCTTTTCGCGAATTTACGATCGGGACAAGGAAAAATAATGGACTCCGAGGATTACACAGCCTGACCATTCGAAGTTATCGCTGCTAGAGACACTGTGTCTCCGTATTGATACTTTTATAGTCCGGATATACATATATTCTTCTTCAGATTGTTGAAGACATCGATGGTAAGATTGAAAACTTCGCACACCATAGTTCTTAAATAAACAGTAGGGAGACTTTTCAGTACCTCGGTGTTTATAAATATACATATAAACATATTAATGCACAAAGCGAGAACGAAGAGATAGACTGAGCGAGAATGAAGAGAGTTCAACAAAGGGAACAATAAGAGCGTTATTTAAAACTAGATTTACGGACGTGTAATGACCATTTATTTTTAAATTAAATCTATTGTGGAAAAGAAAATAAAGATAAAGTATGATACGTAAACTGGCTCATACAATGATGTTTTATTTTAACACTAAACCTACCAAAGCGGTCAAAATGACCATTTAACAAGTTTCCAATTTTAAGTTACAAAGTGTAATATATGAAGTGACTTTTTTAAAATTCGTGTTACTTTTCATTTAGATAAAGAATTAACATATACACTAATTTGTATTTTCTGGTTCGTTTATTTATTTTTCAACTTCATTTTTAATTTAAAAATAAACGTGCATTATACGCCGGTAGGTTTAGTGTGTTAAAGAAGTTTTATACGGTTCGATGAGAGCTTCATGAGTCATTTTGTCTCGTTCCGCAAATCCAGCGTTAAAGTAATTTTGCTCTTCGTATTATTACACCCAGTAAATATTTTGTTTGTTTTTTTATCCCTTTTACAATATATGACTGTAACACAATTTACAACCCGAAGCCTCAAAATGTTCGCAAATCGAGAACGAATCGCGTTCGTAGATCGCGCGATAGAGAATAATTGTACGCATGAACAAGGTAAGTACGCGAAACAAGAAAACGAATGGGGTTCACGGTGCGTCGAATCGCATCCGGTCTCGTCCGAGGGGAAACGATTTCGTGTGTCGGTTGGGTGCATCGTCGAACCCGTTCGATCGCGAATCAGCGTTTCGAAGGCGTAGGTGGAGAGACGGGGCTCTGTCACCAGAGATAGGCGGCGATCAAGGCGGCAACTTCAAAGAGTAGAAGAGAACGGTGCACGCGGGTCCATTATAAGCTTTCGCGAGCCTTCGGTCTCGCCTTGGATGGAGACGTGACGCGAGCGAAGCGATTTATTTGCCATTGCGGATCCTCATTTCGCGCGACGTGCCGCGGACTCGACACGACTCTACGTTCTCGTTCGACCGACCAACCTAACAAAGACAGCAACGTTTTTCAACCCCACGCACGATTTATCTCGATCGGCTCGAAACTGTATCGAAGTCGAATTCTGTCCGGGAAGATCGAAGTTTCGGTCGTTCTCGCGAATTATGAAGAAAGATTTCGCGAAGCTGGTCGCGAAGAGGCACGATCGTAACGGTCTTCCTCTGAAAGGTACCGAGGCTCGGGGTTCTTCGAGGTTGCCTGCCAATTCATCCGAAGCAGTCGTACTCTTCCAGGCTACTCCGCCTATCCACGCGACTCTCCGAGGCACCCACGAACGCGGGCGAAGCCTGTAATTCGCGTGATGAGGCCGCCCGATCGCGACACTCGACGACAAAAATGCCTGAACGCGAATCAAGGTTGTAGGCTTGGCAAACGATCCGGTCCACCCAGCGAGAAACAACGTCTATAGATAATCTTTCTCTCTCAATGTGCTTACTACTTCAGTCTCGCTGCTCGGAACCGCGTTATCGTTGTCCAGTTTATTCAGTGACACGTTCGACGTGCATTCGTCCGGACAAGTACGAAATTTTCGTGAATATTCTTTTTCCATCGATCTCGCGGTATTCTGCAGTATCTTCGGGGATGAGCCGCATCGCAGGTGCAGCTTTCGAGCGGTGCTGCCATCTCTCAGTTACGCATCCAAAGCGCCGTCACGATATTCGGCAAGAAGGGAGAAGAAATTGGCTCTTATACTCGTGGTGGATGCAATTGCTTCGGGAATGTTAATCGTCGGGACGACGAGCCGGCCGGTGGTCCACAAGACCAAAATTACGTTTTTGGTCCCGAAGGTACTCGAGTGCAACTCGCATTAAGGTCATCCCGATTCGAGAAAGTCCATTAATGATCTCCTCCGTTTCTTGTTTCTTTCGTCCGTTCGTAAAGAACGAAATTTAGCCGTTCCCCGGTCCCGTTCTTATTTGTTCGGTCCGTTTTTTCGAACGAATTTATATTTACGGACACTCGGAGCCAAATCGTGAGCTAGTTAGGGCTTGTGATTCGAGCTGGTCAGTATTACTCGTTCGACGATAAGATCGTCGTTTTCACGGATTTGTTCGGTGCGTATCCGTCGAGCGCGTTAACGAGGATCGTTTCATCGACGATTAACCCTCACCCCGACTGACCCCTGGGCCAGTGTTTGCGGGCCTCTTTCGGAAATTGGTTCGCCGTTCTTGCCAATTTCCGTAGATTGCTGTTCGCTTCCCTCCCCGCTCTTCGATCTTGCCAAACCCGTAGATTTTTCTTTTTTTTCCCTCGACCATCGGCGTCCAACGTCGTTCGCTACCAATTGCGTAAATTTGCCGGCTAACTATTTATCTTCATGACTCGCCGAACCCGACGTTTCTCCGCGCTATTTGTGAACCTCGTGGATTCCATTCGGCGTCGATGTCGTTCTCGGTTTCATCCGGACGCTGATTATATCGACTTCTGGCTACAACTTCCTTCCGCTTTAAGGCTGAAAAGCGACGGAGACACGTGACCGATTTGTCAGAAACTTTCGACGATATCCGTGTACTTCGCGACAATGGCAGAAACGTCGGAAGGTAGCTTCGGAAAAACGAGGGGAGTAGAGAGAGATCGAGGGGGGGAAAGGGGGAGAGAACGCAGATCGGTCGACACCCCAGTCGCGACCCCTACGGATGCATTAGCTTTATGGTCAAAAGGTATGCCGTGGTCGAGCCTGAAGCAAACAGGAAATAGCTCGGACGTTGCAGAGATCGGGGTTGGTTCCGAATGTTCAGTTTATCGTCGGCCATTTTCTGGCGCGTCCACCTCGAGTACCCGGTTGCCACGGCCTTGGGCACTAGTGGCCACTTAGCCGCTCCCTAATGATGGAAACGAGTTCTCGAGGGTCGACCGTCTACGAGGGATTCTTCGACCCTTCGACCGCGGCAATCGTTACGTTTATCCTGACCAATGGATACTTTCTACCGAATGGAAAGGGGTGGAATGTATGAACGCGCGAGAGATCGTGGCCGAACCTCCTTTCAAAACATCCTAATCGATGTATTCGCGACCAACAAAAACGTAAATTCGCTTCGGTTCTTACCTTCGGATAGAACACCTTGAATCATCGAGGATAAAGCACTTGGCTATCGGCGTTTCGAAGATCGTGAAAGAGACGATATCGGAAAAGGGAAACACATGGCAGCAAACAGCCCTTCTGTTTAGTTACACCCGAAGCCGGAGGGATGCCCGGGACTCGAGTATCGGAACGAATGATATTTATCGACCGGGCAAATTCGAACTCCACTCAAATCCCAAGGGTGGTCCTCGCGTCTATGCCTCTCGATAAATAATATCCATGGACTCGGTCATAAAGTGAAAATAGTACCAGACGTTTATTCGTGAGGAAAACCACGGGGAAAGAAACGTAAACGAGTCGCGATAGCCCATGAATTTTTTTACGACCGTGAAAAAGCTTTTTCCGTGGCGAAGTTGCTCGTCTCCGAGGCGTTGTCCGGCAAAAGGTTACCCCAATTTTTATTTACGACCGGGGAATCTCGCGTTCTCGCTCGAAGGCGATTCCGAAAAGCCGCAACGCGACCGAACTGCCGGTTAATCCCTTTGGTTTCCCATGAATCGGATCCCCGACCGTTCGTTCTGAATGAACCCGAAGGTGAGCTATTAGTGTCCTGCTTGGTCAGATGAATGAACGAACGAACGGTCGCCCTTTTTCGATCCTTGCGAGTCGCACAGGTTGCACCCCGCTGGGAAAACCGTAGGACCCGATTCCTGCAGGTTCCTATACGTGGCTCGCGATCTATCGACATCCGATACTAATTGCCCTTCTCCGTACCCTAACAGTATTCTTAGCCGTCGTCCCTTCGAAAACCGTGCACCAATGTACAGCGCGTCGCCCAGGAATTGGCGCGCGAGGAAGTTGAAACGAAACATAAGAATCACATCTATGATCATCGTAAATCATCCGAGCATTATGCAAATCGACAATCGCCAATTGTTTTTTGAATCAACCGATGCGCGTATCCGTGCGAATTAATAAGATCCTGTTACTGAAAATACGTACGAGTCGATGCGCCGATTCCTGGGTGACTGGGTATACTCGCCGCGATTCGAAACATCTTCGAACGAGTTAATCGCGTTCCACTCGCGATTATGAGACGAAGGGCGAGCATCGTGCGAACGAGTGTAACTCATCGTCGCGCAAGAAACGCGATTACACGAAGGGGCTGAACCAAAAAGGTCCGTGTTAAACCGTTTGTAATGAATGTGTCATATCCGCAGTCCTCGTCGCGTGTACGGCTGCTAGATAATCATCCCGGATCGATAAAAAGCTTGCAAATCGACTGTTGCCAATGAATTCTGGATGATTACACGTCGTTTTTTTCTTACCGACGTACGTACAAACATCGGTGAGCGTCCCTTCGTAGAATTCATGAACGCGGCGCGGTTTTGCTACTTATTAAGATGAAACGTTCTACCGCCGCGTCGTAATTATCGGTGACTCGTCGTTAACGACAGAAACGGTACCGGATGCAACGGTACACGTACAATTTAAAAAACACACCGACATACATATGTACCTGCGTGTACGTTCGTCCCTCGTATAAAGATTTCCTGGACGAAGCGATCGTGCGTCTCGCGAGGAGAAAAAAAAATTGTCGGCGGGACGGCTTCGACAGACCTTGTATCTTTTAAGAATTTCAACGTCGATGGATCGTCGGTTAATGATCGTTTCTCGAAAAAAATGGTCGGTAAAGCGACGCTATTTAAAAATCCCTGTGCCGAAAAGTTGTATCGTGCCATACGTGTTTCGACGCGGTTCGTACCAGGAAGTTGTTCGATGATTTATAGTCAGGTGACTCGAGGGCGGGAAAAACGAGTAACCGGAAAAAATACAGGCTCAGATAGCAAGCTTGTACCGCGGAGTCTCTTCGAAAGAATCGACCCATTTATTCTTGCTTAGCCACGAAGGTTAATTAGTTTCCGCCGTCCGTCATCGTTCGATCCGTCGATTTTTGTGGTCCGCGTATTTCTACCGCGAACGTTTCGATTTTGTCGAGCTACGAATTGTCGCGTGCGAGCAACAGGAAAAAGGGTCGAACCGAGTCGTTAATAAGCTCGTCGTTCGCGCTTCCAGAAACAATTATTCGGGATGGCTGTTCGCGCATTCCATGCTGCCCTGATGTATATATATCGGACGAAGTGCGGATATGCCATAAATACTCGGGCGAAGCAGTATATCTCTTTCGCGTTGGTCCACGCCCCGAGCACATGCTGTCGGCGACACCTACGGCCCCTCTTCTCCTACAGGCATCTTCTTAGGCTTCTTCTTGGGCCTCGTCGAGGCCGTAAACCCCGTTCTCGGATCGCCAGAAATCCATCGCGTTCAGCTCGGAGCTTGTTGGACCAGGAATTCCCGACGTTGTCGAGCCGTTTGACACCTGACCCCGACGCTTTGCGTTTCTTCGCCGACGACGCACCCGGACGTCGGCTGGAACGAACCTTAAAACGAGTAACCTCGACCTCGATCGAGTTGCCGCACGAACGCTCTCAGCCGAGTTTGGTAAAATCGTCGGACCGAGTTTCCGCGTATCGGGTTATCGCGTTTCAAGTTTATTACCCGTCCCCGGCCGGTTTCGGTGCCGCGATACGATTCCTCGTTCCTTCGATCCGCGTTGAATTCCTTAAAGGACCATAAAGAGCAGATGGACCAGAAACAAGGACGCGCTTCCTTCTGGCGGTCTCGCGTCGCTCGCATAAAACAAACCCGGCGTCGACAGAAATTCGTTGGTCGGATCCGTGCGGGGCGTTACGGAGGAGCAACTTTATCGCCCGCCGAACTCGTAACTCTTGCGAGCAGTTCTTCACGCGGTTGACGTCCTACCCTTTCAGACATTTTTACGCGATTTCGGAGACGCCCGATCGGTTATTTTCGGAAACGTCGCATTGTACCGAAGCTCGTTACCGATCGGGAACGGAACTTATTCGCGTCTTGGAAGCGATCGCGAACGTTCGAAAATACGACGGCGATATTGGTCATGATCCAACCGCGCGATCTTCGCGGGACGACGGTAAGATCTATAAAGCGTCGGTCCTCCACGCTTCGACGAGAAGAGGGGACATCGAGTTTAACCGCGTGAAAAAGATCCGCTTTGTTTGCCTACTCGAGAGATTTCTCGACTCGTCGACGAATCGATCACGGAATCGTGGCTTCTTTCTTGCGAGGACGAACAAACGACGCGCAGGTTTTCCGAATGCTCCGAAGCATCGTGTATATACCGGTACCATTTGTCATCGTGTCGTATTATGGTCGCGCCTCTGTGCCATGAAAATACCGCGACCAGAAATTTCTTTCCCCCACGAAGGGAGAACGATCCACATCGAACATTGTTGCCGGGTTTCGCACCGATCCAGTTTGATTTATGCATTCCGGCTCGGGATAGAGAAAACCCGAGTCGGGCCGGCACGACAATACAGCCCGAGAAAGAAACCACGGAAACGTCATCCTCTATTTTGGGGTACCGAGTTTGGAACCCCTGTGCCCGAGGGCAGCGCGATGAAAGGACGAGGTTAGACGGTAGGGGCATCCAACGCGCCTCTACGCTCGAGCATCTGCCAATATTTGTCATCTATTATCGGCATCGCCTTGTAAACAGCGGTTTATGATCCGCTTGTTAAACGGCGCGTAGCACGTGCAGCTACGCGTCTTCCGCTACTCGGACACGTCGATCGATCGCGCGTAAAAACGATCGGTCGACCGTGTTTCTGCGTATAGTTTACCCGTATCCTTCGAGGAGTAACGCGGGACGATCGCTACCGGACAAATTACGCGTCCCCGCAGTATATCTTTTCGCGTTTAGTACCAAGATATTTAACGACCGCCGGACGGGTCCACCTTCGGATCGTAACAGTGCTCGATGACCATCTGTCCAGGATCGTTAATCGCGGAGCGACTGGACCGAACCGTTTACGATCGCTTCGCGACGATTATTAAATACACGGATCGGATTACCGTTTACAACCGTGAAACGCTACTCGATTTCGCGATACGCCGCGATCGCCGAGCGGAAAGAGGGAATCCGCGGCGAAAGGGAGCTGTTAGCCGCGATCGCATGCGTACGACTCTCTCTCTTTTCATTGACCGGTCGCTATTATTCCTTCAGGCATATGTGGGACAGCTATTCAAAAGGAAACGTTTCCGAAGACATCGACTGCTCGACGAACGTGTTTCTCCATCTGTTGCCATTACGACGCTCGCGTTACCCTCCAAGAACTACAGTTACCTTATTGTTGGCCGTCGGACAAAAACCCTTCTCCGCGCGATACGTACGAGCGAGACAGGAGCTCGGAGGATGGGAATTTCTCTGTTCGTGGCAATAAACGCACGCGCGTATTGCGACAATACGTACCGCCGACACGCGATATCGAACGTGTACATTGTTCCCGCGAAATTGTTTTCGACTCTTTCCGTGACCATCTGTTCCCCGTACGAGATTTCTTTGCCTTTTTTTCTCGTGTAAGTTCGCTGGCTTCGCGAACGACAGTCGAGATCAACGGTTAGCCCGTCGCTCTCTCGACCGATACACTTTCCGACGCGTTATTTACGCACGAATGGAACGAGATATATTGGGTAACACCCTGACCCACCTGGGGGCGGCATCGCCTCCGCCCCAGCCGCCCCCGGGCGTATTTGGGCCGTGCGACTACTGCGCGTTGTCGCAGGATACCGTACGAGACACCGCGATATATCGCGATCCCGTGCTTCCGAAGACTTTTCGGATCTTTTCCCTCAAAGTGGACAATGCCGATCCTTCGGGGCGAAACGAGAAACGAAATAGAGGGCGAGGTCCGTATACTAGCGGCAGATAGATATCGTTTCAGGATGTCATTATTTTTTCTCGGTTTTCCGCGTATCCGGGGTTCTATATCTCGAACAATCCCTACGGGCTATAATAGTCGGCTCGTATTTATGTCTTATACGACGGTTCTCGCACGATCCAATATGTCGTACGTTGGATGCGTGATCGAGACCGTGTCCGAGGTATAGTTGATGGCGAACGAGCGTTCATAGTCGGTAGGTGAACGCTCGCGCACGTATGCACGCGTGTGGACCCTCGCGGGTACGTTCACGAAGAACTCTTACACGGCCACGGGGTTCAGAGGCGTGGTGGGTTCACTCCCAGGTGCGCCTCATCCTGGGACGTACACAATGCCACGTAGGAAACGACACCATCGGACACGCCCCGATCTGTATGCCCTAATATTCACTCGTGTCGCGCCCTGTGTCGCACCCGGGGACGTCTGGCAGATGCATCGACGTGTCTGTCTTTGCGAAACTCGTACGCGCGATCTACCGGTAAACGATCCTCCGATCCGTTCGTTGACGGGAATCGAGATGTTCGCCCCGTCCTCACAATATTTGCGGGTGCTCGTCACACTTATTACTCACGACGAATATACTCGTATTGCACCAAATTTTGCGCTGTTTTCGTGACGAGTATACTTGTCGAAGACAGTTGATTTCACGACAGGTAAGAGTCGTCGAGTTTCTGGGACGCGATCATAATTATCGACGTATCGCGAGCTGGTAAACCGCGCGAAAGGGAAACAGATGCGACGAGCGTTGCGGTCGACGCTGACACGACGCTCCAGGATCGCGCGTGAGATGCACGCGCCTCACGGGCGTGCGTTGAAAGCTCGAGCGTGGAATAACGCCGCTCGATACCAGCATCCGGGTAGAAAAGAGTCGATGGAACGGAAAGAATAAAGGACGCGAAGAAAGTGGCCGCGGCGAGAGTCGAGCGGACGATACACGTATGCGCGACCGCAGACCACGTGGTATCGGACTGCATCCTGTATTTAGTCGCATCTGACCCAGTTCCAGTGGTCCGATTCTCCGTTCGAAAAAGCAGAAAGGAACACGGATAATCACCGACCTGCATTACGATTCCTCCGTCGATTTCGCCTTATTTTCGCCCGAGAGTTTCTTTCACCCTCGAGATTCGGGTAATCGGTCCGACTCGCGCGCATTGTTCGCGATTCCGCCGAAAGGACGGATCAGAGGCAAAATAGGATCGACGCGCCGTTGACAATAGTATTATAATTGCGCGGTTCTTTGTCGTCGCACCGCAGAAATTTCTTCGTGCCCGCCTCTCTCCTGTTCTCGAGACCGAAGAACTTCGTAGACCCGCGAAACTTTTTCGCCTCGTTCGATTTGGCCTCCAAATATTTCGCGATTCGAACGATGACTAACGAAACACCTCGATCAGAAAGACTCGATCTCGAAACTGGAATCTTTGGAAGAATAAGTAATTTTATTTCTTTTCGACTATCCGAACGGGGTTGACTGTCGGAAGTATCCGTTACGAAAATGGCTTCCAAGCGACGACCGGGAAAACAAAGAGGTTCGTATTTTCCCGCGGTAGGTCTGCGGCGATGTATCCGTTGTTAGGAGCGTGCAATCATCGCGTGGAAGCGGGCAAGCGAATCGTTCGCGACATCCGAAACATTATAGCGCAATGTGTCATTCCGGTAATACGGCGCAAGGTACGAGCATAACAATACCGCGCATATAGACGTTTAATTATCATAGAGTAATGCGTCTAATGACATACATTAGGCCGCGAGTCGCCATATGGGGACCCTTTTGTTCGCCACTATATACGGCATATAATAATAGTCGCTCACGGAAAGAGTTGTGCACGCGCATGCGTGGCGAGGAGACCAGCCTCCTCTTCTCTTTGCAGTTCCTTTCTGTCGTTCCTCTTTCCTTCCACCGTTTTCACAGTTTTCTCCCTTTTTCCTGCCTGTTCGCGGCTTCTCCCTCTTCCTCCTTCCCTCGACCCTCGCTCCGTGCCTCTCTAACTCGTTCCACGCTAGTCCTTATGCCACCGTGAATCATTCCGCGTGCGACTGCGTGCTACTGATTACCGTAATCAGTTCGTTCCTGTTCCGGTATATCGGCCACTAATAATAATCATCGATTCGTCCGACGTCACTTCCTCGTTTTCGAGCTGACCAGAATACCCGATTCCCGCTGTTTCCTCGATTCGCGACGGTTTGTCGTTCTTTGTCCGTGGCCGGCCTACTCGCATGCACCGGAACCGCCAAACCGACTTTCAAACTAGTCTCGTCGTCGATGCGTTACGATGCACCGTCGATGCATCCTCTCGATCGAACCGTCGCGACACGCCGAACGAACAAACGAGCGAGACACCAACGTGCTCCTCGAGTTGTTAGACCCACGTTAGCCGTGCATTCCGACGAATATCGGTGAATAAAGAGCCGTACAGAAATCGGACTAAAGTTAAATGCAGACTTTCCGCCGGAAGGTATAGACGTCGCTTCCAGATGCTTTTGGGACGCGAACGAACAGAATACGGCTACTTTTGCGACCACACGAGTGGCCTCCTCCGGTGCACTCGAAAGTCCTTGCCCGGTGGGCTCTACCGAGATAAAGGGACCCGGTGTAAAAGCCCAAACAAATCCATTGCGTCGATTCTTCGTGCAAACGTCTCGACTCCGTCGAAGACCACCGGTAATAATTCTTCGCTCTCTATTCTCCGAAAGCCACCTCTTTATCGAAACTCGTCCTTAGGCCACCGCAGCGTCGTCACATCCAAGAGTATGTTTAGCACCAACGCGAGTTTCCCAGATTTCTTACCGTAGTAAGAAATGAAATAACCGCGAAAGACTTTCGGAGATCCGAGTTCATTCGTGACTAATCTCATTTGAGATTTTTTATATTTCTATGATAAGGGAATCGGAGAGGGGCTCACGTCGAAAGAGTCCAAGGACCGATTTTCTGCTTTTCTGACGCACGGGCGATGAATCCGATGGCGAGTGTTATCGAGTTGCTTTTGTCAGACGATTCGTAATGTGTTCAATATTTGCGGTTCGTCGCATCGTGCACGATGGATCTCGAAGGATCGATGAAATGACAGGGTTGTACGTCGAGAGCGAATGCACGTTACGGGAGTTCATAAGAAAATTATTAGGATTCGTCGGGATGCCAGGATAGCACGAAGACGAACGATTTCGGAAGGCCGTCATCGAGTTCTCCGTTCGCGTCCCTGTCGAATCGGGCTTTTTCATTGCAAAACGAGGGAACTACGATTACGCGAGATAGAGACAAGGCCGGATATTGTATAATGTCGCACGTAAAAGTCCGACTGCCACTTACGCGGCTACCCTTGTCCGCCTCTGCAAACAAACGGACATCGTATCCACCGTTGAAATTGCGCGGTTGCAACGCAGGGAAAATCAAAGCACATTTTCCGCGAGACTAGAAAGTACGCGCGCCTTCTTGAAATTACAGGCATTATCCGACCGTAACCGTTCGCCATTCGATTTGTCGATTCGTTTTGGCGCAACTTTTGCGAAATCGGAGCTTTATGGGCTGCGTCGCGAAGTAGTTTATGCAGACACGACACCGACGGCTATAAATTACGAATACGTTGTTCGATCGTGTTCGTGTACGACGTTGTTGAAAATAAACTAGATCGATCCGTTGCGTTTGTATCGTATTATCGATGACATCGGCGTTAGCCTATACCTAATTCGATTCGTAGGTAAAGTAGAAGGACCGTTTTCGGTAGCGTTACCTGTCGCGTCGGATCCGCTCGTGCCCGAGGGAATACGTTCTGACGTGGCCAGCGAGTTGCGAAATGCCCGGTCACGCGCGTTAATCGCGACGAAAATACAAACAAAAGCGGCAGGTGGCGAACTACAAAGAAAGAAAACTGCTTTTAATTGCTGAACAATGAGCCACGCTGCGTGCCACACCTTCGCGCATTGTCTCGCGTGTTTTACTTGATTACTTACGCCGACTGATCACGGTGAATGTCGGTGACACGGCCAATGGTACTGCTTCGACAATTAGCAGCCCGTGCTACCGGCAAATTATTCTTACCGAGAACAGTCCTGCGCACCGAGTATCAGGTCCTTTCGTTGGACGAAGTACATTTTCATATGACGAGAATCGAAGTGCATTTTCTTGCGACAAAAATGATTCAATGTTTCGGCAAAGTCGCCGTTATTTCTCGGATCGAAACTCCCGCGACATCGGTAACGATTAACGTCGAATCGCGCTGTTCAATAGTCGATGTTCGTACAGCGTGTCGTCGAGAAGCGAGAATTCGAAAATGAATCGACACCTCGGTACAATCGCGGCTTGTTTCGTTGGTTGTTGGTACGGCGGCAGTGAAATACGTTCCACGCGCGAGTGAGCTCATTGATTTCTAATTAACGGTTAGATGAAAGAACAATCGCGATATAATTTCTCCGTGTCCGGTAGAATAAAAGCAGCGCGACAATACAAATTCCCCGGGGTCTCTCTCTCGGTGTGTCTCGCCGGAGAAGCATGACAGGGGGGCGTACTCCGTTTCAGAAATTCGTCTTTGGGCCCGGTCTCGCCGGTCTTTCTCTTTCACGTGAAAAATGCCAGATGTTTCGCATGTGGCCGACGTAACGTGCAATGCCGTTGTTCCGCCTCTGTCACGGCAATGCCTTATTCATGCGTGGCCGCGAATTCAGATCGAGTCGATGCCTCGGGGCTGTCGAACCGCGAACGAATCACGCATACGATATTGCTCGTTTTTTCTTCCGGTATCGCGAAATTGTTCCCCTCGAGCCGCGACGATTCAGCGAATCAATGTCTCTCGAATCGTCCGTCGATCCGTGTACGCGAAAACCGCGAACGAAAGATGCCGACTGGTTCTCTATCCACCCCCCTGTTCAACGCTATATCATCGTTTTTTACGCGATCTCCTATTCCAGCCTCCCACTCTGTTCGACCTTTGGTTTCTTATCCGAGCCATCTTACGTATGTACGTTCGCCCGTGTACCGGCGATGCCTCATTATACAGGACTCGTATATCGGAATCGATCACCGTTCCGGTGGGCGTACAGTCGACGAAGGAGGTCCTCCAGGTTGACGCTCGTCGACTTGGCAACGTATAACGCCACGTCGGATTTATTCAATAACGACGATCGTTAAGCTTCGTCGTAGAGGGGAGGGCGGGTCGTGGCCCTTCCGATATCCGACGCCAGACACGTGCTCCTTCGGCCTAACGCGTGCTTTCAACGCCGACTCTCGGCGTAGCCTTATTAACGATGGATCGTCTTCCGATATCCTTTGGATCAGCCGTCCGCTCTCCGTCTTTCTTTCCTCGTTAAAGCGTCGTTGATCAATTTTTAATTGACAGTGATCCGGTTCGCGTTTTCGGGCCGCCACCGCTCGATCGCGATGCTCGATTCGCACGATGTTCGGTAATTCGTGGAAATTGGCGATTCGGCACGGTATGGCGCAACTCGATGCCGTTCTACGCGACTAGTCAAAGACGTTCGCGATGTCGTCGTCGTGTTGGCACATCCGTTCGCGGACGATGTTTTTTTGGCGCTGTGCCGTAACACGGGGAACAGGCACTCGCTCGTAGCGAGATAAAAATACGGTCGAAAGGGTATTAGTCATGTTGCGATGGCCCGTGAGGCTCCGGGTGAAGCGTGCCCCTGTATCCGTCCACTTCTCTCGCTCTGTTTTTCGTGCGGGCCAACTCGTGTACGTGTGTTAACTAGATCGCCAGGAAGCGGAGCCGCTAAATCACGCGGGTTAGGGACAAACCCAGAACGCTGAACGGACCGACGCTCGAACCAATTCACGCACACCGATCTGGACCGGCCGCGAACCGCCAACGAGTTCTCTCTTCCTCTCTCCTTCTCTCTCCCGTTTCTTTTTCTCTTCTTCTGGCTCGTTTCTCTTTCTCTCTGTCAGCTCGTGTGTGTATATTCTGCCGCCGCTTCGGGCGCAGACGTATCAATTAACTCCGGAACTCGACAGCCATCTCGACTAATTTCCATCCATTCTCGACATACCTACTCGATGTGCCATGAAATTATCGGCCGATAGCTACTGTGCCATTCTTTTCGGACTCGAAAAAAACTCTTACACCGCTCCTCTTTCGTTCGATCGTTGACAGCGAGAACAGCTTTTACCGCTTTATCGTCGGGATACATCGTCGTTGAAATTACCGTGTTCCGCGTACAAGTATATTCGGATGGAAGCGTAATCGTCGATTATATTGCGTATCGTGTAACGACACCGAAATCGATTACGCGAGCGTACGTAATTCCGTTCGTCGAAAACGGGAAGGGGTCCATTTAGAAACTTTTTCGATGTTTCGACGCGCGACAGAGAAGTCGACAGCTCGCAAAGATAAATGGTTCTCGATCGGGATCGAGTCGAGACCGTTTCGCGTTTTCACGTACGAAGTGTTAATCGACTTTCCGTGAAAACATCATTTATCAGATTTTTGACCGACCCGGTTCCAGCCAGTCGAGTTCGTTCGTTCGACGCCGGGAATGGTTTATGAGTGGCGAGTCGACCATGCGAGTCAACCGGAAGTCGCGCGGTGCCTTTTGTTCCTCCGCTCCTTCTTACCGCGTACATCGTCCCAACCTTCGTTTATCGCATTTACATTCCTCGTTCCTCGAGTCCTCGCCTACTCACTCCCGTCAGATTATTGAATTAGATACGAAGGAATTGAATTGATTTCTGACAGTCATCCCACGATCCGTCACGCTTGCAGGTATAAACGCGTTGGCGATGCAGAGCGTAGACGATGTTTCTGGTCGAAAGGGCAGCGTTCTTCGTGGCTCGCTGTATAGTTTTCCGCGTCGTTCGATTTTTCGAACTCACGAAAAAATCGTTCGTTCGGATCGCGCTAGAGGAGAGACTCTCGTCGCCGGTGTGCTGAACGTAACTCGTTTTTCGACGGAAACGGCGAATCATCTCCTCTTGCAATTTGCTCGACCGACGAAAAATAATTTGGCGACGCGAACGGGTTAACGAGTCTCGCGGGAGAACTGCCGATCGATCAAAAGTGAATAGACGCGGCTCCGAACCGAATAATTTGATCATGAATCGGCAGCGGCTGGTAATTAGTTTCGGTGACCCGTTTCAATTAGGGTAAGCTCCCGTAACGAAGTTATTGTCGAACCGTGTTGATTCACTGATCGGGTACCAGGAATATTGCGGCGTCACCGGCTCCCCCCGCGAGTGTCGTATGAACCAACCAGATACTTTAATGACCTTTAACGACGAGTAATTAGCTCGAATCGGACGTGTAACGCTATCGGGTTTGTGTTACAGACTCGACCAGCGTAGCCGAAGTTCTATTCTTGCTTCAACCCCGATCTAATTGACATACGCCTTTAACCCAAATTCAAATTCGTTGGCTGGCTCGAGCGCGAGCGTCGTCGGGTGTCGATCGATTCTCGTTAGAAACGTTAAAAAAATTACTACTATCGCCCGAAACACCTACTTTCGAGCGTACCTAATTTGTCGATAATTTACGCAACAGACGGCTAACTTTTCAAAGGTAGTCCACTCGAGAGTTCGGAGTTAAAACTGCGTTCTAATCTGTCCGCCTGTCATGCTCGAGAACAGGACGAGGCCCTTCCCCGTGTAGCGGCACTTTGGTAACAAGACTCGTATGCCTTTTGGTACCAGCACGTGTGCGCTTTTCTGAATCGTGTGCGGGCGTGTGTGTTTCTCTCGAAGCTTGTATCAGCGGCACGCATGTGTCGCGTCCCGTGCCCTGGCTACGACCTCGTTAACCACATGCCCTCGGTCTCGTTGCCGCTCTTCCTTATCGTTCGCGTCGTCGAATCGTGGATCACGATCGTATCGACGTCTAATCTGTTCGCTCGTTACGCGCCATCGAGATTGCCCTCGGGATTTCCGGCATGCCATAAATTCGCGGACACTCGCGCGATACGCTCGATATTAGATCGTTCCGAGGAACTCGGTAATTGAATTTAACAAGAACCGCGTTAAGCTCTCGATGTTGTTCGTTTTGTTAACGAGACCGTACGGCTGATTCGACGTTATTTTTGGATATATTTAATTATAATACCTCGGTGAACGAGTTGCTTGCCTACTTAGCCCACAAAAGGAGAAGGAATGGGAGAACCAGCTTTTGTATATCCGACACCGTGGCGGTCTCGAAGCAGGTCGAGTCGTTAGTTTCATGAGGTTTGTTAACGGGCCTCCGAGGGCCGACAAGGATACTTACCGCGTGGCTTTCGAGCTTTTGTCCAAATTCTGTGCTCGTTGTCGGCGACGATGGGAACGGTGTGGGATTTCAAAGTGTTCCAAAGCACTTCGTTCTCTCATGGACCTCTTCCGCGCTCGTTCGGTAACGCGTGTCTGAAGGGCGTTAGGATTTTTTTGGTTTAAAACCGGGAAGAGAAGTGATGGACGTTTCTAGTATCATTACAAAAGACGTTCTCTTTATCAAAGTTTACATTTATTTTGTTCTTCTGCTTCAGATGCTTTTCAGAATATCAAGCGGATGCGTGGTTACCGTGCAACGAGCAGTTCGACGTTTCCTGCGACAGAAAGAGGAATCTCGTTATCGAAGGGGACGAAATCTCATCGTGCGCGATATTCTGTGCATCTCTGTAAATGCGAGGTATTGAAATAAATTCCACCTACCTCTCCTTAGGACTTCTTCGTATGCGCCGTTTGGAAACCGATGTTGTTTGTAAACTACGTTAACGCGATGGAGCAGTCCCTTAATGTCATGGTATGGAGCAGCAAAGTGCTTGGAAATAGAGGCGAAAGAAACGGACGGAAGCGTATACGACGGAAGGAGGATGACAAATAAATGGCAATCGTATCCGAACGGAGGAGGAGAAATAGTTGTCGGGTTGGAAGCGTGCGGCGTCGGTCGTAAGGCGCGATGATCCCCGGGTAGAGAGGGAAAGAGCAGTGACTGGTACCAAGGGGATCGCAAATTGAATAACAAACGTTCACCCTCGTTGGTTAAATCACCGAAAAAGCCGTCCCCTGAGCTTGTACGGTGCTCGACATTAACCGCACCCCCCGCGGATCGTTGCGTCGCGATGCTTCAGACCCTCCACCGACTGCTTTGCATAACGATCTTATTTCGTAATCTCTGCCATATTGATCCGATTTAGAGAGCGCGGCGCTCGCGATTGCGGGGTTCCGCGTTTATGGCTCGGTTACCGCCTGCCGTTGTCAGATCGTTCAATTTTCTCGTCGTCGACGCGATCGTCGTGCTACGAATGGAAGAATGGCAGACGGAATCGCTCGATTCACTGGACACGCATCCTTCTTTAATGACGCGCGATTAAAAGGAAATTACGCGGACGTTCGAGGACCGAGGGTAATTAAATTTATCGGAGCTTATAAAGCCGCGTGTCGCGAGTATACGTCATTATTTAGGCATTAGCGAAGGAAGTTCGAGGCCCAAGGTGTTCGAATAAGCCGAGTCATCCTCGGTAATAACGTCGAGTGCTCGGATACGTAGCGAGCAGTCTCGAGACACCGGTAGAAATAGGCCAAAACGAGCATATCGTAGGGTGAATGAAAAAAAAAAGCTTTCCGAGTTAATCGAGCCAAGAAGATCGTCGGGAACCTTGCTCGAGATTTAGTTCGCGAATCGACGTTGCAAGAAAAAGGATCTGGCTAACGTGACGTTGACATAAATCGCGGTCGTTATCTCTTACCGTGCATAAGTGGACAAGAAACTAACATTGTTTTCGGCAGTTTTGTGAAAGCGATTTCGAGGTCCGAGGTGGGGACAACAACGAATAGACTCGTCAGAAAAATAATTTACTTTTACAACGAACATAGTCGATTCGCGTCGGAGGAAGATTCATACCCGAGGATGATTACCAGGGACGATGATACCGATTTTAGAATCAGCAGCGCCGGAAGCAAGAGCAGAAAGTTAATAGAGACGAGACACGTTCAGAGGAGAACGCAATTATGAGAAAAGAGAATCATCCAAGCACATTCTGTTACTCACAAAAGCATCGTTTATTTCCTTTTTTCTTTTTTTAAAATGAATTTATAATAATCTTTATAATGATACATCAATAATAATTAATTAATTAATAATTAATAATTAATAATAATAATAATAATAATAATAATAATAATAATAATAATAATAATTAATCCATAATATCGTGATGTAAAGATCGAAGAGAGTCGTCAACGCGGAATCTTGTCCGAGAATCAAGTTCCAAACGCTATTAGAGGCCACAGGAAATAAGCAAGGGGCGACAATGAAAATTTGCTGTTCGACGGATCTGCTGCATGATCAACGACGTTTGGAACCTGCTCGGAGAGACTTTGTCCGGAATCGAGGATCGTACATGTCGGCCGTTCTTTCGATTCTCCGTTTGCCTCCAACGAGAATGTCGGGAGGCAAGTCGTCTCCTTTCGTATCCATTTATCGATCGGGTTAAGTGTTTACGTATATGTGTGTCTACGTACTGTGTCAGTGTATGGTACAACGCGACAGTGCATTTATATAGAATTTTTACACCGCTTAACATTACACCGCATAATATATAATAATATAATATATCTTTCTCACGCGCGCTATTTATAGTATTTACAAGTAACAAAGTCAGTTTGTATCGGATAGCGAGTGAGTGCCACGAGAGGCTCGAGCTGCCGACGAAGGGGGTTGGAAGGGAGCGATCGAGGAGAGAATCGACGGACACCGAGACAATTACGCCACGAAAGAATCCGGCGATCGACGGGACGTGGATGTTCTCGCGGAAAGACGGTGGAGACGATCGAGAGAGCAACGAGTCGATCGGTGCCGCCGTCAGGAATCGGAGGAAAGGTTGGTACGGAACGAACGGCGTCGAGAGGAGAGTCGGACGATGCGACGACCTAGAGACTATGTACAGGCGCGGGGGACGAGGGTGAGGGAGTCTGCGCGGTCCCCGGCGTGCCAGGATTTTGTTGCACGGAATAGGAATTGGTTTGACGCGAGTGCTGTTGTTGTTGCTGGTGGTGATGGTGTTGGTGTTGTTGGTGTTGGTGATGGTGATGGTGATGATGATGGTGATTTTGATGCTGATGATGGGACGCGGTATTGGATGTGGCATGGTGGTGAGCGTGATTCTGAACGAGGTTCAGGTTGAGGGGGTAGGATAAGGGGGAGCCCAGGGCCGCTGCGGCAGAGGAACTGCAGGCACCGGCTCCGGGCCCCACCGGGCTCAGTGCATGCTCATCCCCGCGTGCGGATGGTGGTGGGCCGCCGCCGCCGCCGGGACGGACGTTGCGTGATGATGCGGATGGTGCATTAGAGGAGGGAGATGGGGGTGGTGGGGATGGTGTGGTGTCAGAGGCGGCGGGGTCATCTGTATTGGGGTCATGGGCGTTGTCGGCTGATGGCCGAGACTGGTGGTGGTGGTGGTCTGGGATGTGGTGTTGGTGTCCTGGCCCGCCGCCACCGCCGCCGCCGCTGCCGCCGCCGCCGCCGCCGCCGCTACCAGCGCCTGTTGTTGCTGCTGCTGCTGGGCCTGACCCGGTTGTGTCGGCTGCTGAGGTGGTTGCTGCTGCTGCTGCTGCTGCGGCTGCGGCGGCGGCGGCTGCGGCTGCGGCGGCACCGAGCTGGAAGTGGGACTCTGCTGACTCCCGTTGTCCTCGCTGTCGGAGCAGGACTCGGCTGACGAGCTCCCCGCTCCCCCCTTGCCCTTGCTGCCGCTGCTGCTGCTGCTGCTGCTGTGGGTCTTGACGTGCTTCGCGAGATGGTCGCTGCGCATGAACCGCTTGTTGCAGACCGGGCAGGCGAATCTCTTTTCGCCGGTGTGGGTTCGAAGGTGCCGCTGCAACTCATCCGAACGTGTGAACCGCTTGCCACAGAAAAGCCAGTTGCAAACAAACGGTCGCTCACCAGTGTGCCACCGTAAGTGGGCCTTCAGATGCGACGTTTTCCCGTAGACCTTACCGCAACCGGGTATGTGACAGCTGTGGATGTTCTTCTTCCTGAGATGTACGCCGGCCGGACCGAGTCTCTCAGCTTCTTGACAATTCGGACAGTCGCAGGTGGCGCGACCGGTGTAGCGTCTCTGGGAGCGCGGTGAAGGGGCCTGGCCAACACCGCCGGCCCCGACACCGACGCCACCGCCGCTACCCTGAGGGCTGCCGGCACCGGCGCCCGAGCTCGCAGACGCTGCCGCGTGATGGTGAAGCCCGAAACCCGGCGGGCCACCCGGCAACATCGATTTGTACGTGTCTTGAAGAAGATTATGACCGGCGGTGGTCGCGGTGGTCAACAAATGATTGCCCGCGAGCGCGAGGCTGGTCGAGTAATCGGCCGAGTAGTTGGCCATTTGGGCCGCGTGAACACCGACGCCGACCGTGCTGCCGACGTCCAACCAACCGCCGGCGGTCGCGGCTCCGTGCACGTCCCACCAGCCGTCGCTCGCTTTGATTCCGCTGTGTGTCGCGCCCGGCATGGCGTTGAACGGCCACGATTCGTACGGGTGCCGGCCGTATACCGAGCCTAACGTTGCACCCTCGACCTTTCCGAGCAAGCTGCTCTGATGATGATGCGGATCGCCGGCCGGTTGGGCGCTAGCCGTTCCCGGAAAGTACAGATCACCGCCGTACTGGGGCGCGGTCGACGCGCAAGAAGTAACCGGCGCTCTCGCATAACCACCGGTTGTGCTGCCGGCGCTGCTGGTCGCGGTCGGTCTTTGACTGACTCCGGTCGTCGTGCATCCGCCTCCTCCGCCGCCTCCGCCGCCCCCTCCACCGCCGCCGCTTCCAGTCGAGTGCTGGGGCGAACTGCCGCTGCTCTGCGGGCTTTTCTTCCACGGATGAAAACCTTTGCCGACCGCCGCGTCGGCCAGCGGCGGCGGACTCTTGCTGCTCAGCTTGTTGCACTGAGCTGCGAGCATCGCCAATGGAGTGCCCCGTAAGCCCGGATGATCCTGGAACAAGAAAAAAATAACGATCGGATTACGACTCGACACGATCGAATTTTTCGTTGGTCGACCGGTTGCCGGGCCGCGTTGCGCCCTAGCCAAGATTTTATTACGGTCGAAACGCGTTGTTCTCGGGCAGGTGTTACCCGAGAATTACGGCTTGGTCTTCCGATACGATTACGCAAACCGATAATAAGGAGTTTCGATGGGCTTCGCGAATTAGGCGCTCGCGTATATCGATTGGCGAGATCGCTCCAGGGATTGAGACGCTTTCTCGAGGTAACGGACCTCGTAACATCGAAATCAAACCGGACGTCGAACGCCGTGCCCATAATCGTGCTTAAATCGACCCAAAAAGGAAACTCTGCCCGTTCTCGTCCCGGCAACCGCCGAAATCGAGTCTTCCCCCGAAGGTATATAATGACACGAAATTATCGGTCCTATCCTAGAAGAGATCAGCGATCGCCCGTGAGCAGGGTAGATTAGACTCGGGCATTGTACGCCGCGCTCGAGACGAGCCACGAGGACTTTCTCGACGTCCACGAGGAAGCGAGCGACTCTCACGCAAATCATCGTCTGGACATTATTTCTGGAGGGTCGAAAGACGAGCGGACTAGATCGGTGGCTACCGAAAGGTCGGAGGCTGGGAAGGGACCGCGGCGGATTCGGACGTGGAAAGGTAAAGGCAAAGGGTCCGCGGAAGCGGCAGGAAATTAAAGTCTGGCGGGCTGCGCAGCCATTAGCAGCCGGCGCCATCGAGGCGACACGCCCCCACGCGGTTCAACCTTGCACCAACACCGACCAAAGACAACGGGTGCACCCACCCTTCGATGATAGAGGCAAATAGAGGGATGGCGAAAGAGGGCACCCCACCAATCTACATTGCGGCCGTGCCGTAACCGTGGGCAAGGTTGCCGGGAATAATAACCGCAGTCGCGATCGTCGCTGACCGCGTACCTCCTAGTCCACGACGTCATTAACGCTACGGCGTTGACGCGCCGTGCCACCTCGTCATCGGAGGACACGCGAAACGGTTGCCGAAGGATCGTCGAACGCGTCGACGAATAGGAAGGTGGCTGCGAGTTTTGGCGCTTGCTCGTCGTGGCTTTCTGCGAGGGGTGGAAGACAAAATTGTCCTTGCTCGTCCGTACAGCTAGGGCGAGAGGTTGCCGAAAGGGGAGAGAAGCCGGAGGAGAGAGAGAAACGGCGAGAGGGACCGAGGTGAACCGGAGAGAGAGAGTATCTCTCGGCCGGTGGTGTTCGAGCCACGCCCTCTTTGAGCTTCGTGAGTGCAGGTTGTAGGCAGGCTACGTATTGATCCGCTGGAACGATATGACAGTGGCCCGGTGGAGACAACGACGTCTCTCAATTAGCCTGCTCTACCTTCGTTTCGAGCCTGTTCGTATATCCTTTCTGATGGCGATCGAGCGAACAAACTCGTTCCGTTCGTTGTCGCCGATATGTCTCCGAAATCGGTGACGCTCGACGGACTCGAACGCCGGAGTCCAAAAGCGCCTATTACCCCGGAAATTCGGATAGTCGTTTAACGAGAACTCGGGGTACGCGTTAATAGTGTTATCGATTAGAAGGACGGTTCTGGCCGGTCTGATAACATATCGCGCAACGAAAAGTAGTCGTTATTCTATGCTAGCGATACACGAGCGCGGCGCCTTCGAGTCGCCGATATACTCGACTCGCCTTTACACGTATACCTGTCCTGTCGATTACCATGATTCTTCGCAGACCGGGCATGTTTTATGCATACTATGCACGACAGCCTGTGTACGAGTTTCTTTTGTTTGCGCGACGAGGTAAATTCGAACGACCCTCCGGTACGAGATTTCCGCATGGTTAAACGAGAAGGACGAGCGAATCGAAAGCAGCGCGCGAACAAAATCCGTCGTAGATTTCGCGGCCTCCTGTCGGCACGGTTGAAAGAGATCCGTCGTGGGATGGGCACGGTTAGGATCCTTTGTTTTAACCGCGTGACGTCACGCCCATCCTAGCCAGCTAGGACTAATAACGCCTTCGGCTGTGTTGCGCATAAATTAAAACCGAGAGAGCTACGTCCTCTCCCCTTCTTTTTCTTTGCCTGTCGAGCAAACTACCTTCCGAGAAGAGTGCGTAACGGCAGCCGAAGTCTTTCAGGGGATGGCGTGACGTCGTAAACTTTCTACAACGAGCGATCAAGCATAAAAGCTCGCGGAGTTGCGAACGCGATTCGATACGCGCAGATCGCGTTAATACCTCTCGCGTTTCTTCCACGTTCGAATCGAGCGAGGATGCGCATCGAAATGAATCGACGGTGCGGCGAATGCGATTTACGACGCGTCCAAGAATCGTCCATCCGACGATGATCCTATCGACACGACCGATTCGGAGAACATCGTGAAAATATATCCTCGCGACGTTCGAAGTTTCGACGGGTAAGAAGAAGATGGATTTCCTCGGTCCGTTCGAGTCTCCGTTACTCGAACATTGGAACGAAAGCGACGACGAGCCGGTGAAACGATCCGAAAACCGATGGGTGTCGAAGCGAGAGCCATAGAGCCGGGCGACAGCTGAACGCGGGGGAGATAGAGTTCGAACGGCAACCAGCCGACAGCGAGGGTGCGAACTCCGTAAACCGGTAGGGTGTCGACTCGGTGGGTGTATGCGGCAAACCACATCCGACGTCTACGCGTCAAGCTTCTTTTCCTCCCTGTCGACCGAAACGGGACGTCCTCCTGCTCGCAAATAGAGTTCTCGACTGCGATGCGAATCGAAGGGACGAAATAAAGGTAGAATCTCGGGTAAAAATCGAGTTCTTAGCCAAACTACGGAGACAGGGGTATCTCGAAAAGACAATTAAACCGTGTATCGCGGCAAAAAAGCCGAGGGAAGATCGGGTCCTGTTTTGGCAGGTAATAGAGCTGGACGCGAAATTAGTCGGCGGTCTCTCCTGGTTTCCCTGTAAAAAGCGTTGGTCGTTTTCGAAAGCCATTGACCGCCGCCTATCCGACACCTGCCCCTCACTCGTTTCTGATTGGATCCACCTGCGTGTCGACCGCGGGTTAGACAACAACGAGAACTCGGGCGGCACTGCTCGCTCGTTTTTCCGAATCGTGGAATTTCGAGAGCGCCACGACGACTCGAGAGAGTTATCTTTTCAGAACGCTGGCTCGATATCTCTCGCGAAACGCTCGTAAACCGTGCAATAAAGTTTTTTCGTTTCCTGTGCGGCGCCCGGCGTCCACGTCGAGCATAATGCGTCCGAGAACGAGTCACGCGTAATCTTAATATCGAAAGGCTTCTTAATAAAAGCAACGCAGCCCCGGCCGTAAAAATTAGCTCTTCCGTAACGCGATTCGCCACGGTAATAAACGTGGTCGCAAAAGACCGAGTCGAGGAATAGGAAGAACGGGCAAGCGCAGGATTTTCAAACATCCTGTTAATCGTTTTTCTGGAATACCGGCAGAGAAAACGAGTCTGCGGGTAACGCGGTACGCGTTCGCCGTTAACGCCGCTTCGCATCGAAGTCTGCCTTTCCGAGCTTGACCGTTCCTCGCTCCCGATGCTAATTATTTGTTTATCGGTGGTCGCACGCAACTGCACCGACACGCGGACTCGTCCCGATAAAACTATTATTAGAAAATTATTGTTTGTCCGAGATAGCGATTATCGAAACGTTCCGTTTTTCCTTGCGAGAAGGACGAAAAGAATTCGAAAAGGCAACGTCGCGTCGACCGGTTCCTCGAGATGTCGATTTCGGTGTTCGGCCGACATCGGGCAAATCGGAATTAAGGTCGCCGACGGTGTTTCACGGCTATCGAAATCCGAAAGACAGAAAAGTGGGAATCGAGAAGCGATAGAGAAGTTTTAGTTGGTAGAAATAATTTTATTCATGAATAGCCGAAGCTGCACCGCGACCGAGCCTCCGTTAGTTCCCACCAAACGGCAGCGCTACCTGTTACCCTCCCTTCTAAATTATGTTTTTTAATTAAATCCATCGTGAGAGAGCGACTCGCCTATCTCTTTTTCACCCTCTGTCCCCGTGTGGCTCTCTCGACTGTCCGGTGTGCGCGGCGCGTTACGAAAGGTCCGATCGTATATCCGAAAAAGTCTACCTTGCCGTAACCGTGGCCCGGGGCCAAAACAGGGAGCTACCCAAATTTATTCGGCTATCGAGCGACCAGAGGGAACACGGGCTCCTCTTCTTCTTCTACTTTCCCCTCTTTTTGTTCTTCCGCTGTACTCGGCACCGAGTTTTTTCGTCCCCGTAGGACCGATCCCTCGACAAATTTCAAATCGCCTTCGGACCTAATGATTTCCGGGTATAGCAATAGGGCACCCACGTAATCGACCGCCTCGAAACAATGCCTCAAAGGGAAAAGCCGCGCGACAATCTGTCGCACAGTGACAAATCGTAAATTTGTCGACCTTCTGTCGGCAGTCGGTCGCCAATACGATCGTGATTCGTAACTAATTATTACGACGATAAAACTCGGATACCTATCGTCGTTCTTGAAAATCATTTTTAGCCTCTCGAAAGCAGCGGCACTAACGAGGAGGTGTTTCGACTAGACGCCGTGATTTTTGGCAAAAATCGCAACTCGTTTTTCAACCGTTACGTCTTCATTAGGATAATGAGGCTGGCGTAAATCTTACGAGAGACCGTCTGGTCGTTGGAGTTACGCGTGCTTCTGGAACATCAGCGCAGCCGGTGAACGGAAGCTACCGCATTTGCATCAAGTAATTTAGTGCTACATAAAATTCTGCAGCCAATTAACGGTCAAGTGTCCGACCTATCGCTCGGTCAGTCGTTTATATCTTTGCTGAAATTCTACCAGAATGGAGACCCGTTCTCGCGAGCTTTCTTTTCGAGTATTCCGGTAATCTCGTTCTTTCCCCGATAGTTTTTACTGCCGCGGCCCTCTATCGGTCCGGCTATTCGAATCTTACGGAAGCACCGCGCTCGAACGGTCATTTCGACGAGCAAACACGTGAACGGACGGGTATAAAATTCAACATTCGCAGAAAAGGTAGTCTCATTTTGGGCAACACGATCGATTAAATTTACGTTACGAGGACTGTAAAAGTCGAGCTCGCGGTTGCACTTTTCTCCGCGATTACGATCCCAGATACTGGCGTTTCGCGCGCAGGCTTCACGGAATTTCTCGACTTCGGTAACGCGACGGTGTCGCGGTTGCGGGTATCCAAAATTTACATGCGGCAATTCGAAAGAATTCCAATTCGTGTTCGAATCGAAGCGAACGATCTGCGAGCTTCTAGCAAAGAGGCGGATGATCGAAACAAAGCCGGTACCGCGGCAAAGTGCCAGAAAAAGGAAAGAACAAAGTCGGAGGGGTTGCTGTTAATTTTTGCCGGATCTACGAATGGAAGAAAGGACCTTCAGCTTAATCAATGTCCCGTCTCGTAGAAGTCGAAATCGCCTATATTTCATGGTGGGGAGCCGCTTTAACGACAATATTTTCCGCGCCATTTGTCCTGCAGGACTGTCGCGGCCACGTTCGCGTTCCAAAGACGCGTCAGGGGGCGGGGTTGTAAGCGCATCTTTATCGTTCGGTCAGGTAGACTAGCCCGGTCTATCGTTCGATATATTATTCGCCTCCTAGATCAACCTACCGAGAACTCTACACCGCCGTTCCCGTATATTCGACGTTTTATTGCCGCCGCTGCACGGTGGTCCTAGTCGGCGGCTTTCTTTCAATTACAAAAGTTTAAGCAAATAGCGTCCCCGCGAACACAGGAAACGGAATCGTACGGCCATAAATTAAACGTGTATTAGCATTTAAATGATTCGACGGTTCAAACCAGGGATTCCGACGGGGTCTCGTGCAAGACGCGACAATTTGCGTAAAGCGCGAAACATCGAATCGAGCCGAGAAACGTTTATCCGAAGTCACAGTTCCGATGACTTCGGATCTACCGCCGTGATGGATGAACCTTTTCGCGCTTCCATCTGTCACCCATCGGCGTCGTTCCAAAAAACACGCCGTTAGCGTTGCCCGTCAACACGGGCTCGGTCTCTCGTGTCCCTCGAACGGTAACGTAGATCGAATCGAAGCTGCTCAGAAGAAAAACGCGCTCCACGCGTTTTTACGACGTTTTCTGGATCCGAGTAGAACATTCGTGGAACGGCCGTTCGAGGAAATACCGATACGGATAGGTATAATCGCTGGCGACTCGTTACCGGCCACACACGGGGCACCAGCTCGCGCGAATGTTCCACATTATTTATTCTCGACGAAAGATCCGTCGATACGGGGAGAACGCGAATCTAGAACCCGCGGTGTAATTCAGTCGTGGCAACGTTTTACGAGAGGTAGTGTGCAGCCGATCGAGCGAACGGTACTGGACGAAATTCGCCAAAGAGCCAACTGGATGAATTTACACCGAGCGCGGCATACATCTAACGAACCAAGTAGCTCTTTTATGACGGAAGCCTACATTGAAAACAAGATATGGCCGATACGTGTACGCGAGTTTGTTCCTCGTAATTGAGGCTGAAATCCGACGAGGAGAGACCAACAGCGGCTCTACGGCCTGCACCTGCGAATATTTACGTTCAATTAAAAGCTCGTAAACACCTAACACCGGCAAAATCTAAATGAACTTCTGGCGGGGTAACGGAGATACGCTCGTTCGTTCACCCTCCGAGCCGGCTATAGCGAAACGCGTTCTCCTTGAAATAAACGTCTGACCCACATACGGGTGAACGTAACGAGTGCGTTTTTATTTTTTCGCCCGAGAACTAGAGACTGCGTTTTCACCGTGGATGTCATCGCGTGACGCGAAGCGACGGGTCCGACGCTCTCGCGCACCTGTCCTTCTACGGCTTTGCCAATTTTGCCCGATCGCCGCAAAAAAAGTTGCAATTTTTGGAAATGTTTAACGAGATCGATACTCGGATCGGAGTCAAATTGGCCATTTTAAAACAATTACATTTTTTTGTCCGAGTCTCTCGAGCAATTTGCCGCATTTAACTTCTTCGGGGCGAAACTTTCCGAACGCGAGCTCTCGCCGAGAACAGATTTCCGCGAATTAAGGATATACACGGGGAAACGTGTAACCGTACGCTTTGACGAACCTCGAAGCGTCGAGATAACCAGCATGGACGCTCGAGCGTGCTCGCCATAACGAGCGCGAAACAAATGGGTTACAGACAAGGTTAATCGTTCCCGACGTTCGGCACTTTCGACAACGATCAACGGCTTTGTCCGTGTCTATTTTTTTCACGGCGAGACGTACCGATATTTGACAAGCGTCGCGAAGTCGTGACAGTGTCGACGAGTAGCTTGCTCGAAGCAATAAATCAGCGACGGCTAGACACCTCTCGCGAAATTTCTGTTAACAAATGTAGAGAGCGTTCGCTCGCCTCGAGCTTTACTGACGGTGCCACGTCGATGAACTGCCATTACGTCACCGTTCGCAACGTATAAACCTGTTCATCCTATTCGACACGAGCGCGTTACAGCGAATCGCTCAAGAATCTAATTTGAAGCTATCGACACGTCGTATCGTGGCAAAAAACGAACGATTAATATATTGAACTTGCATATGAATCGACAAGATAAATGACGTTGTTATAGAATACACTTTTATCGTTATCTCGTAGAAGTTGTTTGGATGAGAATTAGTTCTCGGATCTCAAAATAAGTTAGCTGATTAATTCAATGAGAATAAGCCCAAAAATGTTGCGTTAGTGGATAAGCGACGCGCACTTATCAAGCAAGTGCGTACTTTCTCCGACTATGAATTATACTCGTAATGATTATTATTAAATGCATGTAGCGAGCATAAACGAGTTCGACTAGAAACCGCTAGGGGAATCGCGGAAGCCGTTTAATCTCGCCACTTACCCGTCGCGCGACACGCCTGATAAACGCATGCTCGTAATTCTCCTATCGCCGTGAAACTCTGGCTACTTTCAGAAACTACTGTTTCTAAAGGCTCTCGAGGCAATATATTAAAACCTCGGTTATCGGGAGTACGACGAATATTACCGCTTCCTGTCACCGTCTTCCGAAGTCCATCGATGCCCGTGTTACGAGCAACAACGTTTCGTTTCGCGATTATCGTAGTTCGTGGTTGGCGAAAATTGATACACGATGGTTCTCTGTCGGATGAATATCGTCCGGAACGTCGATTATCGACGAAACGATGCGCGTAGCCGGATCGTCTAGCAAATTGGCTCGCGTGTCTTCTGTGAGAGTTTGCGCGCGCGATTTATAGCTTCATCGTGCTTTCATATCGTAAATTCAGGGTATACGCAAGCGCGTGCACGCGGCCACGGCCACGAGCTTTTCCTCGTTGTACGAATACGCGGGCGTCACACGCGGTACCGAGATTATGTAAATTGACGCCGGTTAACCCGATCGTCAAAGATTATAATAATTTTTCAGCTGTCATGTTTCGTTTGTAATGATCACGATTTCCCGGACGATAGCGTGCCACCGTGCTGTACGTGTTACACGAAGCACCGATCCTTTCCAGCTTACAGGAACTTTGCTTTGTTAGCCGTCTCGGAAGCGCCGCGGTCTGCCGCTTCTCGTTTAACCGTGTTCCAACATCGATTTGCTAAAAGCGGCTTAGGCGCGATGAAATAGGCACGGAGACGTAACAAAACGGCGGTGTAGTTCGCGCAATCGTGTCGCGATACGATCCGGCGTTGAATTTGGTCTCAAGGTCCTTGAAACTCGCCAAAAAATATTCTGAACGAGGGTGTCTATTAGCGACGAATTGAAAAACGACGATCCGCTTAATCCAACCCACGGACACGCGTGTATCGCGGGATCAGTTTATCGGATCGTCGCTATTGAATCAGTCCATTAGAAGCGTAGAAAGCTAACCCCTCGGCGAGAGCGACCCTTAGAAACGGTTGGTTCGCGCGCATCCACCCTCATTTACGACGACGACCTTTGCCGGAGAGATCGCTGCAACAGACTGTGACATATTAGGCTACCCCCTGAGGACATCATCCCCGTATAAGAGGTCCATAAAGAGGGTGACTCCGTTCTCGGATTTATTGTTTCGCGATTTAGTGGCCAAGCAAGCCGTGGGAGCAACTGCGGTTGTTCTCGCTTCGACCCTGTCACGATATTCACCCCCACTGAACTCGTAAATAAATTATCCCTCGTACGATAAACTCGACGAGATCGGATTCGTATATAATATCGGAATCGGTAATCGTCGGACAAGCTTTTGCGACGTCACGGGTTCTCCAAAAGAAATACGTCGTTTCCTACGAGGATCAACGAGGACACATTTTATTTCCATGAAACTCGCTAACCGTTGCCCCTCCATAAAAATTCATGACCAAAATAAAAGCAGCTTCTTGACTCGAGCACGCCCGAGTGTCATTTCTCGAAGAGTTTCACGAAGAAAAAACAGAAAAGAGGGATGCACGAGGAACGAGACGAACGCTTGTACGTTTAACGAGCGATTAGAACGTTTCTGTTAATACGACGAAGCTTATTCTTGAAACGTACCCCATAAATTCGGAAAAAACTCTGTATCGTTTAACGAAGCGACCAATCTGACCGGACAAATGGTGCTCGTTACGCAATATGTCGAGGGGATAATTCGTACCCGTAGGAAAGGAACAAATACCAATTATCTGTTTACTAGGAAAAAGTTTGGACGCAATTGTGATCGAACCATTGACCATTCCGGTTTTAATTCTTTCGTTCGACTACCGCGTTTAGTTCTTGCGCAACCGTGATCTCAGATAGGAATCGCAAACCACGTACATATTATTTATCGGCGGAGGATCGATCCCTTTAAAATGGGCCAACTCGATACCGAGATAATTTCTTGTTTACGACGTACAAGCGCACCGTTTGGTCGCAGCTGGATCAATTTGTGCGCGGACAGTATGGGAAAAGCGATGCAAATGTTTTCGTTCAGATCGATACACGCGATTTTCACCGATCGCGAGTAAACCGGTGCAGGCGACTCGAATGTATTTTGATAAGGACGTTCCCGCCGTCTCCAGAATACCGTTCCAGACTCGGTTGAGCGGCGTCCCTTCGCCAACATCTTCGAAACACAATTATCTCGGGCATCGTTGAAAACGCACCAATTCCTCTTTCGCCGGTGAGGATCACGCAACGATCATGGCATCCCAGGGACGAGGAGAGCGCGAGAGCGTGCCTTCGGTCGATCATATGCATCCACAAAGGCGAAAATCGTGGTTGCACCTTCTCTCGTGCAGGGTATACCGGAAGTTTTTACGGACCTTGAAAAGGTTCGTTACTCCGTGCCGCGTCGCGAGAGATAATCTCGCTTTCGCGAAACGACTCGGCGGCTCCGTCTCGAGCGCTATGCTCGTCGCGTAGAACTGGAATTCGAGTTAATTACTCGGCGAGGCCGCTTTTGCGCGCGTATTCCGATAAAAAGCAACCCCGGTGCGACGCGACGGTGGCGAAACATTTTTGCCGGGATACCAGTTTTGCTGTCGGGATTCTCGTGAAAAGCGGGATTACCAACCAGCAACTTTCTTCCACCGTCATAACGTTGTTTAAGCTCTCCGCGTTATCTGCGCGTAAACGGGCGAATAATAAATAGCGAGATAATCGCCGATCGCGTTAAAACGGACAATCGAAGCGTGGAAAATCGCGCGTCCGAGAGAGCGTAGCGAGGACGAGGAGCGAACGGTGACTGCTGCGCGAGTAGTAGAAAATTCGCGCTCGATGGGACGTATAATAGGCAGTCGATAAATCATCGCGCGCTTTGGCGGGCCGGTGAGCCAACGTTTGGTATTTTGGTTCCGACTCTGCGGGGGATTGGCACCCCTACCGGGAAACCCTGCTGTTGCCACGCTTTCTTCGACCGACCGGAGAAGAGATCGACGCGATCCGATCGGGGCCCCAAGGTGTTTGCCACGCGAAATAGAAGCGCGCTGGTTCGCGATGACGCTCGTACGATAATGGGCGATGATCGAGAGAGACGAAAAAAAAATAATAAGGGGCAACGGAGAGAATTCGTGGAGAGGAGCGTCTCGTCTCTCCCTGCGTAAAAGGGAGATCTATCACTTGTAATGACGGTAAGCGCAGCAACCGATTCGAGCGTGTAATTTTCACTGGTGGAAAAATGTTGCATTGTGTTTAATGGAGAAAAGTAGTCGGGTTAATAGAATCGAGAGTCGTTAATAATCGTCTTCCACTTTGCTCGAGTGGCGCGCGTTAAGGCCTCGAGGTGTTGACCAGATCGAGTATTGTTCGCCTTTCCCATGATGGTCCGGTGAATGACGCTGCTTGCGATGATACGTCACGATAATGGCCGGTAATTCGACGTACCATCTCTCGAGGCTCGTGCGCGCGCTCTACGGGGAATATTGTTTACAACGACGATACAACGCGCTGAGAAGTCTTGCCTTTTCAATTATCGAACCTTCCAGCGATACGATGATGGTCGCTGGAAGGCGTGCACACGAGTCGTTGCGAGCGGCTGGTAAACCCACACGCACGACCGTATATTCCTACCAAATGGCAGTCCCGATCGGACTCTATCGTTTCATCGTGCCATTTCGTATCCATCGCGAATTTGTCCTTTCGGACACTACCGTACGAGCATTTTCCATTCAACTTTTCGTCTCGTTTTTTCGTCGATAAGCTAACTCGTGATTGATAGGTGAAAAGTTCAAACACGATGGGAAATTTCACCGTGTTCGATGAATAATTGCGTATAAGATGATACTACGAGGGAATAATAGCCAATAATTCGAGGTACCGACTCTGGCGGGTGCAGTAGGAATACGATCTACGCCGAAGAAGTTAAGGGGCGGCTAGGGTTTTCAATTATCGAACCATCCTCGATAACGACGCCGGAGAAACTATGTGGGTGTATTTCCCCTTCGCGAGTACATACCCTAATCGGCTCTCGCAGAAATTACATCTTTGGCCACGTTTAACGAAAATCGAGTGCACGGATATCTCTCGACCTTCGTTTCTTCGACGAACGCCACCTGCTACTCATTGCGATCATCCGAAGAACCGTACGGCTGTCGACGATCGAGAAAAAAAACCTTTTTCCCGATTTCGCGACGGGAGAACGTTGCAGGAACCGGCATCCGAGTACCACGAAATTGATCGATCATTCGCAAAAACGGCTATTGAAGACGCGCGCGTCGTGCAGGCATATAGCGGCCATATTGTCACCCTGAACATCTGCCACTTTCGAACCCCGCGTTTCCAACCAGATACGCGGTACGAACGAGTTTTCGAAAGGGTGTTTACATGTCGGGACTTGCTGTGTACTCGACAAAAATAATTCGTTAAGCCCCTGTGTGCCGACTGTGGTGGGCGTGACGGCAATCGAAAGGGATTTTGTCATCGTACGTTAACGAAGAACGCGCGAGGAGCCCGTGAAACACGGGAGGAACGACGCGGAACGTTTTCTATCGAGGGGTGGAGCCTCCTAACGAACGCTTCTCTCTTTTTTAAACACGCGACAAACTAAACATTTCCGCTCGTCTATCCGTTCACGACAATTTTCCTCCTGTCCGTCAGGAACGTTTCGGCCCGTAATAAGGTAAATGGGAAAGCAAACGAACGATATATCGCGCTCGTCGAGAAAACGAGGGTCTCCCGGAATCTAGTCTTTGAGAAATTTGTCCTCGGTGGGGATAAATTAGGATGACAACCTCGTTGCATCCGGTGCTTCGGGCAAATCCTCTTAGGTCACGTAAAAAGGCCGCGTCGTGCTTTCATCCCCTCCAGCGTGACGAAGGTCGGATTTTTGCGACAAACGATGCACGCTGCCGGCCGTTCGCAGTCTATTGTGGTGCTTGAAAATGTCAACGGGGCGTCGCTTAAAAGGACACTTTCACCCTACGAATCGGATTATCGGATTACCAGCATGGAGGTGAAGTGGAGCGAGATTTCTAGGATCTTCGGACGCGACGACAGAAATTTTCTGTCCCGTTTTCGGTCGGTGTACTCGTTACTAATTGCGCCGCTCATTCCGTTTGACTCGTTTTCCGTTTGCGCTATATTACGACAACAGAGAGGCGGTACGTTGTTGGAAAAGCGAACCGATATCGAAACACGACCGTAATCTATAATTGTACGTATACACGACTCTCGCGGCGAAACAGAGAAAGTCATTGCGTTCTCGGTAAGAAGCGACGGGGTGCTATAAACTTCGATCCATGAATTAATTACGAGAATTCAAAGCATACGTCCCCGTGTACGAGCGTGGACCTATCTTCGCGATCAATGTAATAAGTGTTGAAAACAAAGTCTATCGATCGCCGATGCGAAATGGGCAACTTAGTCACCGGTAGGATTGCTTATAGCTTGACGTATGTACGTACGATGATTAATTAATCAGCGAAGCAATCCGAAATAACTCGGGATTGGTTGACAAAAGTTTTCTAGATACAAATGAAACCTCAAAGTTATGCTTCGTTCACGCGTAAACGAGGCTACGGTCGTACATATTTAACGACAGTTTAGACTCGAACCGTTGATTAGAATAAAACGGGAGCGTCTAAAACGAGAAACGGGAGTACAATGATAAAAGGTACGAAAAAGGAAAATTCTTGCATGCGCCCGTGACGAGGATCGAGTGACGAGAGGAAGTAGGTATCGTGTTACCATCCCACGCATCTTGTCAAGTGGATCCTTTTGGATCACAAAGAGGAGCAGACAAATAATTGGCTGCTTGGGCGCACAGGTAGAGACTAGTCCCTTTGATCCCTGAGAACCTTGCGTAAGGACTATTATGCCAAGGATACTCGATACATTTGGATCGGATGCTGGAACGGGGCGAACGAGGGAAAAGAAACGAAGAAAAACAAACTGTTTGTAACATTCTCGACGTTGACAGCGTCGTTCGTACGATGAAATTCTTACGACTCGCCTCGTTCTCGTTCCATGCACCGACGATTACGAATCCTGCTTAATTCGTGCCATTGTTTATACGAGATCGTTTCGTAATTTACGACGATTTCGTGAGAATCGACGACAAGAAACGAGCGAGAAGCAAAAAGGAGCAAAAATCGAGACGGTACAGGAAGAGGCCGCCACGGTCGGGACGCGCGGAGAAGACTTTCCACCGAGATTAATTTTCGGCACGACGCACAGACAGAAAACTTTTCTGCTGACTTAATTAATACTCGTACGGCTCTCTTTTTCGACGTCAAGGATTTAATTACTTTTTTACGTCGACTCGTAAATCATCCGGTCGAGGCCACGGCAGCCACGGCGTCCTTCTTGCCGAGTCATAAAATAAAAAGTTCCAAACCCGTGTGCGAGCGGAACACGTGTTGCGTAGGGAGAGAAGAAGGCACAAAAGCCGGTCGCGATCCTCGGACGTTTCAACGAGCAAAGCGATTCGTGGCCATGGACACCGCCGTTTCTGTCAAAATAGTATAGATCATCCGGGATGATCTGACCGGATTACAGGCGGCGCAAGCTGATAATACGACGCCCAGGTAGCTCGGGGGATCCTTGTACCTGGACAATGCGTCGAGGATGCGGACAACTCGAAACGATGATGCGGATGCGGAAATGGACAGCATCTGCGCAACCGAGATGCTCGCTGTCTCTTTTGTCGCGACCTTAGCCACCGTCGTGCACTCAAAGGCTGCGGCGATCGCGTTCACGAACGGCCGATTCATCGATCGTCGATCGTTGCTTCAGATATTACGATGCACCTTATTATCGATCGACGAGCGGTCGAAGTCATTCAGGACGGCCTAACTCGGTGCCGACGCGACGGTACTATCTAAAACACGGTTAATTTGTACGGACCAAGGAGCCCTTTGATTTTATCATTTCGGCCGGTCGAAAGCTTTCTGGCGAAAGGTGACAAAGCACACAGTAGCACCTGATCTACGAGATCGACGATTCCTACCTGGTAGGATTAAGATCCCTATCTGGAAGGAGGCTGAGTAATTGACCTTGCCCGAGGGAGATCAGAGGTTGACAGCTACCCTTGCCCCCGGAAGGCAGATCCGTATACTTCAAAGGCCACGATCGCGGCACGGATCTCGCCATTAATCCGCCGCTAACTAATCGACGATTTCGTTCCCGTCGACAGAGCGAACCCCGGGCCTCGCAGATCGTTACGAGAAAACTCGACGATAGGTAATCGAGAAAACTCACCACATGTCCGTGTACCGGTGACTTGGCGATGGACTGTAACTGTGGATACAGTTGACCAGCCGCGGCCGGCGTCATGTCGGTCAACATCTCGTTGACGCTTCAAAGACTAGACTCGGTGAGTCGCGGAATCCTGCTGGCTGATGTTCGACGATTCGGAGGACTAGTCGTGGTGCCGAAGCGACGGGAGGTTACGGACGACGCGTCGTTGCCTCGGCTCAGTACAAACACTTCACTTGCGATCACCAGAAGGATTCGTAACTGGACTATTGCGGCGAATGAAATAAAGAATGGCTCGAGACCGCGACTCGGAGTCGAGGTCCGCAGCCGTCGGCTGGGTAAAAAAGCGAGTGGGTTGGAAACGTGGAAGTGCTTCGGGGAAACCGGTTAACGTGGTTCCCGTTCTTCGCCCCGTGACAGACTGCCGGCTATCCGATCGGCGTTGCCCCGACCAGACAGGGGAATGGTAGTAGGGAAGCAACCAGAACTCGGCCCCCGGGCAAAAAAGGGGCAGAGCCGGCTGGGCGGAACCTAGAGAGAGCCAGTTACCGCCCCTGACCGCCTCCGTACCGTACCTGCTTCCTCTTCGCTTTATTTATCCCCACCAATTTTCTTCCCACTCTCGTCCCGTCCCTCTTTTCTCTCCCGTTCGCCTCTCTTTTCTTCGCCGATCGTTCTCTCCTCCTTCTGCCTCCGCCGTCGCCACCGTCACCGCCGCCGCCGCCGCCGCCGCCACCACAGCCGCCGCCGATATCCACGGCCCTTCCTATGATAATTTAACTGCGAAATGCGCGCGCACCGCGTCCACCCGAAGAGGAGGCACGCGTACGATACACGGCGACTTTGGTGGTGCCCTCTCGACGTTTCGGCTTCGTCCAGAAACTTTCCACGTTCGGCCTTCCGCTTCCACCCTTTTCTCTTCTGGCCGTCACAGGCCGGGGCTTACGTGACCCGAAGTTGTCGTATCAACTTCGGCCTCGTTGTTTGACATAACGGTATGCACGCCGTTGGTATTTAAATACCTACATACCACTATCCGATAACTGCGAAACGAGCAAAGTTCATCGACCAGGATCCGCGTAATTGATATACAAATCCAATCCACGCGTTCTGAGTATCGTTCGCCTCGGAAAGAGACTCGCGACCCGTTCCCGGTCCCGCTCGTAAAAATCGTGCGACACGGGGAACGGTAGACGGCTGTTGATCGATCGGTTCGCTCTCCACGGAGCAGATTATCCCGTAATTTACAGCGACGTTCGCAACCTCCTGTACGAAAGGATTCGTCGAATCGGAAGCATTACTAGGTGGTTCGAGAGGTCCGCGCGAAGGGAACGCAAGAAGATCACGGTATACCGTCTTACGAGCGTCTAATGTGATTTTAATCGAGGAGTTTGAATTTCAAATGCTATCGACTCGACCGTACGAAGCAGCCGAGCGTGTGCCGAGTAAAATTTCAACGACCCAAGAAGGGATCCGTTACGACCGTTACGTTCACAGTGGCGTATTCGATCGTCCGTCGTGAACGGTCGTGCTCGGTTACGGGTTGATAAGAGCGAGATCGAAAACGCGACCGGGTCGAATAGTTACGCCAATGCGCGACGAAGAATAGACGACGCGAGCCCTAATTTTCTATAATGGAGAAGACGGAGGCGCCACTGTGGCGAGGCGACCGTCTAATCGCGGTCCATTCATAACCGCTTTGCTCGTCAAGAGGCCATCTTCTAAGTCGCGCGTCCGAGACCGTCCGCGGTCGATGTATGCGCGATATCTCGCGTTAATACACGTCAATTTCGTAATTTTCTCTCGCGATGTTTAGTACGCGGTGGAACGCGTACGCCGAGCGAACACCGGCGTTTCTCGGATCGCGACGCGTTTTGCGCGCGACTCGCACACGCGCGTACGTGCAGGAAATTCCAACGTTCTGCTGGAATCTTGATTTCTTTATAATGTCGCTCGTAAAAGGAAAACGTCGTGCTTTTTTGTCGCGAATCATTTGTTATTCCGTCTAACTCGACGTGCAGGACGCCCGTGGAAATCGATAAAAAGTGGCGGAGCAACGAACACAAATATTTCGCGGAACGCGAGGCATTATCGGTGACCATCCCCCTCACGACCCGAACAGACGATGATGCGTACATCGCGTGCGATCGGGCCACAAAAGGTGTGATCTACCCCACCTCTTCGAGGTCAGAGGATAACGGCTAGCGTTATGGGGAAGCGAGAAAAGGGATGTTTTACAATGAACCGGAGCAGGACCGGGCGTCACCGTATTTCGAAGGAGCAAACGGTATTGGGTCGCGCAAACGAGGGTTCAAATATCTCGCCGTAGGTTGGTTACTTTTTGTCTCGTTGATCGATGCTGCCTCCTCCTCCTCCTTCTCCCGCGTGTATCGTGCTTTTTACATTTTTTTTTTCCGACGAAAATGAGCCACGTTATTTATTGGCACGAGTTTGATCACGCATAGTCTCGTGGAGAGCGAGACGAGGACGGTAGATAAGCACGATGATTTGACCGGGAGAAAGGCGGCAAGGAGAAATCGAGGGATCGAAGGGGAAAAGTTGATGAACGAGCAACGATTGATTTCCTCGGTAACGATCGAGCGATATCGAGGCAACGAAATGACGGATCGCTGATTGGCAGAGACGGGCTGAACGGGGTTGAAAGGGGAAATGGGCCCCATAGGCCTGACGGGGGCGGATAATGACAGGGCGGCCTCGCGAGGCTAAGATGGTCCCCGTTGGGACCAGCTCCGGCTTTTGCCTCTTATACGGCCATGTGGCCATCGGGAGATGCTGATGGACTAATAATTACCAAGGAACCAGCTTCTCATATAGCGGCTGGGACCGTCGAAAATGAAGATTCACCGGACCAGACTGGAACCAGAGTCGCGTACGGTATCGTCGCACGAGCTTGCCGATAGACTACTCAGCAACGGAAAGATCTTCTTCTACCTTAATAACCGCTACGTCCGCTATCTCTCCGGCCTATCGCTAATCCGGTTCGATAAAACGGAGCGATTATTATGCAGTTACCAACGGGTATAACTTTTCGCGCGTACAGGCCGATAATTACTCGACTATTTTAGACACGCCCATGAAAATAGGATAACGAACACGGTTGGATAATCTGCGTTTTATCGTCGCCAAACAATATCAACCAGTATCGATGCTCGTCTCGTGAATCGAACGGGACGCTCGCGCGACGCGCGAATGTAATAGGGGATAACTGCGCGAACGCTCTTTGATTCGTGCGGATCTCTTCGTTCGCTGCACGCGATCGTTAACTCTCCGGTAGACCTTTTCCGCAATCGGCAAGATTCGTTCGAAGCGACTCGTCGCGAATAACGTGTTCGCGACCGGAATCGCGATAGTCGCTGAAATCGTTTTCTCGCGCGAGTTATTCTCGGCGCGGTGCAGCACAGCGGCGAGTCGCCGATCGGTCGTGCTGTTCTAATTGTCGAAAAGAATTATGGCTCTAGAGTAAGCGTGGTAAAATAAATAAATATTGCCGCGGTTCGTTCTGACCGTTGTGTCGGCGATTCGTCTCTGGAAACGGGCCGAGGGAGGCTCGTAGAAGCATCTCTTTGAGGCTTTTAAGATCGAGCAGCGCGTTTTGCCGTGGAAACAAGGCGAAGAGAAACTTGTCTAGGACTGATTTACGGACTCGTTGGTCGGGCTGGGGCTGGCGTACAACTCGCGGTTCCGTCTACATCGTGGTCCGGAATAGAGAAACGCTCACGGCCAGATTTATGGGGTGTTTCACGGGGAGGAGGAGAAGCCGATCCTCCGTAATTCACGTGGCACACGGTTTTCTGTCGACGCGTAATCCGCAAACTGGGAACTCGCCGGTCGTTATGGAGCAAAAAAGGAAAACAGTAGGAATACGATATCGTATTACGTAACGACCTTTAGAATCGGTCGTGATAAACAACTCGGATAAAAAATTGCGACATAAAGTCCGTAATTGTAACGATTAGAAATTACGTTCGAGATAAACGGCGCGAGTGGACGTTCGATTTCTTGTCAATGAAGAGGCAATTAGTATAATTACCGGCATTGACGGTAATTACGGATCCAACACAGGAAATGGCCGTAACGATAATTAAAAATGGTATCACGCATCGCGTCGTCGAGCAGAAACCGTAACGCGCGAGACGCTTTTCAGCGAATCGAACGGAGACACAGAACTGGGTCGAATAACGAGCGTTTAAAACGCGCGGTGATTTTCCTTCGGACCGTGCGCTACTTCGAACGAGCGGAATGAAAAGAGCGTGAAGAATTAGCGCAAAAAGGGGGAAACAATTAGCCTGGCGCAGGACCGCCGACAAATTTGCGCGCATGTTCGCTGGAAGTTGAGATTGCAAAATGACGTGCAAACTGAGGGACGCCCTCGTCCGCCCCCTGGCAATACGGTAATCACTATAATTACGTATCGAGCCCTTATATTAATATCCCCCAGCAACGTCTCTCTTCCTCTCTCTCGCGTTCTCTTTTCGTTCCGCGGCGATTCTTCGGTTCGCCTTAGCCACGCGAAAGGGCCGACTCTTTTCCGCAACCTTTCACGCGAACCGATCAACTCCGATTTGTATTATTGCCGTGAACGTCGTTGGGTTCGTTAACGAGCGCTTTAAACTCGACGATCATCGTGGCTCGTTCGCGGCTCGAGCACGTACTTTCCGCGGCGCGTTCGCGGATCGGGAGACGAAGCTACGCCAAATTGAATTGCGAGATACGATTGGCAATCGTGCAAATTGGATTCGCCGGCGAGAGCCGATGAATTGGCAACGCGTTAAGGAGAATAGGGGGTGCGCGAGGACTCGCATTGGCCTCTCTCGCCACCGGGAGATGAACAATTAACGAAGGGTGTTTCTGGTCCGCCCAGGATGTCGTCGCAGAAGGGAGCGGCCGATACATTTTGTCAAATATTGCCGGCTGTTTGGCGGAAACTTTCGACAACCTTCCCTCCTTAACGAATAATCGTAATAGCAAGAGCAACTTTACCTCCAGGTACTCGGTATCCGTGGCGTGATGAGGTTGCTGGGCCGCCGTCGTCGGTATGGTCATGACGTTCTGCGGATGAGTCGCGTACGAGTACTGGTACGCGCAATTCATCTTTCTGCGCGCGTTAGTCCGAACGATCACTCGTTAGAAGAGCACGACGAAACGCGCGAGTTTGTCTATGAGAGCTGATCAGACGATCGTTGGCAAGAGAATCGCGTCGGGCGGTTCGAAACGTGCGTCCCGTCGAACGGAGATATCAATGGACATGTTTCCACGATGGATAGATGACCGGACGGTTCACGATCGTCCGTTGAGAGGAGAAGAAATCGCAGCCTCCCGTTATAGATCCTTGAAGTATCGAGAGAATCCGTGGTAGACGGGTCGTTCGTGCGGCAGAGACCCCGCTCCTCGACATCGGTAGTCCGTTCGAAGGTTGTTGCCACGTAGCTCCTCGTATATCCTGGGTAATCACAGTAATTTCTCTGGCTGTTGACCACGGAGGAACGGCAACGGCACGGAGGAGGTCGGTCGCCGAAGAGGTCGGTCGAGGACGCGGAACGCGAAACGATTCGCGTGGTCGATTCGTTGACACGTAACAAACTGACAATTAAACGGCGGGTCTGGAGAGGTGCAGCTCGCGGAGTGCAACAATTATAACTGAGCTTTTTCGTGCCCCACGTAGGAGAGGAGAGCGCCTCTACGGAGGCGGATCCTCTTCTCGTTCTCTTTCTCCCTTTTTTCGTCGGTCTCCCTTCTTCGCGGCGTGTCTACTACCACGGCTGGCCTTTTCAGCCCGGATACATAGGTGTCCGGATACGCGAGTGCGTGCAGGGAGAGTTCGCGACGAGTGGCGGTGGCCGGCCACGTCCCGCAGAAACTCCACAAGTGTGTTTCCATCCTGGAAGGTGTTGCTGGTGGGGCAGCGGCAGCGCCCGCCCTCGCAACGGTCCTCCTCGTACAACCTCGCGATTGTCTAATCCTCGTGGCAACCCTAACGAACCCTCATCGTCTCCCTTCTCTCTCTTTTTCATTCCCTGTACCTCTCGTCCTCCCTCCATCGTACCGCGGACCACGCTCCCGACCAATTAAAACGCGCTGCGATCACGTGGTTCACCATCGCGGTCTCTATTTCTTCATCTTCTTCTTCTTCTTCTTCCACTTCCACCTCTTCCTCTTCTCCCATTCTTATACTTTTTCTGCTTTCGCTGGTCTTTTTCGACGTTTTTTACACCCTCGCTTTTACCATTGTTTTTACTTCGTGTTCCGTCGAGTCCATTCTTGCCCCCCTTTTTCTTTACGATTCTCGAGTTCTTCTTGTTTCTGTCGCGTCGGTACTCGTTCGGGGTCGGACGCGTGGGAGGCGTACTCGCTTACAACGACGACCGAGTCGAGATATCGGCATATCGTTACGGAAAGGAAAAGATCGTTCGATTTCGCGAGGCCACCATCGGAGTGTGGCCGCCAGACAGGATTTAATGGAATTCTTCGAATACGTCGATGGAAAATATTCGCGTATTCTCGTTCGCCGATGATCCACGGGACAAAAACCGATAATTAATATTCAATTATCGAATCGACCGACCGCGTTCGTCGCTGTGTGTCCCGCGCGATTAATTCAATTTACACCGCGTTTAGAGGATAGCTCGTTATCGGCGGTACAAGTTAAACAACCGCCCCGATACCGTATCTGGTCCCCGTTGAGTTATTGCTTCAATTAAAAAGCAGGTGAGAACGATTTAGAAAAACCACGAACAGCACGTACGCGAGATTAATGCGATAAAGTAACTCGTAGCACGTAATAGCAGGATAGTGCCAACTATCTATCCGTAATGCTCGTGAGTTACGCTGCCGCGTCGATGCGTGCCTCTTTTTAGCGTTCGATCCGCGGCACCGTAGCGATATAATGAGTCTAGCCTCGGGATCGAGCTCATTATCTCCCGCGCTAATAATATTGTATACTAGCCAACAATTTATCATAGCGCGAGCGGAGTTTCGATCGCCGTTTCGCGACTACCTTTTCGCCGACCCTCGATCGATCGGAACAATGGGAGGATCGTTGCGATCGATCATTGGCAACGGACGCGCGAAATCCCGAAAATGTGCAGATGCAGCGACGAGTTAAACACCGTGAATGCAACGATTCAGACAACTCGCGAGCGGTGCACCGTCAAGTATTATAATGCGACATTTAACCTACGATCGTCGACGCCACTTTCTCTATTCGTAGGCACGGCCAGTTGCACGTTCGATCGAGCACGATTATCCCGCTCGATCGAGGATTCCTACGAACGGTTCGCAACGAGATCGCAAGAGATTTTTTTCCTTTTCTCCACCTACGGTCAGCCGGAGCAGTTTCCTCCGTTTCGGTGAGAATTACTCGAGAGCTGGTTCAACAACGAAGAAGAATGAATGAACGAAAGAACGAACGGAGACAGAGCGGAGCGGAGCGGCGGGCAAGAACGCTTGGGTGAACGGATGATTGCCGGTGAATGGATTCGTATTCTCCCTCGAACGCATAATGCCAAAGTGCTTCTTGCTCTTTCTTCGTGCGCGTCTCCCTTGGTCTGTAACTCGATACAGTGGGAACCGCGTGTGATCTCTATTCAACAGCGGCTAAAACGTCGAAGGACCCAAAGGATTGCTTCGCCGACACCGAGGCTACCGCGCCGACAAAGTCTTTCGTCTCCCCGAGCGGCTATACTTGAAGGGATACGGCGCTCTTTAAACGTAGCCCGTGGTCGATCGACGGAGTTTTATTTTGCGCCTACCATGCGCGCACGATACACCCAACCCTTTACAGTGCCATCGGACGACGCGAGGTCGACGTCCATTTTTGTGTTACCGCGTTGAAACGCGAAAGTACGAAGCAAAAATCGTCGGAGCAAACTTTGTACCTATATTTCGACCGTTTAACACGAAGATTACGTCGAAATAGTTAGGGGTGCGATTGAGGTATCTCGATAATTTCGTACAATGTAGTCTTCCACATGGAAAACCTTTTCGTTTATAACGCGGATCCAGATAGACGTTTGACCAGGTGGCGCCAACGAGCTTTTCCAGGATAAAGTAAACGCCGATCGCATTAAGGGATGATGAATGACTGGCTCGAAGAGGGCACAGGGTAGACGGGAAGAGGCGTATCGGCGTATACCGCGACGCACGAGGATGCACGATGAAAAATTGTGCCGCTGGAGACTCGTGCGTTCTCTCGGATATGAAACTGCCAGACGGATGGACGTACGGACGTACCGAACGGACGGAGGAAAGAACGGATGGTCGTTCTTTTCGAGCGTGAGCGGGCCAGCGCTCTGTTATTATATCTTTCTCCCTTTCTCGTTTCTCTTCTCTTTTCTTCGAGTCTTAGAGAAGCGGATCGCCGTCCGGGCCCGCGCGTTTCCGACGAGAGAAAGAATAATAGTCTCCCCCTACGGGTGCCACGGTCTACAATTAAAACTCTCGCGCGTTCCTTAAGGGCGGGAAGGGCCCTCGTTGCCGCGTCCCGACTAATCGACTCGTCGAATGTCCAAATCGCGGTCCTCTCCTTTATCGCGATTCCCTGCGACGATCCACGAATCCGAGGGAAATTTACGCGAGGACTCGCTTCTTCCGGAACACGTCGAACCCTCTTTTTTCGCCAACCGGAAAGGGAAACATTCGTTTTGTCGAGAACGTTCGAGAAAAAAGCAGGCTCGGGGAGAGAACGAAGGGTGACCGTGTGTCGTTGGCGAACCTAAAACGCGTCATCGCTTCGCAACAACGATTTATTCCCAACAGGAATGTCGCTTCGATTAATCGCGTATTAATTGAAAGAGTTTCGTTCCGTTCGAACGAAGCGAAAGTAAACCGTAGCCGCGTCCAAGTTGCGCGGCGGTAAGCGAGTAAGGTGATCAGTTGCTGTCGGGTTAATAATATAAATTAGCGTGCGTATCGGGAATAGGTATCGTACGCGGTCGAATGGCAAGCATCGGGGGAAGAAAAAGAAAGGGCGAAGGCGCATGGCAACGGTGGCAGTTGCTCCGGTGGTTTGGTCCGCATTACGGGTTACGCGGGCGGGGTAATCACGATGATTCCGAGTTCGGGGTCGGTCATCATCTCGTCACCGCGTCACCCGCGGCCACGAAACCGTGGCACGCACGTCCTTAGCCCCGTGCACGTTCCCCGGGCATCAACAGCTCCGCCACCATCGACAACGTCGAACCGTAGGATCGGGACCAACGGGGGAGCAGGATGCGCGGAATGGTTTATGGACTTATCAATCATTTGGTAGCTCCGTGGAGAGAACTGACCGGTGCTCCGACTTTCTTGCCAATTTATAGCCTGTTATTAGGGAGGATTGAAAGATTCCGGGGTCAGACGGAATCGAACTCCATTCGCATGAATTTACACCGAGTATCCTCGCGTGGGACGTATCGGACGACCGCTCTTTGTTTCGGTTCGTTGCGAGCGATCGAGATCGCCCCGCTGTCTTCTACGTTTCGATTCGATCGGGAACCGAGCACCAAAATGGCTTCGGAAACCCTCGCGAGACGACGGATCGAGTAGAAAGCGTCGCGTGGGCGTCGAGCGAAACGACGATCGGCCAATGGCGGCCGTATCGGTTCCTAAGCGAGTCGCGGAACCGATCGGCCGAGAGGAGAAAAAAAAATCGGCGGTGCGATACTCGTTGTCGCACCGGAGAGACGAATCGATCCCTCTCTCGTGGGTGGATTCGTCCGAGACGCGTTTACGTGCGCTCGCGTATGAATGTACTCGCATTTTGACCGGGCGTGTAGAGAGGGGTCGGGGGTTGGGAGACAGGAACGGCCGCGGCGGGGCCCCAAACCCGGTAATTAAATAGCTGAACCCTGCAATTAGGGCCACTAAATCGTGGCGGACCCCGGACCTGGCCAGCCAAGGGCCCGCCAGACACAAAAAACGACGTCGAAACGTTGCTTAAGCCAGCGCGAGCGAGCCTCGCACACCGATGTACCGAGCGAGAGGCCCGAACGAGACGCGGACGTCGCGGGGGTGGCTCGCTAACATGTGGGAACCTAATCGAGAAAAAAGTACCCTTCTGCCTAGACGCGCACCCCGGCAGTCTATTCGGTTCGCACGCCTCTCTCTCTCTCTCGAAGTCGTCTCGTCGATCCTCGCGCGAAACGGTTTTCGTCGAATTTTCGGCCCGAAACTAAAAAGACTTCTTCGTTTTCTTGCGGCGCGTTCGTCGACGAAGCAAGGAGCGTTATCCGTGGAAGCTACGAGGCAGCGAGTTCCGAGTCTCATGAATTATAAGGTCGTTCGACGTAAAGTTCACGACGCTGTTATTGCAGTTTCATCGATATTTGTCGAGAGTTTCCCGCTACCGTCGAGCAGCGCAATTACGTATATAGGCAGGAACGAAGATAATGGTAACAAACCGTCTTCCTTCCTGTTACAGAACTTCTTCTACCTGGCCTTCACGGGGCACGTTAACGTCGGGAATGCATCATGATTTCCGTGTATGCAAAATCGAGCATGCACACGCACTAACGGGTCTCGCGACGTTAGATGGATGACCGAGCATCACGCTCCCCGTCGTATTAAAATATCAGGAGAGTTACTCCCGTTCGTCGCGCGTCCCTCGTGCCCCAATGTTACCCCGCGTTTTCCCATTGCTCGGTTCGCATTAAATCAACCACCCACCAGCCCTCGGGTTATCTTCCGTGCCTATCTGTGGACCGGCTAAGATATCGCCCTAGACTCCGTGGTCTCCCCGCTTTCGTGCGAGTCTCCTTGCTTTCGTAGTAAATCTGTCGGCTTTCCCTTTCTTTCTGTCGTTCCGCGCGATACCGCGGTCGAAAAATCACGGAGAGAAAAAAAAAAAATTCAAACGGATACTTGCACGACGATGCGACTCCGTCCGGACGACGAGAAAAACGTAAGGGTCGTGGATGAAGGTTCTCGATGAAATATAGATTAGCAGGTGCAAGCCATCCTCTTACGAAAGATACGACGCCCGAACCGGGAACGGACAATTTAATTTTCTAATTATCGTGACGTTCGGTCGATCGGAGAGGTACGGCATCGTTATCTCGATGTACCATCTACGTACGTACCGGCTTGGCCCTCAACGCGTGTATAAAAGCTAATGGATCCCCGGATCCGTGCCTCAATCTCGACTAATATCCGTGCTAGTTGCTGGTGTCGGTCTACACGGATACCCGCTCGCCGAGTAGACGTCGAGACAGAGGACGAGGGTGAGTCGGTGCGGGATGCCTGCGTACTGCACTGCGGTAAATTAATTGATTACCGCACGTACCCACGTACAACCGTTCTCGCCGAGGAGGAGGCTGTTTGGGAGAACGAACGATTCGCGAGACGGTGGACGAAGACGGGGAAGAAACGAAGGGCTACGGGAACGTCGGATAATTTCGCGTCGTTCGTTCGATAGTCTCTATCGACTATCGCGGGAGATCGTTCGTCGCTACGAAAGTACGAAGAGCGTGGAGCAGTTTCGGGCGTCCCGGTTCGAAACGAACGCAACGGCGTGAAGTTACATGGACGGAGAACGATCGAAAGCGCCGGGAGAACGGAAAGATGGCACGTTGTATCGTAAAGTCACCGAGACGAAAGGAACAAACGATCGCCCGCTGGGAGAGCACACGCTGCGAAAGATCGCTTCCCGGCCGAACACACCTTCGCGGGCATTGTTAGACCACGGGTGGCATCGATCTTTACAAATAGGTTGCTAATGCAACAGGATGTACGGTCATGTAGGCGCTAAGTGGAAAGCGAGAAGTAAACTCGGCCGTCGATCGCCGATAGAACATTGCCGCACGATCGACACCGCGCGGCAATCGGCTCGCGACCCCCCGCGACGAGATCCCGATAATATCCGGATTACATTAACGCGCGTGTTAAATCCAGCGTGATAGTCCGTTCAACAACGGACTTTAAACTTCGTCGGGTTAACAGGGGACCCCCATGTAGAAAGCCGAAATTAAGCCGATTCAATACATTCAATACATTTTTTTAAGGATAAGGAGCGAATATTTCAACGGTTTTGAGGACTATTTAATTAACACTTCGATTTTATTTTGCAATTTCTTTGTTGAAATAAAATACAAAATGGCAGAGGCACAGCCTCTTGTGCATAAGGTGTAGTGTAAGTGATTTTAACTTACTTTTAGGTTCATCCGGGAGACATTACTACCATTAAATGTGTATAAAATTTCAGACTGATCGATTGAGTAACTTTAATAAAAAAAATATGACTTTTATTACTCCAGCTACATAGAGGTCGCCCTTAAACGATCCTCGCCTTTCTCTTCCTTCGGTCTCTGATCAGTCGAATTTTCATAAAGCTTGATCCCCCGAAATTTCGTGAAGATCGCGCGAAGGGAGGATCTCGTGCCACGAATCGCTCGATCGAGGCGGGGACCGTGCAATTATCGAAGGAGCATGCAGTCCGTTAAAGCACCGCGGTATGAGATAAGTTGTTGCGACCGCAATCGCGGGTTCCAAGTAGCGAAGGCAAAACAGGAGAACGGAATGAACGAAGCTTAACCGAGAACCCTTACGGTAGTTGGTCGTACGTGTTGGCTCGCGTCGAACCCGCGAGTGTGCACCGATCCCTCTGGCCTCGCCGGCGGTTAGACCGCGGTTACCGCGTGGTTATCAAGTTAACCTTTTACCTCGAACGCGGCACGACGAGAGCTTTGCGGCCGGGCCAGCAGAATGTCGGAACCGAACGAGAGGGAAAGAACGAACGGGCAAGGTGTGAAACCACTCCAAAGCAAAGAGGCAAGAAATTGCGCGCGATTATCCTCCGGTAAACGTGGTCAGATCGCTCGACAGCCCTTTCGGTACATCATTCGATAACGATTCGACGAAACGTCTGTTCTCCTCCGTTTCTTTTCCTTTCATCTTCCCGTTCTTTTTCTCCCTATCGTGCCGTGCAAAAATTACGAGTTTCGCGCAATCGCGTATACATAATGGAGGCCAATAACGGGCAACAGGTACCGCTGAAACGGGTAACCAGGAAAAAGAGAAAAAGGGCCGAACGGAGGAAAAAAGCGCGAACGCGTATATATACTTTATTCATTATCCGGTTTGTAATTCATAACGCGCCATTAGTCATATTATTATAGTATTTACTCGCGAGCCAATAGCGGGTGTCCCGAGCGTAACTCGTTATTACACCGCGGCGAGCGCGGTAATTACCGAGTTCCATGTGGAAAGGGAAACTCGGAACTATACATACGCGCACGTAGGCGCGAACCGTAAACGCTACGAAATACACGCGTGCGCGAGCCTATTAACTTCGTCGCTCGTGCCGAAGACGAAGCTCGACGGGTCGTTGCAGGGCGTTTCGCGAATCTCCCGGAGGCCACGATCTTTCCCGGTTCGACGTGGCTCGAAAATAAGCGATAACAGGGCGAAAGAGAAAACGATAACGCGTTAGCTCGGGTTCTCGACGAACGGTAACGGGCCCGATAGTCGAGAGGCATCGGTGGTCGACGAACGCGGTACGTTGCACCGAGACGAGGAGTTATGGCCGCATTCGTCTCCATTATCCGGTGAATCATTGAGGGAACGACCTAACCTGGACGTTCGAGCTTGAACCGCGCCAATTCTTGTACGTGGATATCCTTCGCCGGCGTGGCTCTGCTCAGGCCGGTTATATACCGCCGAGCCGCATTTATTGTTTGCATAAACGCGATCCGTAAATCTCCCCTCGTTCGCGTACATTTTCGATCCCTTCGCGGTCGCATGTACGACGCTTACGCGAACGCGCGTGCGACACACGAACGGCGCACATATTTTACGCCGATTTCTTGGAAACCACCTGTGCTTACTATCGTCTCGAGGATTATCGTCCCACGAATCCACCTCTGTATCGCTACGTCGACGAAAATTACGCGGAGCTTCCGAGTTTCGATGCTCTCCGAACGTTATAAAGCTCGTCCGAGCAAACAACCGGTGTTTTATCGACGTAGCGATTCTACTCGTTAACTCTTAATGCGTCCCGAACGACTCCGCGAACGAACGAACGTTTACCGGAGGAAAGGTTAGAGAGAAGCACGAGCATTCTTGGCGAGTAACAACGCTCGCTCTGTTCGACGAACTCCGTAATAACTCTCATAATTCTTTGCTTCTCTCCTCGACTTCGGTTTTCCCTCGCTCTTTCGCCTCGCCGCGAAACACTTTATCGATTTAACATTTTGTTACGTTCCAGCGGCGTGGCAGCGATGAATTATCGGTCGCTTATAAAATACTTTATTTGTCATCTCCATAATAACCAAGGATTCGACTCGATCGGTCGAGTCGGTAACGCGATCCAATATCGTACTACCTTGCACCCTCTGTGCGCATCTGATAGATAGGCGAAAATTGAACCCACCGATCTTTCCACCCTTCGCGATTATGCGCATACTTTTAACATTAAACCTTCCAAATGGACCATTTCACAAGTTTCCAATTTTAAGTTACAAAGTATGCGAGGTGACTTTTCTAAAATTCGTGTCGATTTTTAATTTCTAAATAAACGTGCATTATACGCCGGTAGGTGTAGTGTTAAATTTGTTCGTGCTTCCTTCTCTCGCCGTCCTTTAGACGTCGGCTTCCTCTTTCGCTTCGGATCTTTCTTCCAGAGGAAAGCAGCGTTCTCTAGATCGGTGTTCAACGTTTCTGCTTCGTAACGAGCATATTAGCCGAAAGATTATTTTCTATCGAAGCAACGCGCGGTCCCCCGATAAATCATCCACTTCGGTGGTTACACCGGTTCGCGTATTGTCCATGCAGATTACGCGCGTTCGATCACCGTTCGTATGCCGTCAATAGATTCGCCGTCGGTAATACGAGGATAAATTTCTGTGGCTTCGCGGCGTTATTATTTCGCGCCGTGAATTTCGACGCACGCTCGTGCGAGTACATCGAGCGTTTATTAACATCCGCGACGTGCCCGTTTACGTTCGAATTCTTTCAAGAGAGGCCGACTCGTTCTTACGAGAAAGATTTTATCTGGTAGAACGCGCGTGTCGAGCGACAAGATTTTGCGTAATTACTGGACGACGCGAGTATCGTCAAACTCCGTGGGCACAGAGCTATTCATTACGGTGTCCCGTTGCATTAGCGCGTGATTCTTCCTTTCTTTTAACCGATTATCGTAATTATTGACCGAGCAGCAACGAATCGCCGATGCCGACGGAGTCGAACGATTAAAGCGAAATCAACGCGTTCCGAGGAACGAGTTCGTTGACAAGTCGTAATCGCTTATTTTTCATCGAAGTGAATGAGTCGCGATTTATTAAAATTTAATTGCACGCGCGATGTGTGGTCGCAACAACATTTTCAAAGGGGGATGAGAAAACGCAACGCCGTTTCTACGCCATTTTTCCGAGCGGGTCGTCCTCGGCGATCGTCGACGAGCCGTTAGCGAGAGAAACAGAGTTCGACGTACGCCTGTTAATCTCAATAATGCCCGAGCCAGGCGGATGCACGGGCTCGTAAATCGGTACCCCATGCGCGCAACATCCATCCCCTTTCTTGCAAAGGATTCGTTTCCCCCCGATTCGCTCGGAACGTCTCTCGGTACACGACCACGAGAATACCACCGACGTCGACGACGACGACCACCGGACACGATGGTATTTTCTCGACGCCGCTCCGCGCAGTCCCAAGCCGCATACATAATTTATACAATTAGTCGAGGTGTCCGTCGTGTTCGTTCGAATATGAAACTCCGATCCGGCGACGAAAACGCGAATATACCGCGTCGGAAGATTACGTGCGAGCTAGTGGACTCGCGGCACGGAGGGAAAATGCGTTTATCGTTGATTTTACTACTGGCAGACGCTCGCGACGAACAAGCATTTCGCGAAACGAAGCTTTTCGAAGCGTTTCGCTCGCGACGATGCGAGAAATCGGCTGTTGTCCGGCGTTAAAGATCCGGACAAAGACAATGGAGAAAGGTGCGGAAGATCGGTGATCCCATGCAACACCTTGCGCGTAAACGCTTTGTCTGGTGTCTTCCTGGTACGAAAGAAGGCGGCGTGTACACACCGTCGTGCTTCCATCGACAGAAAGAGAGAAAAGCGAGAATGTAGAAACGGATGTCCGTAGCGCGATCGCGTGATCGGGATTTTATGGTCGGTGAGTAACAGCGTAATTACGTACAATGGAGTAAACGTATCTTGATCGTGTTCGTAATAACGTTTTGTGGGAGATTGAGTCGATCACCGGCGCGATGCATATTGACGTTTACCCTCTTCGCTGAGCGTACATCGTGCACCCTGTTAATTATTGCATGAATCGCGGTACGTTCTCGACGACGAGATTCGAATTTCGACGTTGTCGGGATTTCCAGTTCGTGTCTACGACGTAAGATCGAACGATGACGGAAAAAGGGAAACGGGTACGACGCGCTCGAGGGCTAAGACGCGGCGATACGCGAACGTCGATATCGAGACGCAAATGACGGTATACGTGGGTGCTTTGGCGCAGTTTCGCTCGGATAAATGCGCGTACGTAGGTGGATCGGATTCTATCCGGTACTCGGGACGCTTGGGTGCACCGATGTGACTGAACGAGTCGACGAACGCGCCGGACCGACCGACCAAGCTGCCCTGTAATCGCGAATCGCGCACTGCAATAATTATTGCCTTCGCTCTGTCATCTGCGGCGACATCTATATACAGGTTATATATCGCCGCGCTTCTACCAGTCGTCGTGGACTGCCAAAGGAAAAGGGGAGCAACGGAAATAACTCACGCATCCGCGCGGATAAGGGTGTACGTGAAGGTGGCTCACACATACGCACGGGAAAAGTGGCTTCATCAGGGTCATATTGTGAGATGGTTTTATAATCAGTGCCGCTCTCGTTACGGGACTCGTTTCAAGGCGGTCGGGCGGATATGCTTCCCTTTTCAGTCGACGCGGGTCGGAGCTCGAGGGAGCGGAAAGGAAGAATCGCCAGATCGTGGCAATTAGGTTCGAAAAAAGGAAGAAAAAGCCGGCGCGATACGTGGAACGGACCGTTTAGTTAGCTAATTTGCGGCGATATTCGCGCCCGGAGTTAAAAGAGATCGGTACGCGATCGGATTTTAACGAATGTACGAGTTTGCGGGACACATCGGCGCGGAGGTTTGAGCGTTGGTTCGAGAAAGAGACGAAACTCGGTGGTGGTATCATGGTCGATGATTTAGTCGACGCGTTAGCAGCTGGTAATATCTCCGCGCGTATCTCACCGTCATCTTTACATCTCGCGTATTTCCATACAAGAGTGGCGGCATTTGAATATCCCCGTGTAGCCCAGCGCCTTCTCTCCTCTTCCTTCTCTTTTTCTCCCGTTGCTCGAAACCAGACGGGCCTGCACGGCCGAGCGAATTACATAGCCGACATCGGAGCGTGGCGATCTGATATCTCTTCGACCGATGTAACGCTGCTGCGTGAGCCCCGATGACTGGCGAAAATACAACAATTTTGACAGCGCGTCTAATTAACGTGCTATCGAGCCTCCCACTGCACGCCACGCTCTATTGTTTCCTCTGTCCGATCTATTTATAAAACGGTCGAGACTTTTGTCGCCGATTCGTCCTGTACCGCGACGGAACGTCTCGCGTTTCGATCGAGATTCTTCGAATCGCGCGTTTCCGATCGAACGATCGCTACACCGTAGAGAAACGATCGGGGTTACGGGATTATGGACGGTCGTGGGTACGAGCCCCCGAGCTATCGTACACGAATTCGATCGCGTTATTTCCGCTAGACACGTTTCGAGACGCGAACGTAATCGGTCATCGAGAAAATCAGTCCATTGAAAGGCGATTCGTTCGCGAGAACGTTTTTCCCCCTCGGTTTCGTGATCGCGCGATCCTCGACAACGTCGATACGCCATCGATCGCGTACGATCGCTCGTTAACGAGAATTTCTTCTTCTCCGATCCGCTCGCACGATAAAAAGGACATTATCCCTGGTCAAACAATAGATTGCTCGTCGAAGCAAGGCTCGCGAACGAGGTCTCTCCGCGAGCGAGAAAAAGAAAAAGATCGGTAAAAAGCTGATCGAAACGTTTTCATTATTTGCCAGGTCGTAGACTTCGTTGCGGGATAGAAGAACTCGTTTCCCTTCCCGTTCTTTACGGCCTTTGACTAATTACCGGTCGCGGAAACGAGGAACGGTAGTTCATCGAATCTCGCGAACCTCTTATCGATTCTTATTTCTTTCTTTTCGTTCTCCTTTCCGCCCCACGGATCTCGGGATAGCATCCGCGAGTTATCTGTCTGGATCGAATTTAACCCGTTCTCTCGAGGAAGCGGCAATTGCTCGAATTCGATTCGTTCCGCGATCGTGACCGTCGTCGATTATCGGTCGCGACTCGCGTTAACCGCGACAATTGTCGGGAATTTCAGGCGCGATTCCGTTTTCGTTGCCATCGATTTCCGCGATCGAGTCGCATCTCCCCGTTTGTTTCTTCGGTTTCTCTTCGTTCTGTCGGAGCGAACCGGAGATGGACCGGTCGAGATAACGCAGCGAGGCCAGTAACTGCGGTAATTGTCGGTGATTAGAGGAGTCATAATTACCGGTCCACGTATAACGTTACCCGAGTCCATTCATTCTCCGCTCGATTCCTCGCTGTCTTTTCCCTTCTTCTTCGTTCCCCCTTACACTGTCGAGATTCGTCGATCTATCGCGAGATACGGCGTACGATACGAGATCGTTCGATCGGCGTGATCCTTTTAGCCTCCTTTCCGATCCTCGATCCGAACGAATAAATCTAATCGAGGGACTCGCTCGCGCCGCTCCGTTCGCGAGTATCGTTGCGGCATCGTCTCGGGAGATCTTCGAGGATGCATCGAAAGTCGTTTCTTCGTGCTTGAAAAATGTTGCAGCCCGCCTGGGCCGGTTCCCACGTGCAGAACGAGGGAACAATTAAAAGATACTTTAATAACACCTCGTCGAAGTTGCCTATTATGGCGCACGCAGGACGATCGCTCTGGCCCCGAAGGGCCGAAAACTCTTCTGCTGGTCGGTCTCGGCCGGCCGAGTCTAGCGCAAGATTTTTTAAGTGACGAGGGTGCTCAGTCATATATCTCCCCTCGTGGCTCCACCGGAGTTTCGACGTTTGAACGGCCCACGAAATTATACGTCGGACTCTGACGGTCGAACGTTAGAACTCGCGCGAGTCCAGAACGAACCATCAACGAGTTTCGCGTTCGCGATATACGACGATCGGCGTCTCGGAATATATCTCGATCGATCGTCCCGTCGATCGTGTTCGGGTCTGACGCGTATCGGTAGGAAGATGCTCGTCAAGATACGGTCGACAGGCAACACGTAGCTTAATGCTCGGCCCGTAATTAGCGCGGTAACGAGTCGAGCTTCTTTCTTTCGGCGCGAGAACAGGCCGAAGATCGAGTCAACACCTACCGTGGAAAACCGCAATTACGTTAGGGAGTCGTCGGAATATCGGAGCGGGGCGCGTGTATCGTACGTGTCAACGATACCGCTCAATTTTCGCGATAATTAGAGCCGGTCCGTGAAAGCGCACGCGAGACTCGACCCAATTAACCATCGATCTTCTCGATACATAACTTACTCGTTCACTCCTACGGCTGTAACGAGACTCACCTTCTGGTCACCGTCCTGGTCGTCTCGGTGTCTCGATTATCGATCGGGCGATCGCCCCGGTATCTCGTCTCGATCGCGTGTCATTGCGGGAAAAGAGTTACCGCGTGGCTCGATTATACGCTAACACGAAACGGTGAAAAAGAAAAGGCGAGAGCCGAGCCCGATAGAGATATAATATCGGTAGGGAATCGAGGTTGAAACGGGCAATCGTGGCTAGGGTTAGGCGTGCTCGCTGCGTCAGTGATATCGGGCAATTTTCTCGATAATTAGATACGATACAGTCGCGAGAGAGAGAACGTGCCGAGGCTGGCTGATGCAAGCGCGCTGCGCGTACGTACTGTACGTACGGGAAGCACAATCAAGCTCTCGGCTACGAGAACGAGTCGTAATATCGAGGCAAGAGCAACAAGAACTTCTCCACGAGTTTCCGAGTCGTCTAGTCGGCGAATTACACGAGTCACGCCGATCTTGGCAACCGCTCGACGAGCCGCACCGTCGGCTACGGGATACGGCTCGTTATCGCCGATGGTCGACCGATAACGAGACCGGGATAACCCTACCGGTATGATCGAACGATCGGAGTTCATTCTTAAACGCTATCGTGGCTGCCGTTCGCGGTTCGTCGTTTCAGGGCTCTTCTGAACGTTCGGGCGTGAAGATTCCTCATCATCGATGCTTAGCCCGGTCCTATTCGACCCTTTCATATGTAACTAACTAAATAAGACGCCTACAGGTTCAACGCGCGATACATTAACCGCGTAAAAAGTATCCGCGCGGTCGTTGAACCGGCTGTATTTAGAAAGCGAATTTACCAGAGTGGAAGAGGGCCGACGATAAAGGACCGTTCGTGTAATAGCGAATCGTTTAAGCAAATTCGCCCGGAGGTCGACGTCGATGGACAGCGGCGGCGAAAGCAGAGAATACTAGACGGCGGGAGAGGCTTCTGACGTCACTGGTACATGCAAGATCATCCGGTTTACGAGCCGAAGCGGATAGCACGGAAGACGAGCAACGCCGAGAGAAGAATGGAAAGGAGCGGAGTAAAGAAAAAAAAACGAACGAGACATCAGGCAGAGAGGAGGACGAGGTGGAGGGTAGAGTTAAAAAGCGAAAGGCGCGAGTAGGGGAAACATTATCCTCCCACGCAGCTCGGGACGGACCTCGAAATTCCGTAGATAAAATCGGCGGTTTGTTCGAACGGCCAATACGTTCGCGATGGCCGCCTTCTCGGTTCTATTTTCAGTCCGTTTCGAGCTCGTTCCGTCCAACGGCGAAGAGCTTGAAGAACTTGAAGACTCCCGAAGCTCGGAAACGATCGATTCGACGCGAAGTCGACGTTCGCTCCCTGTCGCGAGATTCGCGATTTAACCCCTTAACCTATGATTTTTTCACGCCAGTCAGGGGTAACTGATTATTGCTTCAAAGTTCAAGCAAATAAGGAAAGTTGAAATGTTAAGTATAGTTTGGTTTTGGAGATGTTTGATTATGAAAAATTATAATTGATATTAACCAGTTAAATATGTTTGACGAGTATACTCGTCACAGAGAAGTATACTCCTCAATCACATGTGACTGTTCAACCAAACAAGTAAATATTAGCAATAAAATTGACAAATTTTATAAAATAGACCCATCTTCTTGACCCAACATTTTAACAGACACTTATTGCGTGATTGACGAGTAGCACAAAAGTGAGCGCCACAGCTAACTATTTAAACTGCAAAATTAATCACGGTACAAACACCAATTGAATTCGTTGAATCTGAAGTGTAAGGTGCGTCACGAGTGTGACACGATATTATAAGTCAAAGGGTTAAGATTCGCGATCTAACGAAGTTCCGCGAGCGTAAACGAACG